>CM035432.1:155849362-156124362 GCA_020310875.1 Ceratopteris richardii | reverse complement strand
TTAAAGCAAAACTCCAATCCGAAACAGCCCAAACTCAAGCAGATGAAACTCTGCCCATAAAACAAATTCAGAGATTGCATTATTTAGTACCCTCAGAGAGTAGGTAATCACAAAATCAAACAGACTGAAAGAAACTTTACCAGATACTCTAAATTAATTGGCATCCTCAATATGCAAGCTGCCACTGCAATTCTCTCTCACTGGATCTAGTGCTGTGGCAATACCCACTAAGAGCCTTAAAACCTCTGATGTATCATCTAGGAAGTATTTTGCTTTGCTAGGCTTTCGCCCAACTGTGCAAGCAAAAACCTCTGCTGTAGGGACATGTGGCGGTAAACCCATTGCTGCTTCAATGCTCTCAAACATGTCCTCGTCTGACCTATCATCACCCACACACAGAACAAAATCTGGTGGTTTACCTCGCTCAGCCAGGGAGGACAGGCACTGATCTACAAACACGCCCTTGCTGACTCCCTGAACCAAATACAGAGCAACAAAAAAAATCCTCATCAGAATCAGTGCACGATACAGTAACACAAAGCAAGCAACTAACAGGCATGAAAAAGAGCAGAACATCGCAATGGCTTCCACCTGTGGTTTTACTTCAATTATTTGTTGTCCTGTCTTGACACACAAGGGCTCATTTGCAAGAACACTTTCTAAGTGATCTAAGAGTTCTTTTGCCTGCCATAAGCCAAAATCTGGATCTGCATCTTGATAATGCCATACTAGAGCGCTCTCCTTGGCCTCCACATATGATCCATCCGTACTTTCAGTATATAGTTTCAGAACAGGAGAAACCACTTCTTTCCAACTAAAATCTATATGTGGCACAGGCATCTGCCAACTTTCTTCACTGGAACACCTGCATTGTTAACAAAGGCATAGAGGTCATTGCAAAGCATATCCACCATTACCCATCAACACTAGATGGTGCAATCAAATTACTACCTATAGAAAAACCCATGCTCTGCAGCGATCCCAAGCCTTCCGCAAGGTGAGAACCATTCGCTAAGAGGTTGACGACCTCTCCCACTCACAATAAAGACTGTGTTATTAGAATCCTGACAGAGCTTGTTAAGAGCTGCCAAGACCTCTGGACTTGGCGTTTTGTTTAGAGAACCCTGCGGCACCATGGTACCATCATAATCTAGAAATACGACCCGATTCTTTGCTCTCTTGTAAGCTGAGACAATGTGATCATCAAGTAACAATTTTTGAAAATGAGGATCCAGTGCCACCACTCTAAAGCCAAGCCCAAACCCAAGTCCATAGCATAGCCATCGAGAATGATCTCTACAAGACCTTTCCAAGTCCCCTACACAACTTTGAGCCCAGTAAGCAACATTGTGTGTGCTAACATATT
Organism: Ceratopteris richardii; assembly: GCA_020310875.1. Taxonomy (NCBI): domain Eukaryota; kingdom Viridiplantae; phylum Streptophyta; class Polypodiopsida; order Polypodiales; family Pteridaceae; genus Ceratopteris; species Ceratopteris richardii. The sequence goes on along the minus strand of CM035432.1, from coordinate 156,122,996 downwards.
TATAATGTTTTTCATGCCTCATTTGCTTCTCTGATTCAGGCATAGTTATTGCCGAATTCATAGCCTCTGCAACAGCTTCAATGTTCCATGGATTCACCCTAACAGCTCCGCTCAGTGATGGAGAGCACCCTATAAATTCTGACACGATAAGCATACTCTTCTTTGGGGAACCTCCCGGTAATGCCAGAATCGCATCAAGATTTCCAGTACCCTGTCTACATACGATGTACTCATAAGGAATGAGATTCATTCCATCCCTCACTGCTGTGACAATACAGCATTCTGCAATACTATAGTATGCAATTTTCTCGTACATTGGAACTTGCCTTTCTTCTATCAGCACGACGGGGCTATATCCTTCATATCCAAACTCCCGATTGATCCTTGCAACAGCTGCTTCTGCCTCTACTTGCACCTCTTTCACATCCTTGCCACGGCCTCTAGCTGGATTGACAATCTGTACTAAGACGACCTTTCCTCTCCACTTGGCATGCTGCCTTAATAACTCCTCTAGAGCCAGAAGCTTCAAGCTGATTCCTTTGAAAACATCCATATCATCGACACCGAGCAAGACAATTTTTCCCTTGAACTCTGCCGAAAGCTCTGCTACCCTATTTTCAGTGACTGGTAGCCTGAGCCCGTTCTCCAACTGCCCCATATGTATACCCACTGGCATTATTTTGATACTGACAGTTCTGCCATAATAATCAATGCCAATGTATCCCCTCTTCGACTCATATTCCAAACCCAACATTCTACTGCAACAGGACAAGAAATGCCTGGCATAGTCAAACGTGTGGAAGCCGACGAGATCAGCATTCAACAGGCCCCTCAAGATTTCCTCCCTCACGGGTAAGGTCCTATATACCTCCGAGGAAGGAAACGGACTGTGAAGGAAAAAACCTAGCTTAATTTTATTAAATTTGTTTCGCAGGAATGTGGGCAAGACCATCAAATGATAATCGTGAATCCATACATAATCATCATCCGGGCTGATGACCTCCATAATCTTATCCGCGAACACTCTGTTTGCTGTGACATACGCTTGCCATAAAAACCGGTCAAAGCGACCACCGTGGTCTGGCATTAGCGGAAGCATGTAGTGGAAAAGAGGCCATAACTGCTGTTTGCAAAAGCCGAGGTAGAATCTATCATTCAGTTCAACGGGTAAGAAAGCTGGCACGCACTTGAAATTCTCCCATAAAATTGCAGAGACTTCGTCTTGTTCATTTGCTTCAATGTTAGCATTTAAACAACCGACATAGATGACATCCATGTCATCAGGCAGGCCGTCCCTCAACTGAAGCAAAAGTGCATCTCTATCCCAACTCAAAGACCATCCGCAACCATCAGGTTTACGTGCTGCACGAAGAGGCAGAAAATGACCTACAATTATCATGCGGTCTTGACCCATGGATGACGGTACATCAGATGCGATACTATTCGCTTTCTCATCATCACGCACATCCGTAGACATCACTGGCGACGAGAAAACCTTCGTCACTTGCTTCTGAGCCATGACTGAACGGCCGCTGAGCTCTGACAGATTCGCATATGACCGAGAGACCATTGCTTTCGAAACCGGCACGAAATGCAATAGAGATTTTCGATACTGAAATAGCAAAAGACAGACAAACGTTGAAAACCCTACATATTCATACTCTGCATAGCAGTATGATTTATAGAAAACAGACTATCGAAGAATTAAAAATGAAGGAGAGAACAGTGCGGCTCCATGTGTGAAGAGCGTACCGTTCCAAGAAAACTCAAGCACCCACTAGGAAGGGATCGGGCCTTATGATCTCAAGCAAAACCGTTATTCAGGTGTTAGAAGCGAGGAAAAGGAAGACGAAAAGGACGATAGCAAATCGATGTATGAATGTAATTCCGCGTCAAAGCAAAGAAATCCACCTGCTTCACCCAATCACAAGAAAGGATCTGAAACGGACAACGCACATAGGACCAGCGCAAGGGCGTTTAAGTGTGCGGGAGGAATATGGCTGAAATAGAGACAGCAAGCGAGAGAGAGAGGGGGGGATAGAAAGCCCAACTGACACGCTTGATAATGGGCAAAACCCAAGATTATGGTGCGCGCAGAGAAGTGTTATAGATGAGAATGGCAACCGATAGGAGAGAACGAACCTAGAGAACCTGAGAACAGGTTCTGGTTGAACACAGAGAGAGAGAAAGAGAGAGAGCGAGGCTGATGAATTTGAAGGAAAACAAGCCCAAGATTTTAGTTTCTGCAAAGAGAGAGAGAGAGAGAGAGAGAGGGAGGGCGGGGGGAATCAGGGTGTTGCTGCACCGCGACGAAAACCGAATTTCACCGTCCTTGCTTGACAGCCCTTATCCAAACAACAGTGACTTTGCTAAGTCGTAATTAGGCTTATGAGACGTCTCAAATGTAGCAGATAAACTGGAAGATTTTTCAGCACGCAGACCGCCACGCCAGCTGGAAGCAACCTACCCACCCTCGCTTCAAATTTTAAACCAGGGTCTGTTTGAACCTCAGCTTTTTGGGGCTCCGCCTTGCGGCCCCCAACAAGTCTCTCGCTCTCTCTCGGGCTCACAGACCATCTTGCACAGAAGAACCGCCCCACACGTGTGTTGAGCAGCACCTGTCTAAGCAGAATTCCCAAGCCGCAGACTCGACCCTCACTTCAAAGCCCGAAAGGCCATCCCTCTCCATCTCTTCACACATTTAAGGTTCTCCACTATTGCGAAGGTCATGATGAGGACCCATAACGTGACTGTGTAGATATGGCTAGCTTGGAATCATATGAGATTTCAAGGTATCCAGATTATGTCATGTGATGATCTCCTTTGAGTGTGGAGATACAATTTATGTCTTTTCTATTTACCCATCTCTTGCTGGAGATGGATCCGAGAGCACAACACATGGCAAGTGCTCATTGAAATGAAATGAAGGTGATCGTAATGCAGAATGTCGGCGTGACATTGATGGATTCTTGACGGCAAAGCATCAAAATCATAGATTAGAAATATATATATATATATATATATATATATATATATATATATATATATATATGGTAACTTCATCTCTTGTTTTATATCGTTCTCTTTTTTTTTATAGAGTACAATGAATTGGAAATACACACCGTGCCATCTGTGTAGAGTACAAAGCACATCCGCTAAACCATGCCCGCTGAATCAGTTGTTTTATATCGTTAGATTGCCCCATATGTCATGCATTCATGTGTTTCCAAGCATTCTTCGAGAGCTATTCATTGTGGGGTGTATTCGGCATGGTCCTGCAATTCAAGCAACTCACGCATTGGCATCGTAACACGCTTTGTTCACACCCATGTCTATATGTATGTGTGCTCGCTTGTATCATCCACTCAAATTATATCATCGGTCTATCTTTACAAGCATATTCACATCTAGCAAGAATTACTTATGTTCAAGAGCTCATCATACTTGGTTGTCGGCAATGGTCTTACATGTGAAAAAGACTGCCATTGAGTGCTTTCACTTCTATGTGCATTTGCATGTGGAAATCTGGTTGTATGCATGTGCTTACTTACTTATGCACATATGCATGTATGTGAATACTCCACAGTATGTGTCCAACTCACAATCTCCGACTTAAGAATTCGAGAAAGCTTTGTTGATTTCGTTGGAAACCACCGACATGGCTCTCTCTCTCTCTCTCTATTTGTGGTCAATTCCAAGAATGCTTTTATCATTCTTGCAGTTGGTTAAGAAGATATGGCTCTTTCAATAGCTTTTTATTTTCCATTGGAAAGTCAGAACGCAAAAAGGACAGCGTTGTACAATTTTTAGAAGTTGCATGTTGTGTATTCATTGGAGTCCAAGAGTGACATTTGTTTTCTAACAACTCTTCAAACATGAAGGGGAAACGCAATAGTTTAAATCTACCATCCATTTCATGCTTCCCATCTTGTTTATAGCGATGCAAGTGGTGATATATAAGCACCTAGATTTTATATCTAAGCAGGATCAAACATAGCCAATCTTCTCTCTCTCTCTCTCAATATATATAAAACAAAAAAGGAAAAGTTGTGCATGTGCACTACGTTTATGTGACCTTTTCAACATCTGGTCATCACCTTCATTTGTGAACTAGAATATGTCAAAGTATGGTTGGCTTTTAACAAAGGGCAATGAAATCCTCAACGCCATATTGTTGCATGATACGCTCTTGATTTTGATCTACTATTGTTTTCATTCCTCAACTACGTTCAAATTTATAACCCTCCATCCAAAAGAAAAGCATCATCCATGTCAAGATCAACCCTAATATGAACCTATCTCGCTTCTCAATTGATGTATCAACTATCTAAGGAAAATTCGGTGCTTTGAAAACAGCTAGCAATGGCCTTAACTTTCTCTAATTACTTGGTTTAGATGTACCTCACATGATAATGACTATATCTTCATGGATAAAGCTTGCAGACTACCATACAAATATGGAAAATCTGTAAGGATAAAAAAACAAAGATAGGAGAAATATATGTCTTTATCCAAGAGAGAAACATATCTTCACGGGTTTACGATATCATGTCTTTTAGAACATTATAAAAAATAACAAAAATGTGTGCATAAAAGTGTATGCTTATGCTCTTTTCTAGTCCTTCCACTTTACCTAGAAAAATATTGGGCACGAGATAAAATGTGTGCACGTAAAAAACAATAACGAACAATTTTTTTTTTAAGATAAAGTGGAATACATCTCAAGATATGGGAAGAGAGATATGAGATTGTTTGGTTTTAGCTTTTGGGGGAATCTTTAGTAGATGGGAAGGTATGGCGAGAGAGAGAGATGTGATTTCAAGTTTCCAAGTCGTCATTCACTAAAATACACGTCTGAATCATTGTATTGTATAGATTAGCGTTGGCATTTTCATATGCATAAGGGGAAGTACAATTGTAATACTCTACACTAAAAGTGATCTAATCATTTCTTTCGAATTATGCGATACCACTTTCATTCTATCTTTCGGTGTGCCCAATGTTTTACCATCTTGTGTTCTTTCGTATTTAAAGAAATATGGTACCACATGTGACTATGAATGAGATTCTATCCCCCCGTCCCTTTTTTTTTAAGAGAGAGCAAGTAACTCTATGTAAATTCATCTGAATTTTGCTAATTTGCTACGCCTACAAAAATATGAAATGGTGTCCTCTTTGCCCAAACTTGAGGCACCCGATAAACATGTTTGTGAAGGTTGTATTTTGGGCAAAATGCACCGTTTCTCATTCCCAAAAGATGGTTCAGTTCAAGCTACTCATAAATTGCAACTTGTTCACATTGATGTTTGTGGTCCTATGCAGACACCCTCTTTTAGAAACTATCTTTACTTCGTGACTTTCATTGATGATTTTTTCGGGCATGCATGGGTATATCCATTGAAAGCAGAGTCCAAAGTGTTCATGTGCTTGAAACAGTTTTTGGTTTTGGCTGAAAATCTGTCAGCATGTAAAATGGGCACCCTCTATTCTCATTGAGGGGGGGATATATGTCTTCTAAATTTAACATTTCTGGCTGAACATGGAATAAACATCAGTGTACAGTGTCGTATACACCTCAATAGAATGGAGTTGCTGAACAGAAGAACATGTCACTCATGGAGATGGTGAGGTGCATGGTCAAGAGTCAGGCTTTGCCACATAGTTTTTGGCTTGAGGTTGTCATGTGTGCAGCATATCTACTTAACACTAAAGCACTGCAGTCTCTCACTCCATATAATTTCCAAGGTCACAAAGCCATATGTTGCTCATCTATGTGTTTTTGGTTGTTTGGAATATGCATTAATGCCTAAACAATATCATAGGAAATTGGATGATAAAACAGTAAAATGTATTTTTGTTGGGTACAGTTCTGAAAGCAAAGGCTATCATCTGTATCATCCACAGACTAAATGCGTTTTGGTTAGTTGTGATGTTGTTTTTGTGGAAGATGCTATTCAGCCTTTACTTTCATGTGCAAAGGAGACATTTGTTAGCTCCAAAGACATGGATGATACTTTGCTGCCTTTTTTTACATTAGTTGTGATGTTGTTTTTGTGGAAGATGCTATTCAACCTTTACTTTCATGTACGAAGGAGATATTTGCTAGCTCCAAAGACATGTATGATACTTTGCTTTCTTTTTTACAGGTGGACAATCTAGTGCTAGTCCTATTGAGGCAACTTCTCAGCCTTTACAAGTTTCATGTGATGATGCAAATCATTCCATTTTTTATGTAGATTTGCATGATGCACTTGTTGATGAGAGAGCTGATATTAAGGAAGCAAAAACTATGCCAAAATGACTAGTGCGGACTTTGCATGACATCAAATTAGATGCACCTCTGTCATACCGTACTCGTTCAGGCTCTCATAGTACCTTTTTGCATCAGATTGCTATGATATGGATACCTCTAGTCTCTATGATGAGACTAAGCCTATTTTGTTTGATGAAGCACAAATTTTGAATATTGGATGGTTGCAATGCAATCTAAATATGATGTTATCATGAAAAATGGTACGTGGTCTTTATGTGACTTGCCTCCTGACAAGACGGCCATTGGCATTAAGTGGGTATACAAGCTGAAGTGTAAACCTGATGGAAGAGTTGACAGGTAAAAGGCTAGGCTTGTTTTGCAAAGGTTTATGCATAGGAAAGAGGCATTGATTTTGATGAAACCTTTGCACCTACATGCCGAATGACTACTATGTGTAGCATTTGTGCACTTGCACCTCATCATGGTTGGAATATACATTAGTTGGACATTAAAACAACATTTTTGAATGATGAATTGCATGAAGAACTGTACGTTTTTCAGCCCTATGGCTTTGTACAAAAAGGGCATGATAACGAGGTGTGCACATTAAAGAAGGCATTATATGGTTTAAAGCTAGCAGCACGTGCTTGGTATGAAAAGATACATGCTTATGTAATTGCACATGGTTTTGAGAACAATCCAACTGAAAGCACATTATATGTTAAGCATGAAAATGATGTGCTTCTAATCATTGTGGTGTATGTTGATGACATGCTGCTCACTAGTCCTCATGAGAAGCATATTGTTGATTTAAAGGATGATTCACATGCCTCATTTGAGATGTCTGATTTGGGGCATTCACGTCATTATTTGGGCGCTCATTTTATGGAGGTTGATGGCGGGATAGCTTTGTGTCAAACAAAATATATTGACACATTATTTAAGCATTTTGGCCTTGAAGACTGTAAACCTATTGCCACTCCTATGAAGACAAGTTTATGATTGAGTCTTCATGATGCTAGAGATGCATTTGATGTTGTTCTCTATCAGGAGGCAATTGGATGCTTGATTTACTTATGCATTACTTGCCCAAAAATTTAGTTTGTTGTCTCACAGACCCACCAAGTGTCAAGCATTGGCAGACAATTAAGTGCATCTTTCACTACTTGAGTGGTACCCGGCTACTTGGATTGTTTTATCCCAAGGGGGGATCACTACCACCAGATTTACATGCTTTTTTTTACTATAACTGGGCCGGTTGCTATGACACTCATGTGTCCACTAGTGGTTTTTGCTTCATGCTTGGTAGCTCATGCATATCTTGGCTAAGAAAGAAGCAGCCTACTGTGGCCACTTCCAATTGTGAGGCTCAGTATAGGGCAGCTTTCAAAGCAATTGTTGAGTGTGTGTGGCTCAAATGCCTTTTGGCTGATTTGGGTGTTGGTCAGTCTTCTGCCACCACCATCTTCACTGACAGTCAGAGTGCATTGGCAATTGCGAGGAACCTAGTGTTCCATGCTCGCACTAAGCACATTGAGGTGCATTATCATTATGTTAGAGAGAGGTTCTCTGTTGGCGAGATCAATTGGGCATATGTGCCCACGCAGGAGAACATTGCAGACCTTTTCACGAAGGTTGTGCCTAGGGAGAAGTTTGAAGCTTTATACAAAGATTTGGGCTTACTTCCTTTTGTGGATTGATTCCACATAGCTTGGCAGTTCCTTATACATGAGTGCTAGCTCCTTGTTCACCGCATCACTCCAAGGGGGGGGAGGTTTGTCGATATATTTAGGTAGTGATGTGTGTGAACACATTAGGACCATCGGGTCACTTTTTTCCCTCTTTAGGAGGTTTTTTCCCCCCAGTTTGTATATACACATATAGCCCTAACATGTTACTTACCTTTTTACATTCTAGTGGTAAGACATTAAGTACTATGTGTTGTGCTTCAAGCTTCTTCTTCTTCCTTGTGTTGTTCGCGTGTTTTCGCAGATGTCTAACTCCAACAAGCTGGTGCCCATTCATTTTTTCTTTCCATGCCCCTTCATAAAGAGGTTCATACTGCTCCATAGCTCTACTCAATGGCTATCAAGAATTATTCAATTTAAACCTTAGTCAAGCATTATTAAGTGAAGATGCCAACCATAATTTAATGTGAATGCTCGCCTGTTGAAGCTCATTGTCAAGGACAAAGCATGGAAGAGCATCAAGGAAGCGGACACACAAGAAGAAGGAGCAAGTAGGGGGCTCCAAGAAGCACCTGTCAAATTTTCAGAAGAAATCTCTATAAAAATAGTGATTTTTATCACTAAAAACCATTGTAAATAAGATTTTTCATTTTTTGCAACTCCATTTTGTTGAAGCGGAGGAGTCCTCAAGCTTGAGGAGTAATAGAAGTATCATCCTACCAATTTCATAATTTTTAGATTCCGTTTGAGCCCCCAAATAAGCCCTAGAACCTAATTTTTAACTAGGTCAGACACTAGGTCTGGACAGGGCCAAAACTAGTCAAAAAACTATAAAAAGGGCTAGAGAGCTCATTTTTCAGGTTAGCTTGTTGTAGATTTCAGCTTTGTAAGAGAGTTCTTTTGTAATCCAAGTTCTTCCATTGTTCCACTCTTTGCTCTTACCTTGTGCGCGTGTGTGTATGTGTGTGCATGCTTGTGTGCTTCCACTCACACACTTGTGCACTTCACTTGCTCTTGGTCTTCATATTGGTCCTCACGTCTCCACGGATTGACAATTATGAGGTGAAGCTCCTCACATTGGTACTTACCATTGTGCTAGAGTGACACCGAATTTGGCGCCATTGCCGGGGAGAGAGCTTGGAGGACAAGCGTGTGATGGTAAGACATAGAGTAGCGATGCTGCAAGGTAAAAAAATCACCATTTTCAGTTCAGTTTCTGATTTTTTCTCCAACTTCATCTTCATCATCATCACCATCTTCTCCCACCCTCATTTTCTCTGATTTTTTCACCCAAACATTTATGTTGTTTTCACTTGTGGTTGTGAGAAAGAACCTTAGAGAGGGTGCAAAATGGAAACGCTGAAGAAATACACCTCAATATACACAAAAACTGAGTGAACTATCCCGGACATGACAAGACCTACGCCAAGTGTCGTGAGTGTGGTATCGCGGGTTTGAAGAGAGATTTTGCATCTTCAGGCACATAGGAGTGACAAGGAGGACACAAGGTACTCATATTTGCATAAATTTTTGAATTTGGACTCCAAAAAATCCAGGTGTCATGTTCTCCCGCAGTTGAGTGTCGCGACATCTAGATGTCGTGATCTCCTATGATTGAGTGTCGCGATATCTAGCCACGTCGGATATCATGAGAATTTTTGCAACATCTAGCAGATATCGGGTATTGTGGGATTTTCTTCACGACACCTGACTAGTGTCGAGTATCGTGATTCATTCCGCGACACCTGATGAGTGTCGGATATCGTGGACTTAGCTTCGCGACATCTGTCGATATCGTGAGATTCTTCTCATGACATCTGTCGGATATCGAGTATCGTGGACTTACTTCTGTGTCAAGTGTCGAGTATCGTGGACTTTGCTTCGCAACATTTGAGAGATATCGAATATCGTGGAACTCACCTGAGTGTTGAATGTCGAATGTCATGACCAATCAGGTGTCGAGTGTCGTGTGATAGAGTCTCGCGACATTTGCCAAGTGTCGAGTGTCGTGGATCCAAGTGTCGCGATATTTGCCAAGTGTCATGTATCGTTTAGTTCAGATATCGTGTGTCGTGGAATTCCAAGTATCGTGTGTCGTCTGCTTCCAAGTATCTCCGATACTTACTAAGTGTCGTGTGTCGCCTGCTTTGAAGCAATCCCAGAGAGGTCCTGTTTTCCTGTTTTAACCCCCAAATCCCAGAGAAGTTGACCCTCAGGTTGGACTAGGAAGCAAGGGGTTCCACAAGATCTTGAGCAATACAAAGGACAATCTTGGACTTGTAGACAAGGCTTATGAACCTAAGATCAAGTAGACACTTAGGAAGAGATAGATAAAGTACCAAATCATCCGAGGCTAGTGTCAACCACACAACCAAGTTGGGGACTCACAACTCAGTTGTTAGCACTACGTGCTGAGTTCACAGACGAGTGAGTCAGAAATGTCATTTAATTGGTAGAGACGCTTGGCTTCTAAAGAAATGCATAGTTCAGTACCTAGGGAAGGTTTTATGTCTAGAGTGGAAGGGGAATATCGGATGTCTCTTCAATACATATCCACCAACTTGCAAGGAATACCCATCTACCTCGATGGTCTACACAGGTCAGTAGCAAGAATGATAAACACTACAGAATTTGAAATAGTTCCAAGTCCAGCTGTCAAGTATGAAGGTGGAGTTTACATGGACAAGGTGGGCAATATATATGTAGTAACCGAAAACCCTGATCAGATTAATGAAAGAGGAAAGTTAGCTCGAGATCAGGCAACTACCTCACAAAACCCATTCGAGACCCAACAAAGAACAGAAAATGTGATGTCAGGACAAACGTGCCAATGTAGTAGGCTGAACAGACCTCAGGTGCAATCCACGACGCTAGGAATTAACTCCCACAACCAAACTAGCCAGGGAATAGGAAATATGAATAGAATTACCCTTAGGGCAGAACCACCCCAAGGTGTAGGAGCTGGAATACACCCAGTAAAACCCGCTTTTCCCATCATAATTAGATCCCCAGAGCCCGACAGAAGACTGAGACCAATCCAATTGGCCAAATGTATGCGAAATCGTTACGATGGCACAGGAGAGCCCTATGACCACATTGCAGAATTCAAGCAGGTGTTGCGAGCGGAGCAAGTGGATGACTTTTTCACGCAATATGAATCCTTTGGGCTAACCCTCACGGGAATAGCCTTAACTTGGTTTCAATCCTTGGATCCAAATTGCTTTAAACATATTGAACAATTCTTCCAAGAACTTATTTGGGAATTCACTAAGCCAGGGATCAAGCACAATTCGTCATCCTTAATACATAGTTTCAAACAAGCTTCTAATGAAACAATAAAAACAATACGTAACTCGATGCCCTGTGATAGAGAGAACTTCTCAGCAGAAAATGATATCCTTATTTTTAGAAGGCCTAACCAATGGAGAATTGACAATGTTAGTATACGTAAAACGACTGCAAACTCTGAGTGAGTGTCTTCAAGAATGCATAGATTTGGAAGACAACTTAGGTGAGGATCTCAAAATCACACAAGATCCTACCAGAACGGAGGATACAAGGAGCAATGAGACTTCGAGTTCAAGTTATGTGGATGAAGCCATCTAGCTTTGCCACTTCGAGTTCGAGTTATGTGAAGTGGCAAAGCTAGTGGCCAAGAAATTAGGAGTACAAGGACAAGGAACTACCAGAACTTCCCCTTGAGAGTGCCAATGTTAGGAAGTTGCACACTTTGTGGTGGAGATCATCCATCTCAGGTCTGCACTAGAGAAGGACTAGGGTTATCACAACCTTACCCTTACGATAGACAACCAACTCAAGAGCCTAACATGTACTCTTATACTGAGCAGAAGTACATCAACTACAACACCAAAAACTATCCAATGAATAGACAACCACGACTGTTTGTACCACCCCAATGTAGACCATATGGGTACCCTCCTAGAGAACAAGGCAAAGAAGTTCCTAAGTATAACTCATGTCCAGGACCACGAAGAGCAACTAGACCATATGAACATTGAATAGCCAATCTCAACCTATACCAGGACTACAACCACCCCACCCACTAACTCTGATACAAGGGCAGAACATCACAATACACGTCGTTTGTCTTGAGTGTGGCAAAGAACAGCTCCTGAGAGATTGTCCCGGACATCCCTCTAATGCACCAAAGGTTACACCCATTAATGTAGTAGGCCTAGTAGGGGATTCAAGTTCCAGTAGTGATAATGTGGCTCCTATACATGCAGTTACTAGGGCACAAGGCTTACAAAAAGCTAAACTAGTTGAGCAATCAAAGCCAAGTGAGTTAGGAGAGCTTCGTAAGAGAAAACAAGAACATGGAAGGATACTAGGGAGAAAGCCAATCATAAATGGACCAAAAAGTTATCCAAACTATAAGAAAGCCTGAAAGATGCAAAAACAAAAATAGAAGATATTGCCTCTCAAAGCCCCTCGCATGTCAAAACTCCATCCACACCGCCTCATCCCCACCCACCAACTATTGTAAATAGACCACCACAATCAGGGTTTGTTCTTGCTTATCCAACCCCAGAAGACTTGAACATGATGTTCAAGGCATATCAGGCTCGACTTCAAGAAGGGCCAACACCTGCAAACCTAGAGAAGAGCTACCCTAGTGCAGATTTAGAGATTGAACGGACAAAAATGTGCATAAAAATGGTGGAACTAGCTCAAGCTATGTTCGAGGCCAATCAATCGTTCAATCAAACAAATGCTATTACACCGGGTTTGCACTTCGAGGGCTTACTAGATAGATTAGAGCAGTTGGTAAATAAACCACAAGTCTCTTTACCTCCACAGGCTCAAACAACTATTGAAAGAGAAAGCTCATCACCAAAGAAAGTTTATGTTCCTGACTCCATAGATGATGGAAAACCTCTTTCAATTCAACAGCACACTCAAAAGTTCTTGCGGGAAATACAAGAAGAGAAGTGGGCCAAGGAGAAGGATGTTCCCCCTCCTATTCTTGAGATTGATGACCTTCACGATCAATTTCCACAAGACATTCCATCTATTTATGAAGACCAAGTAGAGAAACAAGAGGAAGAAAGTTCAGGATTTGAATCCGATTCTTTACAAGAGTTGCCACAGCTCACAGGCCCATGGGAATCTGAATCTCTCCAAATCAGAGCCCCCACAATATTGATCAGAAATGGAGACTCGGTGGTTCCAAGAAACACTGACGTCGTGAAGAACACTAAGATTCAATGTCATCTCGTTGTAGAAGAGCTGCTCAAAGCAAAACCTGAGCTATGGAATCATGTGAAGGATCAGGTTCCAGAACTTGATTCCCATATGCCAAAAGCTGGCTCTAAGCAAAAAATCCCAGAGATACCTCTAGACAAAATAGGGGACATGTGTGAGGGTGAAGAAGGTAATACTTATCTTCCAATCACCTACAAAGGTTACACAACTAAAGCAATCATAGATTCAGGTGCTGGTGTTGCTATTGCAACCACCTCCTTATGAAAGCAATGGGGCAAACCGACATTAAGACCGACTAGAATGAAGCTTCAAATGGAAGACAATCATTTTGAAAGACCTCTAGGATTGCTCGAAGGGATAGCTCTAACCACCTGTGGTGTAGAGTTTGAACAGACCTTTGCTATATGTGACTTTGAAAAAAATAATTTCTACGAGATGATCCTAGGAAGGCCCTTCCTACGACAACTGCAAATAGTACAGGATTGGGGAACCAAATCCTTGTACTTACAACACTTAGCGGTTACAACCAAGGTCAATCTGAAGGATTACACCTTCAGAGATGTACCACCCCTACAGTGGAGCAAGAAGATTCAATCTCTGTGCATTCTAAAAGTTCATCTGATACATCTTGGATGCATGAAGATACTCATTTGTGGATGTGCAAGGTCGCAAAGGAAGAGGAAAAACGCTTAAAGGCAAGAGAAAAAGGAACTTCTCAAGGAGATAGACCATTTAGAGACCGAGCCTATACGCCAATGATCTTTCCAAATGAGGATTTTGAGCCTCATGGTTGGTCAGAAATCTTAGCCACCATGGACATTGTTGTCAATGAAGAACAATGGACACCTCATTGCGATGAGGAGGGATACGATATTTCAGTGTTTATGTGTCAGCCCTTGCTAGAAGAATGTGACCCTAGTGATGTCATAGAAGAAGAAGAAAATGATGATGATCTAGAGTCCATTGTAATGGATAGTTTCTTTAAGTCAAAACAGCACTAGGAGTATTTAACCAACAAGAATAAGAACCTCTCACAAGCATCAAAACGGTATATTCAAAGGAAGGAAGGGAAGGTGGTCAAAAGAAAAAGAAAAGAAAATTAGTGAAACAGGAAGAGGAGGAACCATTGTTTGAAGTACCAGAGAATTTCAAGAAATATGAAGTTGAGGACCGAAGAATTTTGGTACGAATGCCTAAGAGAGAGGCCACAATAGGAGAAGCATATGCTAACAAAGAAAAGACCAAAAAAATCGTAGTCACCACCGAAGAGAACGAAGAGAGATGTACGTACATAGGAGATGACCTAAGTAAAGAAGAAGAAGAAGAGTTGGTAGCGTTATTAAGGGAATACAGGGACGTGTTTGCATGGCACTATAGAGACTTGAAGGGAGTAGATCCAAAAATTTGTTCTCATACGATCCCCATGATAGCAGATGCCAAGCCCACCAAACATAAGCCCTACACATATAATGACACTTATGCAGCCAAAATAAAAGAAGAAATTGATAGATTGATGGAAGCTGGATTTATCTATGAGATTGAACATACGGAATGGGTGTCCCCCATTGTAGTGGTGCCCAAGAAGAATGGAAAGTTGTGTGTATGTATTAACCTTAAAAAGGTTAATGTTGCCACGATAAGAGATAGTTATCCGCTTCCAATCACTGAACATTTATTGGAGCGTGTTGCGGGCAAGGAAGTTTATAGCTTCCTTGATGGATTTTCAGGTTACAACCAAGTAGCCATTGCCCCAGAAGATCAACACAAAACGGCCTTTGCCATAGAATGGGGAATCTTTGCATTTTGTGTGATGCCATTTGGGCTCACCAATGCACCTGCAACATTTCAAAGGCTCATGTGTCATGTCTTCAAGGAGTTCTTACGAAGGAGCTTAGAAGTATATGTGGATGATTTATGCGCTCATTCCCAACAAAGAAGATACCACATCCCTGAGCTCAGACAAATCTTCAACAAGTGTAGAGAATATCGAGGATGTCTGAACCTAGAGAAGTGTGTGTTCATGGTACGCCAAGGTAAAATCTTAGGTCACATTGTTTCTAAGAACGAAATATCTATAGATGAGGACAAAGTAAAAGCCATAGCGGAGTTGCCGCGGCCAAGGAATGTTAAAGAGGTACAAGCCTTTATGGGCCATTGTGGATATTACCGAAGGTTTATTCACATGTATGCAATTATAGATAAGCCTCTTTATGCCTTCTTGACAAATTTTGAGTGGAACGATGAATGCGAGAAGTCCTTCAATGAGCTGAAGAGACGCTTGTGCACAACACCAATACTGACCACTCCTGATTGGAATAAGCCATTCCATGTACATGTGGATGCATCCAATTATGTAATAGGATGTGTGTTGTCACACCCACAAACGAAGGCAATCTAGATTTGCCTATAGCATATGTGAGCAGACAACTAAACGTTGCAGAACGAAATTATACAACAATTGAGAGAGAAGGCGTAGGCATGGTATATGCCGTAAAGAAATTTAGACACTACCTATTGGCCAACAAGTTTAAGTTTTTCATTGCTCATCAAGCATTATTATACTTGGTCAATAAACCTTGCAATACCGGACGCTTAGTAAGATGGTTCCTTTTACTAATGGAATATGACTTTGAAGTGATGGTTAGGAAAGGTAAGACCCACCTCAGAGCGGATCACCTTTCTCGCATCACTTCAGGCGAGTCACCGCAAGGAGTGTCTGATGACTTGCCTGATGCTTATCTGTTCAATTTATAAGTTGTTCCTAAATGGGCAAATAAGTTGGTGCCTGTCCTAACCTTCGGGCCTGCAAACAAGAATGTGAAGACGAACAAGGATGAAATTGTATGGTCACAAAGCTATCAAATATTGGCAGGAAGCATGCATAAACAAGACACGGAAGGTGTTCTAGCTTGTTGTGTCAAGGACGATGAACATAGTAGTTGGTTGTAACAAGCCCATGAAGGATTTCTAGGGAATCACTATTCTAAACAACGAACACTGCAAACTCTAAAACATTTAGGAGTGTATTGTCCTAGTATGGATAAAGAAATACATGAGTGGATCAAGAATTGTCTAGTGTGCCAGAAGAGACCCCCTGTGGAGCATGCGAATCTTTATCACGTATCATTAATTTCAGGTTGGAGTGCTCCATTGGTAGAATTCATGAGATCAAGAACATTACCCAATGAGGCTAGTCTAGCAAGGAAACGAAGCATAGAGCAAGAAGCTCAAGAATACGCCCTCATAGGAGATAACCTATACCGAAGAGGCAAAGATGGTTACTTAAGATTGTGCGTTCACGAATTAGACTATTTGAAAATCTTAGAAACTTCCCATAGTAGTGTTGCAGGTGGACATTTTGGTCCTGACCGAGTAATTAAGACTATTATATTCGTAAGACTTTGGTGGCCCACTCTTCATATGGATGCACATATCTATGTGAAGAAATGCGACACATGCCAACGTGCACAATATCCGATAAGAAAAGATGAGATGCCTCTGAGGCCAACGATGGGAGGGCGTGCATTCTCGAAGTGGGGCATAGACTTTGTAGGTCCAATTAACCCCCCGCTAGAAACTCCCATGCAGATTACATTATTGTAGTCATAGATTACCTCACAAAGTGGGTAGAAGTCAAAGCCACAACAAAACACGATGCTCAAACTATAGCTAAGTTTTTATTTGAAAACGTGTTCACTAGATACGGGCTACCAATAGAGTTAGTGAGTGATAGAGGTACGCACTTCTTGAATGAAGTCATTGAAAATCTTCTCCAAGAATTCTTGGTGATACATAAGAAGTATGCCCCCCATCATCCACAAGCTAATGGACAAGCTGAGAGCACAAACAAGATCCTATGTAATGTATTGACAAAATTGGTAAATAATAAGCGCTCTAATTGGGATAAACAACTTCATCACACTATTTGGGCTTATCGAGTTGCCTACAAAACGGTACTCAATGCCACCCCATTTCAAATGGTCTTCGGACGAAATGCTATGCTACCTTTGGATTTCCTAATCCCAACTTTAAAAGTAGCACAAGAGCATGAATGAAATGGACATGAGTTATCCTCAAGGATCTTTGATCTAGAACGCTTAGGTGAGACAAGGCTACACACGGCTGCAGGCATCTATGCTGCAAAGAAAAGGCAAAAGGCATACTTCAATGCACATATCAAAGATAAAGGATTGAAAGAGGGAGACCTAGTGTTGGTTTATACACTAAAGCAACATGCTCGCAAATTGGAAAAAAGAGGATATGGACCCATGATCATTAACAGAATTTCCACTAGTGGTGCAGTTCAATTGGCCACACTAGAAGGTAATATCCTACCAAACTATATCAGTGGTTGTCGAGTCAAGCTATATCAAGAACCTCTTACAGAGGATATGCTAATGAGACTCAATACTGCTAAGAAGCGAAAAGAAGAAGAGTTAAGGGTTAGAGAAGAAGCACAGGCTGAGGCTAGAGAACGCATTAGGAGAAATAAGTTAAGGCGCCTAGGCCTAGATGTCAATATTGTGGCCCCAAGATACCACATGGCCATGTGTCAAACATCAAGTGCACTTGCTTCTCAAATACTTGATCGACGTCCATTTGTGACCATAGCAGTAGGACAAGGGAAGAATGCAAGGACTGTGAGAGCATTGATTGACTCAGGTGCCGCAATTAGTGCAGTTAGACTATCATATTGCCACGACTTGCAATTGAACATAAAGCCTATGAAAGCTTATCTCATAGGCTTGGGAGGTGTGGAAACCCCTTGTTTGGGCGAGGTGGAACTTCCCATCTACCTTCAAGATGTTCCAATAAAAGTCAAAATGCTAGTATGTCACGGTGAGGACCTTATAGAGCCACTTGTCTTGGGTCGAGATTGGATTTACGACCATGCAGTCAACTTGAACCTAAGAAGTCAATTTCTTCAAGTTTGGGTACAAGAACAATTCATTACATTAGAATTAGAGAATTGCATGCTCACGAATCCAGATGTCACACATTCTCTTAGTTCTTCTAAGACTCATCTTAGCAAAAAAATGATGTGTGTGACAATAACCCCATGAAGCAAAAGGACTCAGTCATGGAAGCACAAACTCAAAGGCCAGCAGACCTCTCTTCTTCTTCACTGACTAATGCAAGCATAACTAGACCAAAGAGGCAAGAAAAACAAACATCTGCTATGTCAAATGGACAGACAGAATTCAAGAAGAAGGAAGCTCAGGGCATGAAGCAGATTTGGGTACGAAAAGGAGAACAACCAATAGATTTGCCACAACCATTCTCATCGAAGCAAGCTAACCATGCTAAAAGAAGCACCAAGAAATGAGGACAAGCTCAATCCCAAGGTCTCCGACAAATTTGGGTACCAAAGCAATCGATGAAGGCCGACCATAATAACATACAAATTGGGTGCCAAAGAAATTAGCTGCAGCTCAACAAGGGCGATTGCAAATGTGGGTACCCAAGGCACTCTTACATGCACAGAACAATATGACCTCCTTCACGAGAAAAATCTCAACAAAGCAACCACGAAGAATCAAGAGTCAAAACCATGGATCGAGACCAAAAGAAGATAAATTCATCTCCTCACCGATAATAAAAAGACAACCAAAATGGGTATGGGTGTGGAAACCAAAAGTACCACTAGCTTCCACAGAGCCAAAGAGCCAACCACGCTGGATACCAAAATTCACAAACCACCCAAAGATACAGAGGACAGAGCTTATGTCTATAGGGCCAAATACTATCCTGAAATGGATCCCTATAAGAAGAATCACATCATTTCAAGACCCACTGGCTACCTCCAACAAAGACTGCATCAACATCCACCAACAACATTAGCCTCGACGTGCAACAACCATGTGCCTTTGGCATAACCTTGTCTTTTGCACCATTCAGGTCATGCATTTCCAAAGTATGCATTAATATAGGTCACATTACACGGTCGTGCATAGACACAATTGAGGATCCCAAGCACATGCAGCACACCTGACATATGTAAAATACTTTATTGATGCTAACACCTTTTTTTCTTGTTTTACTCCATTGTTCAAAAAGAAAAGAGAAGGGGAGAAGAAGAAGACAAGAGAAAGAACGCGGTTGTGCGTTTGAAGAATCCCTAATGCGAACCATCAACAAGGACATCCATCAACAAAGACAAGCTGATGGTCAATCACCATGATGGAAGTACAACACAAAGAGTTGAAGATCGATGGAACTTTCACCATGGTAAGAATTGTCTGCTCCAACAATATCACCATGATAGATTAGGAAACCTCTTCATCAGAATACCCTTGAGCACTTTTCTCAAGACCCCAATTGTTGCACCATACTTCTTCCAATGCATTCCCCAAGTACGCATATATAGGGCCACATTGCAAGGCCATGCACAAGGCACATATTTTGTTCAACCCATGCACTAATGCACTTACCCATCATACATTATGGGTTACAAGTACTTGGCATAAACGTTGTGAAAACCATAATTGGAAGATCTAGAGGACATCCAGGCTACAACATCAAAACCTATGGAGTAATTCATAGTCAACCACTACTCAAAATCACCATTGACAACCTCTTTAGAGCAACCAACAATTTTTGGGGAAGCTCCTAAATACACCATCATGCGAGAGTCCAAGGCAGAAGTACATATACAAGAAATGAAGCTTGCAAAGAATAGCAGAGGACATGAAGAACCCGACAACTGACCAGGCTACATTGGGAAGATGGACCGCTCCTATTGACACATGGACACTACCTCTCCACATATTACATGGAGCAAGCACCACAACAAGGGTCTGTCAGGGACGCCAGACTCAAGAGGGGGGGGGAGTGTTGAAGCTCATTGTCAAGGACAAAGCATGGAAGAGAATCAAGGAAGTGGACACACAAGAAGAAGGAGCAACTAGGGAGCTCCAAGAAGCACCTATCAAATTTTCAAAAGAAATCCCTATAAAAATAGTGATTTTTATCACTAAAAACCATTGTAAATAACATTTTTCATTTTTTAAGACTCCATTTTGTTCAAGTCGAAGAGTCCTCAAGCTTGACGAGTAATAGAAGTATCATCCTACCAATTTTCATAATTTTTAGATTCCGTTTGAGCCCCCAAATAAGCTCTAGAACCTAATTTTTAACTAGGCCAGACACTAGGTCTGGACAGGGCCAAAACTAGTCAAAAACTATAAAAAGGGATGGAGAGCTCATTTTTCAGGTTAGCTTGTTGTAGATTTCAGCTTTGTAAGATAGTTCTTTTGTAATCCAAGTTCTTCCATTGTTCCACTCTTTGCTCTTACCTTGTGCGCGTATGTATGTGTGTGCATGCTTGTGTGCTTCCACTCACACACATGCACTTCACTTGCTCTTGGTCTTCATACCGGTCCTCAAGTCTCCACGGATTGACAATTATGAGGTGAAGCTCCTCACATTGGTACTTACCATTGTGCTAGAGTGACAACCCACATGCAGGAAGAGAGCTATCTGCTCACAGGTATGTTTTTTTTTATAAACTTTTTTAATGATATTATAACACATTTTTTTATTTATTTTTATCTAACTATTTTCATGACACCTATACCACATCCAAATCGTGATAGCAGAGCAGAGTTGCCTATGAGGACATGCATAGGCACCTGAGGACTAGAGTGTGATATAGAGCCAGAGGGGAACATTGTGTACATAGGGAGTGGATTGGAGTTCAAGAGAAGAATGCGGGCACTATGCGACTCTTACCTGCGCTTTGTCCACTTACCGTGGAAGTAAGTAAAAATTTTACATATAAATTGAAATAAATATCTTATGTTTTATTTGCATTATGTTTTCTATTTTTGTAGTGAGCATGATGAGAGGGATAAAAAGTACGTACTTATTTCACTTGAGACAGAGTTTGGGACAGGATGGTCGCTTAAGTGGTGTCTAAAAGAGATGCGGACACTTATGGTTCATCACGTCGCGATAATGCACGGTATGCACTGGTTTTATGTATATATATGTGGATATGAGTATGTGTGTTTATGCATGTATGTATGTATATGAGAGAGAGAGAGAGAAAAGAGTGAGACTAGAGGTATAAATACATGCATACACACACATATACATCATACATGCACATTTACACACATATACACATACATGCACATTTATACATACACACACATACATGCACATTTTTACACACACATACACATGCATGCAGTAACACACATATAATGAATACACATAGACACATACACATACTCACATACACGTACACATACTCACATACACATACACATGCATAATCATATGTACACACACATAGACTCATATAATCATATTTACATGCATATATACATATACACATGCACATATACACACACACAACACATGCATATGCACATATAGATACACATACATACACAACACATGCATATGCATAAATAAATAACTAAATCCTATTTCAAAAATCCTAAATTGAAAACACTAATTTCGATATTAGGATTTTAAAACCCCTAATTTAAAAACTCTAATTCAACCTTTTAGCCATATGTTTGAAGTATATGTACACATTGCATCTATTTCTTTGACGTCCTACTAGAGAGATGTCTCTCCTCCCAACCTTATGTCTCTATATATAGCTACTCGAATCAATGAGGATCATAATATATATAAAGATATATATACATCATGTAGATAGGATACATAAATATAAAATGGAGTAGATATATTATGCATCACACATACATGCCTAAATGCACACATAAATATATATATATATATATATATATATATATATATATATATATATATATATATATATATATATATATATATATATATATATATATATATGTGCATACATATTTACATGTACACATTTACAGATAGACATATATACATTATACATGTACACATCACATATACATGCCTACATGCACACATAAACATATATATACATGCATACATATTTACATGTACATATTTACACATAGACACATATACATATATACATGTACACAATTATAAACACTTGCATATATTACATGAATACATGAATATTTTACATAAATGCATATGCATAAATACACATATGCATATTTAATACATGTATACATATATCACACACATGCAAACACACACATATACGTGAAATACATATATATGCATACTAACATATGTATACATATAATACACATGAATACACACACATATGCATACATACATGATAAAAATTTGCTCCTCGAAGATAAAGCTA
The DNA here is from genome assembly GCA_020310875.1 of Ceratopteris richardii. Classification (NCBI taxonomy): domain Eukaryota; kingdom Viridiplantae; phylum Streptophyta; class Polypodiopsida; order Polypodiales; family Pteridaceae; genus Ceratopteris; species Ceratopteris richardii. The sequence goes on along the minus strand of CM035432.1, from coordinate 156,100,597 downwards.
TATATAAAATAATTAGGCATACCCCCGAGCTTCATGTTCTAACTTAGAAGAACATGATTTCATCTCTCTAGTAGGATTCATCGTTATTCAAGTTAATAAAAAAATCTATTATATTGATATCCATTCAGAAGCTTCAAGTTATTGATCAATAACTAGAGTAGAATTTACTATCTAATCTGCTTATATGTTTTCATTATTGCCATGACATCAATATAGTCTCATCTTCATTATCCTTATTAATTTCATTTATTTCTTCTATTGTTAAATCTATGTTCTCATGAATCACATCATCTATTGATGGATTAATATCTATTTCTGGTAATTCCTCTTCCTCATCAGTAGATTCAACATGTAGAGAATTATCCTCTTCATCAAAAAGATTAGTATCATTATCACATATAATGATTCTAATTTCTATTTCAGATGTTGATGTATCAGTATCTGATGCTGAATCATCAAGAGGACTTTCTTCGATCTCTCTAACAATAAACTGTTCAAACAATGACCTACCTCTAGGTTGCACATGAATGACTTGCCACCAAGGATGAGCATCTGGGTTTTTATAAAAAAATGCTTGTTCAATATGCCTAGGAAGAATATATGGTTCTTTAGTAGATCGCATTATCTTGGAAGAATCAATTGCCCATATTCCTTTCTTAATGTGGAATTACTACCTTTATACTCGGCTCGAAACCAGTCAACCTTCAAAATGACCTATCAAAATATATAACAACAAAAACCCATTATTAGGTGCTTAAAAAAATAACTAACTCTATAAAAAAAAATATAAACTTTTTTCTACCTGTTTGAATGTACCAAATGAAATTTCGTAGATACCAACAATAGTTCCTACATAACCAAGTTCGCTATCTATAAGGTTAGTGTCTTTTGAGCTAGCACATGATAGTTGCTTGAAAGAAGCAATGATACTAGAATCCTCTATTTTACGTAAAGAATCAATGGCTTTGATTCTAATATGTTGTCCAAAAGCCCACATATTAGTGAACATTCGAGCCTGCAAAATAAATTCAATTAGTAAATAGAAACTAACATACATATATGAAAAAAATAAAATATTATTTTAATAAAATTACCTTTCGTTCACAACCTATCATTAACTCTCTTTGCTCATCTGAGATTTCTTCATTATTTGCGTTGGCGCGTTGCAAACAACTATATAGCCAATCCATGAAAGAAGATATATCTGTAATCTCATTATTATTGAGATTACGTCTAAATCTTTTGTTTTTTCGCCTTTTACTTCGGAGATTTTGAAGTTCCTCGTACTCGCTAAGGAATGCTTGCATGCATTCGCTATTATATGCTACAAAAGTAGAAACATCATTTTTTTCTTGAAATGTAAATAAGAATGGAACCCCCTTACCTGATAATACCTCATCTGTTATTTTTGAAGAAGACTCGTTGGTCCATGCATGTGGAGCTTCTTCATGAACTCTTTCAAGGTACTCACTAACATAATACATGCACTCTTCAAGCATCCAACCCTTTGCCATGGATCCTTCTGGTTTCACTCTTTGTCGCACATAACCTTTTAATATTCCCATAAATCGCTCGACCCAAAACATCCATCAAACATAGTAGCTCTTTGCATTCATGTTTTTGTTGTGGGGTTGAGTTTTTGTCAATCTCTTTGGATGTAATCCACCTATACATATCATAAAAACAATTATAAAGAAGTTAATTAAAAAATAAAAGATATCTAATATTCATACATATTAAATATAAAAGTATCATAATTACCTTATAAGTGATCCAAGACGATAGATCACATCTCGTACTCCTTTTGTTGTACATCCATCAATAACCAAAGGTAAAATATGTTTCAAAAAGTTATGCCAGCCATGGGTCTTTAACCCAGATAAGCTCTTATCATCCATAGCCTAAACATGTTTTGAAAAGATGCTCCATATCCTGTAGGAGTCTTAATCAATTGAATTCTATTGTTGATAGTCTGTATCTCTTTTGTTGTAAGTACCCAAGGAGCAGGTGCATAAGTCGTTTCTTGTCGATGTCTATCAAAAATTGGCCATAACTTTGGTTTGGATTTTTGATCTTTCAAATGATTCCTTGATGATGTGGTATCTTTTAGTCCAAGAAGATGCTGCCATAGTGAATAACCAATATTTTTGAATATATGCATAGGATCAAGAAGATGACATACTTTTAACTCTTTCCAATACTCCAAAGAATACCATATTGATATGTTCTCTACAAGTGCCAATTTTCCTTTACCTCTGTTCACATACTCATTATCTGGATCATCACTGAAGATTTCTGATTCTGGATCTATTAGAGGTCCATCTGTCCATTTTTTATACCAATCCATAGGCGTCATAGGTTTTGGACATTGAACTGTTTCAAGCTTTCCATTAAAATGTATCGCTTCTCTTTTAGATCTTAATGGATGATCATCAGGCAAGAATCATCGATGTCGAAGATAAATATTTTTGTTGAGATTCTTACTATAGATTGATCTCAACCAATCACCACAATATGGACAAGCTTTATAACCCTTAGTAGATATTTCTGCATCATGGAAAATGATAAAAATATAATTAGATTAAATCTTATTTATTTACATGCATATTGAATAAAAAAATTACATCAATACCTATATCCTAGAAAATCGTGAATAGTCCAAGACACAATACCACGAACCGTAATATGTCTTTCATTGATGCTTTTCGATACATCAATGACATTAATACCTCTCCATAACTCTTAAAGATCGTCAGTGAGAGGAGCAAGATATATATTCATATCTTTAACTTTTCTTTTGCCCGGGATTAAAAGTGAAAGCATTAAATGTTCCTTTTTAATGCTAAGATATGGCGGAAGATTGTAGTTTATGACTATCACTGGCCATGTTGACCATTTACTGGATTTCATGGAGAATGGATTAACCCCATCTAATGCAACTCCTAACTTTAGATTCTGTGGATTTTGTGCAAACTCAGGCCATGTAGAATCAATATGCTGAAAAGCAACACTATCATGAGGAATTCTGATTATTCCATCAGTACTTTTGTGATCATGTCCCCAAGTCAAAAGCTTTGATAATTCGGGGCTTTGAAACATATGTCTAATCCGTGGAGCCAATGGAAAATGTCTCAATACCTTTTTTGTAATTTTACCTTCTTCGCCCTTATATCGAGGAGATTGACATTTGGGACATGTCAAAGAGTCTGCATATTGACCTCTATATAAAATACAATCGTTAGGACATGCATGTATACATTGATAATCTATACCAAGATTGTTGATTATCTTCTTCATTTCATCATGTGAGGTAGAAAGAATATTCTGACTTGGTAAAAACTTTTCAGATAAAGTTTATAAAAAAAAGATATATTAAAAAAAGTAAATAAATAAATACACACACACACACACACACACACACATATATATATATATATATATATATATATATATATATATATATATATATATATATATATATATATATATATATATATATATATATATATATATATATATATATATATATATATATATATATATATATATATGCATATACTTTTATATATATGTATGCTTATGTGCATCTTTCAAAATATTCATGAAAATTTTGATTGTTTTGGATGGCAGGATACGATTGTTTGTTTTGGAGGATATGAAGTATGTACCTTCATTGAATGATTTGTCGATTCTATCATATGTTCAGTTTGAAAGTGTGAGAAGCGGGTTTATAATTGCTATTCAAAGAATTTGGCACTGTTTATAGGCCATACGATTGTGACCTGGATGAATCGCATGCACAGAGGTTACTCAAGATAGAGCAACCTGATTATAAGGGACTAGTGCCAGCAGGATTCCTGGGGTATGCAATAAACCTCTTGCATGTCAATGATGAGCATATGAACTTTAGGATACAAAGTGGAAATCATGGTGGCTTGAGAGGATCACTTTTATACAGCTTGTTCAAAGAACTTTAGGTTTATGACATTGAAGTTTTTTGAACAAGCTGTAGAAAAGTGATCCTCTCAAGCCACCATGATTTCCACTTTGTATCCTAAAGTTCAGATGCTCATCATTGACATTCAAGAGGTTTACTGCATACCCTAGGAATCCTGCTGGCACTAGTCCATTATAATTAGATTGCTCTATCTTGAGTTTCCTCTGTGCATGCGATTCATCCAGGTCACCATTGTATGGCCTATAAACAGTGCCAAATTCTTTGAATAGCAATTATAAATCCGCTTCTCACACTTTCAAATTGAACATATGATAGAATCGACAAATCATTCAATGAAGGTACATACTTCATATCCTCCAAAACAAATAATCTTATCCTGCCATCCAAACATTTTTCACGAATATTTTGAAAGATGCATTAATAGTTTTAAAAGATGCGCAGAAAAAAAGTGTCCATTCAATTCAAGTTCTTGTTCTTACCTTATCTAAAGTAAGAATAAAAACCTGCATGTATTTATATATATATATTTATGCATATATATATAAATAGATAGAAAATTGAAAATTATACCTTAATAGTGTCGAAACAGATACATTACTCCATCCAAAACAATTTTGAAGGTTGAGAATAAGTAAGCTCGCACTTAGTCATGTCAAACGACTTCCTTCATATACATGCTTTAGACACTCCTCTCGAAGATATTTCTCATTTTTAGAAATATCAATGCTCTCAATGACATTTTGATACCAATCCTCAATAAAATCTGCCATGCGATCATCTTCATCATTGTCACTGAAATCTTGTACTTTATCGTCTTTTGAATATAGATCTTTCAACTTTGCATATTACACAGGATTAGTTTTGCATAGCCTCCTCATGGAAGCTTCTGATAAATGAGGTCTTACTGGTAATTGTGAATGCTGTGGAGGAATATCATCAACATCATATGTTGGAATCTACACATATAAATAAAATTCATTAGTATTCCATAAATTAATAAAAAGTAAACTTTAAATATTAAATTAAGTATATAACTTATTAAATATGGATAGAAAATTTTTATTCTCTCTAGCTAAAAGGTGCTATTGGAGGTCTACGCCATCCATAATTCACTAATAGCTCATCACCGGCATGTAATGTAGTAATAGCATTGACAACTATGTATCTTGATACATCTCTACTCATGTATGGTGATTCATGACTATTTTCACGCTCCTCAAATGTGCAATTAGTCCTTGAACTATTATGTAACCCTCGACTACTATTTATTAAACCTGCTATATTTCCATGTGTGTAAGGTCTTCCATCAATATATAATCTTTCATTTTCTGCATGTAAAATCCTTCTACTAGTAAGGGATGCTGCGTTCATGCATATTCCATAAGTAATCATGCTTTGAACATAATGTGAAAGTCGATGCCAATCTCCCCATCCATATATAGGACCACAAAATGACATAAGAGTGACTTCAGAGTTCGGAGGCACATACAAATCCTCTACAATAAAGAGACCACGACCAGCATTAGTAATAGTGGATGGAGCAATCATATAGCGATTACCCCAAAAGTTGAAAACCTCTCCATCTAAAGGAAGTGGTCCTCTATTCCATCCTCCATATCTTCTTCTATCATATGTTTGTACTAAAGAATGATCACGAGCTGGCAATGGATAATCTCTAGCCGTTTCATTCTCTAAACCAGGAGGTAGAGGATTTCTAGAAACCTCTGCTTGTAATTGATGAACAACAAGTCCATGACGTGTACGAGGTATATTAACATTATGAGAAAAATCATCATCATCATCATCATCATCATCGAGCAACTATTCATGTATATCAACAATAATTTGATTTTATATATGGTTTTTAAATAAAATAATGACATTAATATATATAGAAAATACATACCCAAGCATTATCACATTGACCAGGTGATGGTGCACTCTCAAAAGTACCATACTCTGCCTCATGTTCAATACATTCCAATCATGGTCTTCGATACGTTCCATAACAAGAGTTACACCAACATATAATATGCTCTTCATAGTAAAATTCATCATAATTCCTATCGGAGGACACATGTGAAGTCATTGCATGGGTAGGAGGTGGTGAAGTACCCTCTGATTGATCAGAATCTGCACATAATAAGGAACAAAAAAAAAAAGTTATGTATCCATCAAATATATTTAAAATTAAATGTTTGATATACTTACAATATAAAGTTGTTGCACGATGAGGAGACGGTGGTGGAGTTCCATCTGATTGATTAGAATCTACAAATAATGGTATTTGATATTAATAATCTGATTATCTACATACACAAAAAATTCACATATACATATTTACACATACACACATATTCACATATACACATTTACACATACACACATATTCACATATAAACAACTACACATTATTGTGGGATAAATGCATGTATTTTGTATGAATGAGTGTATATGCATGCATGTGTGTGTACGTATATATGTGGATATGTATATGTGTGTTTATGTTATATGTATGTATATGTGTATATGTATACATATATGTATGCGTATATGTTTGCATGTATATGTGTATGTGGGTATGTGTATGTGTCTGTGTGTGTATATATGTGTATGTATTCTGATTTTTTTTCTGTTTGAGATTAAATTAACAGGAGATACTGTATGGTGGAAAAAAATAAGAGGCGAGCTAACATAACACTTGAGACGTGGCAATTTTTTCGTAGACAGCGAGTCGGGCCACACATCGCACCTAGGCCAAATGGGCCATAATGGTTTTGTAGCTACATTTGTAAGTATATGTGTTATTCTGAGTATATTTTTTATTTTAGTTAAAATGCAAGCAACTAATCTTTTTTATTTGTTTCAATGCAACGGAAGGATTATGGCCGATATCCTACGAAACATGAGATCGAGTATGCTACACATTTTGGATATTGGCGTTTGAGCGAGTATATGCAAGATCATCCTGATGCCTTTGTAGTATTTTTAAATTTTATATAATTATTTTATTTTTACGAATGGTTTAATTGTTTTATTTATTTATGTTTGTTATATGTAATACAAGAGTATTATGGAGAGACAAATATGGATGAGGTGGAGAGACAGACACAGGAGGGACGATCTCGATCATCACAGGGTGATCATGACGATGAGGATGAGGAAGATCAGGATGATCATGATATTGTTGATGATGATGATGATTAGGATTTTAGTTGATTATGACATTGGATCATATGTATTTACATATATATATATATATATATATATATATATATTATCTATATATTTTTCATTTCAGTTATGTTTTGAATTGTGTGTATGGTATTAAGTAATGAAGAGTTTTGTTATATTGATTGTTATTATTGTTTATATTAAGCATGTGTTTTAATACTTTAATTATATAATTCATTCATATGTGTGTACCTAAGTGTATATGTGTGTGTGTATATGTATGTATGTGCATGTGTATATGTATGTATGTGCATGTGTATGTGTGTGTGTATGTGTGTGTATATGTATGCATGTGCATGTGTATGTGTGTGTATATGTATGTATGTGCATGTGCATGTGTAAGTGTATATGTGTGTATGAGTATGTACATGTGCATGTGTATGTGTGTGTATATGTATGTGCATGTAAATGTGTAACTCAATGTGTATATGTGTGTATGTGCCTGTATATGTGTATATGTAGGTATGTGCATGTGTGTATATGTGTGTATGTGCATGTGTATATGTAGGTATGTGCATGTGTGTATATGTGTATATGTGTGTATGTGCATGTATATGTGTATATGTAGGTATGTGCATGTGTGTGTGCATGTGTATATGTGTTTTAATACTTTAATTATATAATTCATTCATATGTGTGTACCTAAGTGTATATGTATGTGTGTGTATATGTATGTATGTGCATGTGTATGTGTGTGTATATGTATGTATGTGCATGTGCATGTGTAAGTGTATATGTGTGTATGAGTATGTGCATGTGCATGTGTATATGTGTGTATATGTATGTGCATGTATATGTGTAACTCTATGTGTATATGTGTGTATGTGCATGTATATGTGTATATGTAGGTATGTGCATGTGTGTGCATGTGTATATGTGTGTGTACATATGTGCATATATATGTGTATATATGTGTTTAACGTATGTATATGCATGTGTATATGTATTCCACATGCATGTGTAGGTGGATGCATTTCCATTTGCATCCATGTGCATGCATGTGGATGTGCATATACATGTATTTGTGTATATGTGTTGCTCTAGCACAATGGTGAGAACCACGTTAAGAAGCTTCACCTCCTTAATGTCAATCCGCGGAAGAGGTAGGAGTGATATGAAGATCGTGAATATGAGATGATGTGAGAGTGAAGGTGAGAAGCATCAAGATGCACACACACATACACACACACAATGAAGAGACAAGCAAGACACAATGGAAGGTGAGAAATTAGCTCTATTACTCAAGAACACTATTACAAGCTCAAAATAGCTCTAAGCTCTTCTCTACTCCAACAAGCTAACCCCAAAAATGAGCTCTCTAGCTCTTTTTATAGTTTCTAGACTAGTTTTGACTGGTTTCACATATAGTGACCGGCATAGTTAAAAATTAGGTCCTAGATGCTATTTGGAAGGGTAAACGGTATCTAAAAATAACGAAAATTGGTACGCGCATTCTACCTAAGCTCCTCAATCTCGAGGACTCCTCGGCTTGCACAAAATGGAGCTATGGATTACAAAATGGGGTTTTCTATGTTACATATGTTACAATTAGTGATAAAAATCACTGTTGAGTGTTTGAAAAAGTGATAAAAGACATATTTGTTTGAGAAATTGATCCGAATGGCTCCCTGCTCTATCGTTACATGCTTCCATGGCGTCTGTGCCTCTGGCTGCTTCCAACACCCCCCTCCCTCTCGCTTCTATCGTCCTTGACAGAACCTTGTTGTGCGGTCTGCCGGATGTAGTTTTGTAGGAGGTCATGAGCGAGGGTGTGCTCAGATACTCGAATGCCTCGGGCTAGGTCTGCCTCGAGCTTCTCCCAATTAACTGGTTGTGGTTCATCTGATGGTGGGAGTCTGTAATACGTGGAATACACCAACTGTTCACAGGCAAATAAGTGCAATAAGTGAGTCGGCCTGCTGATGAACACTTCAGAGTGGTATTCCCAGAAACCGGTGGTGAACATTTCTTCGAATGTTTGCTTGTAGCATGCCGGTAAGTACTTGACTCTGCAATGCCAGGCATAACACACCCGGAGCGATGGCGTCGTACTCATGTCATATGCGAGATCCAAGTTGCCATGCTCAAAGCCCGGGGTATTAACATGTGGTGCTTTGACTCTCCGGAAGACTTTAAATATCATTTGCATCATGTCAAATATCTTGACAGTCATATGCGCTGCTATATCATCCATATATCTCAAGCGAGGGAGCCAGTGACGAATCGTGGCCATCATGTAGCCAATTGTCGGTGGTCCTGTAGGTGGCCTGAAATATGGGTAGTTCAACCAGTCCTGGCACTGCTTATTGTTTTGTACTTTGATAGCGAAGGCAGTCCAGGACCGGCGACGTGGCACGGGTCCCCAACATGGGTTGTATTTTAAATGTAAAGGTGCCTTAACCCATGTGCTCATCATTTCAGGGTACTCCTGTAAAAGACGTGTACGCCAATCTGGTTGATAAATAGTACCTTGTTGCGCATCCAGTGGCAAGTCTTCAGGCTCGAACTGGGTTGCATGTGATGGCTTCTTGCCAGTTCGCTTTTCTATGGCCAGCTGGTATTCGGCCATTAGCATGAAGTAAGGTTTGTATTGAAGCTCATGCCCGGATATGTACCTGCGTGGGGCCAATTGAGCAAAGTAGGGAGATTGCAAAATTCTTTCTTCGATCATGGCCATAGCATGTAGCTGGGCCTTGACTCTAGCTGAGTGCGTTGTTCCAATTTCCTCAATAGTCTTCATCCACGCGGGGGTCGGAAGTTCATACGTCATCTGGCCTTCAGCCGTGACTTGTCCGCCTGGGATGGGCTGTGGCTCGTACGCCTCTTCAAATGTTTCCTCCACCGGGATGGTGATCGTTTCTTCTTCAGCCGGAAGCTCAGGTGGTGAATCTGGCCTTGGTGGCGCTTCATATACGTCAATTCTTGACTGGAGAGTGATTACCTGGGCCTGTAATGCGTTGAGTTCGTCGAAAATTCCAGGGTCCACAGGCGCTGGTAATTCTACGGCTACTTGTACTTGTTGTGTTGCCGGTTCTCTGAGCTGTAGTAGCTTGTGATCTTCCTTTAACTTCTGATGCTCTTCGTTCATCCGATCATAGTCCTCGAGCAGTCGAACATGGTCATCTAGCAACATCTTCATTGCTTCGGATGGGATTGCCTTGAATCTGCTAGGACTTAAGGGTTGTTCTGGATGATCCAATGCCGCTTCCAGATTCTCTCTGTTCTGCTCTTGGAGTCTCTGGTTCTCCTCTTTTGCTGCGGCTAGGTGTCTTCTTAGTAAGCCCATGTTTCGTGTTAGCGTTGCATTTCGGACTGTCTGGGCTCTTAATAAATTATCCAAGTCAGCAGTGGCTTCCTTGGTCTTTTCTTCGCTTTCTAGCTCCAATTTGTGATATGCCTCGCGTAATTCTTGGTAGCGGGTGTTCAGTGAGGCATTCTCAATGGACAATAAGTTAAGCTGCGACTGTAAGTCATTGGTTGTCCTCTGCAGCTGCTGGTAATTATCACCAAGAGATGTGAACTCATCTCTTACTTGCGTCATACACATGAACATCTGTCGGAATGCATTATCTACAATGGGTGATAGTATTAACGGGATGCTAAATGAAGATGCAGTTGGTGTAGATGCAACGGGAAGGGAGAATGGGGATGGGAAGGTGGATGATGTAGTGATTGTTGAAAATTGTGATGTGCCTAAAAATGTTTGTGCCGTGAGTGAAGTGAGTGATGGTGCAGTGGGTGGTGAGATGTCCATGTCCGTGGACGTATCTAATGCGGTGACCGTGAATATTGGTGTGATCGTGGGTGCTCGTGCTAGTGTAAATACAGGATTTACAAAGGTTGAGGGGTAATTTACAAGGGGGCTGGCTGGAGCGGTTTGGTGGAAAGGGGAAAGAGGGGTTACCGTGGGTCGGGGAGGTGAGACGGGGGAGAAGGTTAACGGCGGGGGGAATGGGAAGAGGGGTCTTGGAGTTGTGGGGAAAGATGGAAAAGATTGATGAAGGAATGGGTTGGATAGAAAGGTGGGTGTGGGAAGGGGTAGAGTAGGGCTAATGGGCGCGGGAATTGTGAGGTGAGTGGTCGTAAAGACGGTTTCGGCAACACCACCGGCGAATGAAGATGTGGAGCTGGGGGAAGGAGGGTGAAGAGGGGAGGCTGGATGGACGGGTGGTGAGGTCGGTACTTCAGTGACTACTGAGGTTTGTACGGCTGGAGTGCGGGGTGGGGAATCTACAAGGATGGTTTCAACTGCCACCGAACTGTCGGGGATGAGGCGTGCCTCCCTGGCTTGTTCTGAAGATTGTGCTCCGGTTGGTACGCGAATGTATTCGCCGGGCTTTGAAAGTAGTCGTACTCTGCGGGGGTCAAACTGTGGTAGTGGCTTTCGTTGCAAGTACCTGAGTGCCTCATTGGAGCCTACTGATTGGACTAATTCTTTGAATCCCTTGATATATGCGTCTTCGAATCCGCCTGTGACAAGTTCTTGTTCTATTATTTTTTGGCTCTCTTCCTCTGTCAGCTGCTTGCGTGCCCAAACTTTTTCCATGGTTCTATACGACTTCTTGATAGCCAGTGTGTAAGCTGCTGCTTCGTAAGTTTCGTCTTCATGGGTGCTAGTATCGCCATGTGTGTCTGTTTGTTGGCCTTGGCCATCTGTCTGTTCATGCTCTTGAGATTCCTGTGTTCCCTGGCTAGCTTCGTCGTCTCCTTCGTCGTCGTCGGTTGATGTTCTTTCGTCATCAGAGCTGGACACGATCTGTCCTTGTGGCTGATCCCTGGGTGTGGTAGGGTAGCTAGGCCTTTCAAATTCTTGAGAAAACAAGTGTCCTTCTGAATACTGGAACTGATTGGAGAATGCATCGGGAATCTCAAAATCAAAGGTTTGGTCCAGTGGCTCTGCTTGTCCTGGTTCTAAATGCGGTATTGGAAAAGAGAAAGCTTCCGCACCGATAGTGGTGGGAAGTTCAGCTGCTGTAGTGATAGGTTCTGTGGTTGTGGCTGCTTGGGGTGCGACAGTACTGGTGGTGCCCTCCGTTACCATTGGTCTAGATAACCTTATGCGTATAGGTTGTACTGTGGGAGTGGCTGCTGTTGGTGACTGCTCTGGAGATGGTTGTGGCGAGGGTGATTCTGGGACTTGCAGGCACGGGATAGTGCCTCTCATCCGCTTTCCGGCTCTGCCTTTGCTAGACTTTCTAGCCTTCCTAGTGGTGCCTTTAATGCTTTCAGTTCCTTACTGGTCATGGCACGCTCTATGGGTAAATCATATGCCAAGCACATATATATGATCCTGGTGAGGGCGCAGCATCCATTGATTACCTTCTTTCGCTCCCACCGATGTTGTGCCAAATAGAGCTGATCAATGATCCAGCTGGCTAGATCAACTGTCTGCGGTCCAGTACATGCTAAATATAATCCGAACCAGATTCTCTTGTGGGGCATGGTAAAACGATCCTGAGCTGGGAAAGCGAAATGCTGCATGCATATCCGTAATGGCTTAGATAGCTCAGGTGTTATAGCAGAAATGTCTTCCCACTTAGTTACGTCACCACGCTTCATCTGCTCTGGGACTAGCCTTTCTTTCTCCGTTGGAGTGTGTGTTCCATGTATTTTGATGGCAGCCCTGATTAAATCCTTCGAAAGATAAAATCTTTTGTAAGGTGGATCATCCACTAAAGAAGGCAAAATAAAGGTTCCTGGGATGTCCTTATTCTCTGAGGCCAGCAAAGTGGTGATTAAGTAATAACACCGATAAAAGTCAGGTTTGGGCAGAGGATCACTGAAATACTCAGTGAAGCCGGCTCTGGCCCAAACATGAGTTAGGTCCTGGGTGTTCTGTAGGCCTTCGAATTCTCTTGAGAAGAATTGATACTTGCCCCATGTGCGGTCATCAAATGTCATATTTGCTTCAAAAATGAAGTCAGCATCAGCTAACGGTCCTGCTAGGCCTTGGAACCAATGAGAGTTACGGTGTATCTTCTCTGTGTATCCCATAGGTGGGTTATCGATTGGCATGGGTCCAGGAAATCCTTGGAACTCTGGCGGTGGAGCGGTCGGGTGGGATTCTGCTCGTAAAACATTGAGGGGCACCGCAGCTACGCTGGGGCCTGCTTCCGATGGTCCTGCTTCGGTTTGCATGATGACTGATGAGCTAATGGAAAAGATCTGCTACAAAAGATTAACACATTAGTATGGAAATTAATTATGATCCCATTAAGGTGAGACCGCAATCCCTTTCCATAACCGATGTGTAACCCGTGTAGCCAAGTGTCGTGAAGTGATTAATGCAATGATTATTTGCAAAACTAATGCAAGTCTCTAGACACCTACATGGTTCAGATTATGCATACATTTCTTGATGAGTCGTTATTATGCATGATGTGGGGTTTGGGTGTATGAATTTATACAAGGTTTGGTTGAAGGTGAATTAGTACAAGGGTGGAGTTTAAACGGGGTGGGAAAATTGTTAGATAATGGGGTACAAGAAGACGTCTGGATACGTTTCGGTATCCATTTCCTAAGAGTCTTTGAGTGGGTGGTATGTTTCTGCTGAGGTACAAAAAGTGGTATCGGGTTTGGTGGTATTGAAAGATGAGAAGATTTCTGAGGGGTATATATTACATGGCTTGAGGGTTGGGATATAATACATTGTTTGGGTACCCAAATCTGCATGGGTGTGGGTCTATGGATAAGGTATTTCTTGGCGATCCAAATCTGTCGAGTATTTGTACTTGTAGAAGAAGATCGAGGGGACTTTGGATACTGACTCTGCTTCTTTTGAAACTTTATCCTGTTCTCGTCCTCAGTGTTGCCAATAGCCTGTGGTTGCTGTCCTTTTGGCACCCATATTTGTTTTGTGCCACTTGTTCTGTGATGTTGATACTGCTGTTTTCCTTGCCTTGTCTGGTGTTGTCGTCGGTTTGGGTTCCTCTGTTGTGGTTGACTCATTCGTGGTTGGATTTGAGAGGTCCAATGGACGCTCTGCTTTGGAAAAGAAGGGAGATCCAACACTTGCGTGACCTGCCCATTAGGAAGTGATTCGTTCTTTATCTTTAATCTAGGCCAGTCCGCAGCAAGTTTGGAAGGATGAGCACCGTAGGGTGTCGTGCTCATTTGGCCACTGATGCAACCCACCTGACCGCTGATTGTGTCTATCTGTCCTAGCGGTTGGGTAGCTGCCCCTTCTAGTTTGCAGGAAGCCCCAGGGAAGATCTCCTGTCGTCCTTCTGATTGACAATTGTCCCTAGCCAAGCCCGAGTGGGTTGGTGTAGACGTAACGTGACTGGTCTGACCTAAGATTTTCCGGTCTTCCGTCGCATGCGTTTCATAGGGTCTAGGGTTACAAACCTCAATCGGAATGCCGTTAGGGAAGTCAAGCGGTATCACTCGCTTCTGTTCTAAGGTTCCAATCTGTAAGGAGCCTTGTCTAAGATTTAGGTCCACTGAGTGATCGTATAGCCAATCTTGGCCAAGGATTAGGGGTTCTATCAGGTCATCATCATGGCACACTAGTAGCTTCGTTGTCATGGTCACATCCTTAATGAGGATAGGAAGGTCCACCTCACCCATGCAAGGGGTTTCCATGCCTCCTAGGCCTATGAGGTATGCCTCAATTGGCCGCATTTCTATACCTGAATCCTTATAATGGGACCATCTAATAGCACTAGTCGCAGCACCTGAGTCAATTAAAGCCCTGAGCTCTTGGCACGGGTTGTCGTGCTCTAACCTGACTGTAATGAATGGTCTCCTGTCCACTATACTAGGATGAGTGGTTGACTTTACTTGACACATGGCCATGGGATATCTGGGTGTAGCTTCCAGATGGTTATAATGTTCTCTCCCTAGTCCTTGTCTTCTTAACTTCATGCGTTTAATGCGTTCTATTGCTTCTGCCTGAGCTTCCGCTCGTATTCTATTTTCTTCCTCCTTACGCTTCTTTGCCAACGTGAGTCGTCTAAGCATATCCTCAGTAAGAGGTTCCTGATATAGCTTGACTCTACAGCCACTAATATAATTAGGCATTATATCTCCTTCTAAAGTGGCTAACTGTACTGCTCCACTTGTTGAGAGTCTGTTAATGATCATAGGTCCATAACCTCGCTTTTCTAACTTACGTGCGTGTTGCTTTAGCGTATATACTAGAACTAAATCTCCTTCTTTTAGGCCTTTATCTTTCACATGTGCATCAAAATATGCTTTCTGTCATTTCTTTGCTGCGTATATTCCTGCTGCTGCCTTTAGCTTGGTTTCTCCTAATCGTTCCAAGTCCATTATCCTCGCTGATAATTCATGGCCGGTCCACTGATGTTCTTGTGCAACCTTAAGGGTCGGTATCAAGAAGTCCAAAGGAAGCACAACATTCTGACCAAAAACCATTTGAAAGGGAGTTGCATTGAGTACGGTCTTGTAGGCCACTCGATATGCCCAAACAACATGGTGTAACTGTTTGTCCCAATCTGAACGTTTGTTGTTCACGAGTTTCGTCAGTACGTTACAAAGGATCTTATTAGTGCTTTCAGCCTGACCATTGGCCTGAGGATGATATGGTGCGGATTTCTTGTGAATCACCATAAAATCCTGTAACAAATATTCAATGACTTGGTTTAGAAAGTGAGTGCCTCGATCGCTCACTAACTCTATAGGCAGTCCATATCTTGTAAAGACATTTTCAAATAAGAATTTTGCAGTTGTGTGTGCATCATTCTTTTTTGTGGCTTTTGCCTCTACCCATTTCGTCAGATAATATGTGGCAACAATAATGTATTCCGCATGTGTACCTTTTGCAGGGGGGTTAATGGGTCCTACAAAGTCTATACCCCACTTTGAAAATGCACGTCCGCCCATCATGGGTTTCAATGGCATTTCGTCTCTGCGAGTAGGAAACTGGGTTCTTTGGCACACATCACATCTCTTGACATAGGTATGAGCATCCATGTGAAGAGTGGGCCACCATAATCCTGCAAAGAGGATGGCTTTGATTATCCTATCGGGTCCAAAATGACCTCCTGCAACACCTTGGTGAGCAGTCTCTAGTATGCTCAGATAATCGCTCTCATGAACACATTGTCTTAGATATCCATCTCGTCCTCTTTTGTATAGGTTATCGCCAATAAGTGAATAATCTTGAGCTTCCTGCTCTAGACTGCGTTGTCGAGCTAAGGTCATTCCTTGAGGGAATGTGTTCGTCCTCAAGTATGTCACTAATTGTTCACTCCAGTCTGGTGTGAGAGACACATGATATAATGTAGCATGCTCTACTGGTGGTTTTTCACAACAAACATGGCATTCTTTACACAACCTGTAGACATCTGCTTCCATCGTAGGCCAATATACTCCTAATCTATGCAGAGTCTGTAATGTTCGATGTTTTGAATGATGTTGCTTTAGTGCACCTATGTGTGCTAATTGCAACCAATTTGCATGTTCTGATTCCTCTACACAACAAGCAAGAATCTTTTGATTATCCTGTTTATATATGCTTCCTGCCATTATTTGGTATCTCTGAGACTTGGTAATCTCTCCCTCTTTGATCTTTAACCTAGGATTCTTGGGTCCATATGTGAGAATAGGGACTAAAGGCTTAGCCCATTCTGGTGCTATCTCAAGGTTAAACAAGTATGCATCTGGTAGATCATCCGCTACTCCTTGGGGAGCTTCTCCTGAGGTTAATCTTGAAAGGTGGTCAGCTCTAAGATGTGTCTTCCCTTTCCTGACTACGACTTCAAAATCATACTCCATGAGTAATAGAAACCAACGTATCAATCGTCCTGTGTTACATGGCTTGTTGACTAAGTACAATAGGGCTTGATGATCTGTAAAGAACTTGAACTTATTGGCCAACAAGTAGTGCCTAAACTTCTTTACTGCGTAGATCATCCCTAAGCCTTCTCTTTCCGTCGTGGTGTAATTTCTTTCTGCTGCGTTCAATTGTCTGCTCGCGTAAGCTATGGGGAGATCTATGTTACCTTCATTAGTGGGTTGTGCTAACACACATCCTATGGCATAATTGGATGCATCCACATGTACATGGAATGGCTTACTCCAATCCGGGGTTGTCAATATAGGTGCTGAGCACAAACGTCTTTTAAGTTCGTTGAATGACTTTTCACATTCCTCTGTCCATTCAAAGTTGGTTAAAAGAGAGTACAAAGGCTTGGCTATGATTGCATACATGTGTATGAATCTCCTATAATATCCGCAATGGCCCATAAATGCCTGTACCTCTTTCACATTAGTTGGTCTAGGTAATTCTGCAATTACCTTCACCTTTTCTTCATCCGTAGAGATTCCATTTTTTGACACAATGTGTCCTAGAATTTTGCCTTGTCTGACCATGAAAACGCACTTTTCTGGGTTCAAGCAAACCTGATATTCTCGACATTTGTCAAATATTTGTCTTAACTCTGGGATATGTGTCTGTCTTACATTTGAATGAGCACATAAGTCATCGACATAAACTTCCAAACTCTTGCGTAAGAATTCCTTAAAAACATGACACATGAGTCGCTGGAAAGTGGCGGGTGCATTTGTTAAGCCAAATGGCATCACACGAAATACAAATATGCCCCATTCAGTGGCAAAAGTCGTCTTGTGTTGGTCCTCTGGAGCAATGGCTACTTGATTATAGCCTGAGAATCCATCAAGAAAGCTATAAACTTCCTTGCCCGCGACTCTTTCCAATAGATGTTCTGTGATAGGAAGAGGATAACTATCTCTAATCGTTGCGGCATTAACTTTTTTAAGGTTAATACACACACGCAATTTTCCATTCTTCTTGGGCACAACCACAATGGGGGATACCCATTCGGTATGCTCAATTTCGTAAATGAATCCTGCTTCTATCAGGCGATCTATCTCCTCTTTAATCTTCGCAGCGTAGTTATCATTGTACGTGTAAGGTTTTTGTTTTGTCGGTTTTGCAGCTGGAGTCATAGGGATTCTATGAGAACATATATCTGGATCTACTCCTTTCAAATCTTTGTAACTCCACGCAAAAACATCTCTATATTCGCGCAATAGGGCAACTAGCTCTTCTTCTTCTTCGGTTGTCAAATCATGCCCTATGTATGTACATTTTTCTTCTTCTCCTTCTATGGCAACTATTATTTTCTTGGTTTTCTCTCGGTTATCATATACTTGTCCATCATTCGCCTTTCTATTAGGCATTCGTACCATGATTCTTCTATCTTCGATTTCATATTTCTTGAAGTTCTCGGGTACTTCAAACAAAGATTCTTCTTTTTCTGACATGGTTTCTTTCTTCTTTCTTTTCTTGCCTTCACTTTTAGTAGTCACTTGAGTGGCTAACCTCACGTCATTCGTAATTTCCTCGTGTCTCTGAGTGTGAGTCTCTACTTCGAGAAAATATTCTTCCTCTGATGCAAAGGGTGGGTCCATGATAATTGATTCTAAATCAAAATCGCTTGCATCCTCAAATGCATCAGTGCTAGGTTCACACTCTTCTAGAATTGCATCGCCCATGATTGGCTCTATCGTGAAAACTGAGATATCATAGCCATCCTCGTCATAGTGGGGTGTCCATTGTTCTTCATTGATGGCTACGTCCATGGTTGCTAGGATTTCTGCCCAACCATGGGGTTCAAACTCTTCGTCAGGGAATACTACAGGTGCGTAGGCTGGATCCTGAAGGGTTCTTGGATGTTGTTCTGCACCTAAGGTCCTGGCTTCTAACCTTTCTTCCTCTTGTTTTGCTACTTTACACATCCATAAATGGGTATCCTCATGCAACCAAGAAGGATCTGATTCTAATGAGTGCACGGATTCTGTTTCTACTGGTGTCTTATGGATGGTATTCCATTGTATTGGGGGTACATCTTGATGTGAATAGTCTTTAAGATTGACTTTGGTAGTCACTCCTAAATGTTGCAAGTACAAAGAATTAGTTCCCCAATCTTGTACAATTTGCAACTGACGCATGAATGGTCGTCCCAATATCATCTCATATGCATGGTTTTTTGCAAAGTCGCAAATGGCAAAGGTATGCTCAAATTCTACACCACAAGTGGTGAGTGATATGCCTTCTAGTAAGCCTAATGGTTTTTCTATGTGTCCATCAGCCATTTGTAGCTTCATCCTGGTGGGTCTCAATGCTGGCTTACCCCAACGTTTCCATAAAGCGGTGGTAGCTATGGCTACTCCGGCTCCTGAATCTAGGATGGCTTTCGTGGTGTAGCCCTGATGTGTTATTGGAAGATACGTGTTACCTTCCTCTCCTTCGCTCACATCTCCAATCTTTTCTACGGGTATTTCTGGTACCTTATTTTGTGATCCTATGTGTGAGGGAGTAGTAGCAAGCTCAGGGAATTGATTTGCTACATGTTTCCACAATTCTGGTTTTACCTTTAATAACTCCTCTAGAGTAAGGTTACATTGTACTTTGGTATTCTTGATCACTTCCATGTTTCTAGGGATTACTGATTCTTCATTCCTCACTATTATCGTGGGTGCTCTCATACTAATAGACTTTGCTTCCCAAGGTCCTGTGAACTGAGGTAATTCTTGTAAAGAATTAGATTCAAATCCTGTGTGTTCACTCAGTTGTTCTTCCTCTACATCATCGTAAATAGAGGGAATATCTTGGGGAAATTGTTCCTGCAAGTCATCTATTTCTTGAATAGGAGGATGGGTTCCTTGTTCCTTTCTCCACTTCTCTTCTTGGATTTCTCTCAAAAATTCATGTGAGTACCTATGTATGGAAGATAGGTTGTCTGGACTTTCTGTATTGGGTACTTGAGACAGGGATGGTGCATTCCTTTCCTGTGTCTCTGGGACAATAGGGTTCCTAGGCTGATCCTTTTTCTCTTTGCTCTCTATCAAATATTCTAGCCTCTCCATTAGTCCTTGAAAGTGTAATTCCGGTTTTGCCATGTTATTCCAATTAAGATATCTAGAGGCTTCGAACAAAGCTTGTGCTAGTTCTACCATCTTCATGCAAAGTTTAGTTCTCTCACTTTCTAGATCAGCTCGAGGGTAGTTTTTGCTCATTTCAGCTACCTGAGGTCCCTCTTTTAATCTAGCCTGATATGCACGAAACATCATGTCTAGATTTCCTGGTATGGGTTCCGCTAAAACTGATCTTGATTTCTGAGCTGGATTCTCTTGATTCAAGTCCTGTGAAGTCAATTCTTGGATTTTGGCTCTAGATCCCTTCAAACTTCCTTCCAACTCACTTATCTTTTTACTCCATTTTCTCTTAATTCTTTCTCTAGAATCTTTCCAAGATTTTGTCTTTTTACTACTAGATTCTGCAACTTCACTAGTTCCGACTACTTTCTCTTGATTAAGCTGTTGGTTCTGTAAGAGCGCCTGGGCTCTTGTTATAGCTTGGATAGGCACGTATGTAGGGTTGGATCCATCTGCGTTATTTACAATACCTATCACGTTGATTGGTGTCACATTCGAAGCGTTAACTGGATTCTTGGGGCAATCTTTGATTATGTGCTCTTTGCCACAATCAGCACAAAAGCCTTGTATGTTATAGTACTGTGATTGTACTGCTATCGGGGGATGTGGACAATCCTTTATGAAGTGATCTCCTTGGCACCTAAAGCATGGTCCTCTAGGGCCCTGTGGTCTTTGTTGTCTCAATTGGGGCCGTGGATTTGGGTTTGTGTACATCACATTAGCATAGTCTGGCTCCCAACTAGGTTCCACTGGTGGACTATCATAATGATATGTCTCTACGTGTTCTGGTGACTCTGTGTAATATGCGGGTGGACTATCTACATGCGTAGAGTCAAAACTGTTTGAGTGTGGATCACTCTCTGTGATCAAAGGTGAAGAAGGCACTAAAGCCCTACTTAGATTCTCTTCTGCAGCAGCGTATTTGACTGAGATGACATTCGCTGGTGGGGGTGCCTGCTGAGCTAAGACAGGTTGAGGTCTCTGTTGAGCCTGGTACGGGTAGTTCTGAGGAGGCCTATAGTAATAAGGCTGAGCATTGTATTGGCCTTGATACCTACCTGGCTGCTGGTATGCTTGCGGGTAGTTCTATCTCACGGTTTGTTTGTTGTATGGGCAGTCCTGAGCCGTATGATTCGTGTGTCTTCTCTCAATTGTACAATATTGGCCACTAGGGTTGGCTTGAGGTTGTGGTGCATTGGGACACACATTTGCCATATGATCACCACCACAGGTGTAACAACGCTTGTTTGTTAGCACCCTAGGTTTACTAGAAACTCCTAGTTTCTGGGCCACTTTTTCCGCTAGGTCTTCTATTGAACTAGACAATTTTGTGGATGCTAGAGATGAACAGTCTGAGTCCTTATAGACCTTTGAGAGTTCCAACTCGTCTCCTAAGTTGTCCTCAATGTCTATGCATATTCTTACACATTGCTCTAGCGTTCTGGGTTCTTTTAGGTACACATAGGAGCGTAGTTTAGAGCTCAACAAGCCATCTAGAAACAATGACACTTGCTTAGCTTGTGAGGGTAGCTCTTCCATTGGACATCGTTCAACATATTGTCTAAACCTACATCCTGCCAGTCTGACTGTTTCCTGAGGAGTCTGTTTAAAGCTATGAATCAACGAAGACGTGTCATGTCTAATCCCACTTTTAGAGAATTCGGTGATGAATGACTCTAAAAAGTGATGGATGTCTCTAAATTGCCTTTGTTGCAATGGTTGGAACCAAGTTAAAGCTGTATTCTTTAACGTTAGTCCAAATGCGTTGTACTGCGTGAACATGTCTTCAACTTGTTCTGCTCTTAGTACTTGCTTGAATTGTGCGACATGGTCATAGGGATCTCCTGTCCCATCAAAGTAATTCTTCATTGATTTCACTAATTGAGTGGGTCTCAATATTCTTGCGTGTTCACGTGGTCTAGGTAGAGGAAAATCATCTCTACCACCTAGTATTCCATGATCTCTTTGTCTATCCGCTCTATTAGTGTTCGTGGTTGTTCTATCTCTCCCTATGGGATGACTAAAGCTTACTTCCGGTCTCTCTTTATTTCCCTCTCTTTGATTTCCATGGGCTGAGGATGTTCCTGCCCCTTGTTGACTTGTATTCATGTTCGTCTTAGATGGAGGGAATACCAATTCACCTCTCCATGTGTATGTGTTTTTAGCGCGGTTAGGCACCACAAAGACTCTTTCCAAAGTCTCATCCAGGTATACAACCTTTCCAGGCGTATCCGGGTCCTTGAACTCGTATATCGTGATGATACCTACCTCACTAAGTATTTCGGTCTTGTATCTCCAAAAGGCTTCATCAGTTTCTTTATTTACAAACAACTCTATGCTTCTGTTGTCCTGAGGGATCCAATCCGGGATTAGTACTCGTGTCAGTACAGATTTCCCTCTAGGTGTTCTAGGCTCTTCTAATGGTTCTTTTCCTTGAGGTTTTGCTTCCGTTTCTGGTTGAATCACGCCAAACTCATTCGTATTGTTTGGCTGCGTACTTAAGATGTACATCGTTCCTTCCTTGTCTATGTACGCGTCTCTCTCGAATTTCACCACTGGATGCTCCAATCCAATGGGTTGATCGGGGTTGTGCATTTGCACCACTTGCCTTCGCAAACCATCCTCATAGATGCGAGCACCTAATCGGTTAGTTCGGAGAAACTCTAGTTGTGTTCTATAGGGTCCTTCAGGTTTTTCTAAGTATGCTACATTAGACCCTCCTTCTGGTCTGTCTGTGCTAAATGCCATTTCTGATTCGCTAGTATCTGAGCTCTCGTAGGGGTAATTACTATTCAATTGCTGAGCCCACGATCGTGCAGTAGTTCTTACACTTGCCTCTGATGATCTAAGGCTTTGTCGGTCTGACTTGCCTATGTGTTTGCCCGATCTAAGGTTCATTAATTTTCTTCCTTGCACACTTAGTACACGCTCAGATCGTCAATGATTCTTTGCTATTACTTTCTTGATTCTTTTAGATTCCTTTAGATTCTTGTCTTAATGTATGCGTCAGGAATTCGACTTTCCGTTATAATTTTGAGTTCTCGTTCCGTCAGACTTAGGTTCTTTCCTTTAGGTTTTCGTGTCACACACCTTTACGTTAGTCTTGA
The DNA here is from genome assembly GCA_020310875.1 of Ceratopteris richardii. NCBI lineage: Eukaryota > Viridiplantae > Streptophyta > Polypodiopsida > Polypodiales > Pteridaceae > Ceratopteris > Ceratopteris richardii. The sequence goes on along the minus strand of CM035432.1, from coordinate 156,077,374 downwards.
ACTTGATAAATTTAATTCTCTTGAACTTGAGGCGTTCCTATCGTCGTTAATCCACAACACTACCGTTTAGCCTAAGCTAAGAATTGACTGAGGGGGTTGAGTAATCTTCCAACCTCGAGTCAGCTTTTCTGGTTGCTCTGATGCCCCAGAAGCCGCGCTTCCCAAGCTTTATGCCCTTCACTGCCTTGCCTTGGTTGCCTTCAATTGCCCTTGCTAGACTTGGAAAAATCCAATATTAGACCAATTCACAGTTGGATGATCAAGCACTTGAGTATATACACCTTTTTGAGTCCCTTCCCTTTTGCCCAACTTTCCAATGCTTGCCCCCTGGCTTTCTAGTCCCAAACTAGGTCAACCTCAAAATGGCTTATCTAAAAATAGATGTATCCTTTAAGAAAAAAACAATTGAGGTCACGTAGTACTCGTCAAGAGCTTTCTAATGAGCTATTGAGCTCAAAAAACAGACTTCGGATGAAAAAGTTATGACTGTTCAAGCCCTGGGGGGTGAAAACTGACCAACAGGTTTTTCTCCAAATATGAGCTAAGGGGTCTCCTATGAGTCTAATCACCCAAAAATTTCCCAAAAATAGCCCCAAAATTGGCCAAAAAATGAAACCCTAAAATTTGCGATGGGGTGCACAATCGCGATGGTCTGAGATGATCGCGATGGTCTGGGACCGTCGCGATGGCGTGAGGGTGCACAATCGCGATGGCGTGAACTTGCACAATCGCGATGGCGTGGTCTTGCACAATCGCGATGGTCTGAAAGTGCACCGTCGCGATGGCGTGAAATTGGACAATCGCGATGGCGTGAACTTGCACCGTCGCGATGGCGTCGGTCAACGGTCAACGTGGACAATCGCGATGGTCCAAAGTGAACCGTCGCGATGGTCTGAACGCGATGGTCTGAACGCGATGGCGTGAGCCAACCGCGATGGTCTGGGCGCGATGGTCTGGACGCGATGGTCTGGGCGCGATGGTCTGGAGTGCACCGTCGCGATGGTCTGAATTGCCACGTGGCACCGTCGGCGCAATGGCGTGAGCCAATCGCGATGGCGTGACACAATCGCGATGGTCTGAGACCGTCGCGATGGTCCAGCCAAGCCGTCGCGATGGCGTGAGCCAATCGCGATGGTGTGACACAATCGCGATGGTCAGAGACCGTCGCGATGGTCCACCAAACAGTGATTTTTTGCAATGCAGCTATGGATTCCTACACACGCAGGGGTCGCCTACACGCTGGTGTGGTCGCCTTCTCCAAATTCCGAAGTTTGCAGACCATCGCGATGGTCTGACACAGTCGGCAATTTCTGACAGAAACTAAAAATTTTACCTTTTCCAAGCTTTCCTGATGCACTGGAGCTCTGTACCTGCAAGAAAACTCAAGAAAACAGAAGTACACACAAGCACAAAAGCTCTCTCTCACTCTCTCGCATGCACAAATGAGGGGAAATGAGGAGAATGGGTGGATATGGTTGAATTTTCTGATTTTTTTGGAGATGAAGATGATGATGCGATGATGAAGATGGAGTGTGGGGGAGGTGAAAAACATTAAAAACTAAGTAAAAACAACAACAAAAACTGAAATTTTTACCTTCCAACGCCACTTCTTGCTATACTCTTACCATCACACATTCGTCCTAGACTCGATCCCTGGCAACGGCGCCAAATTTGGTGTTGCTCTAGCACAATGGTGAGAACCACGTTAAGAAGCTTCACCTCCTTAATGTCAATCCGCGGAAGAGGTAGGAGTGATATGAAGATCGTGAATGTGAGATGATGTGAGAGTGAAGGTGAGAAGCATCAAGATGCACACACACATACACACACACAATGAAGAGACAAGCAAGACACAATGGAAGGTGAGAAATTAGCTCTATTACTCAAGAACACTATTACAAGCTCAAAATAGCTCTAAGCTCTTCTCTACTCCAACAAGCTAACCCCAAAAATGAGCTCTCTAGCTCTTTTTATAGTTTCTAGACTAGTTTTGACCGGTTTCACATATAGTGACCGGCATAGTTAAAAATTAGGTCCTAGATGCTATTTGGAAGGGTAAACGGTATCTAAAAATAATGAAAATTGGTACGCGCATTCTACCTAAGCTCCTCAAGCTCGAGGACTCCTCGGCTTGCACAAAATGGAGCTATGGATTACAAAATGGGGTTTTCTATGTTACATATGTTACAATTAGTGATAAAAATCACTGTTGAGTGTTTGAAAAAGTGATAAAAGACATATTTGTTTGAGAAATTGATCCGACTGGCTCCCTGCTCTATCGTTACATGCTTCCATGGCGTCTGTGCCTCTGGCTGCTTCCAACAATATGTTAATGTGTATATATATATATATATATATATATATATATATATATATATATATATATATATATATATATATATATATATATATATATATATATATATATATGCATATATATGCGATAATGCATGCATGTAAGTCTTTTTATGTGGTTGTAGAAATGTTTGTGCATATGCATGTGTATATGTGTGTATGTCTAAGTGTATGTGCACATGTATCTGTGTGTATATATGTGTGTGTATGTGCATGTGTATATGTGTGAAAGTGCATCTTCATCATGTATAAGTGTATAAGTGCATATCAATAAGTATGAGTATGCTATCTAATGAAAATAACAGAATTCAAATGATATACAAAGAATAGAAATTGTACTTACAATGGTTAGCCATACTTTTTGCTTGGTTAGCTTCTTGAATAACCTACAATAAAGAGAGAAAGAAGAGAGAGAGAGAGAGAGAGAGAGAGAGAGAGAGAATTCAAAGAGAGAAAGATGTAGAAAGAGAGAAACAGAGACAGAGGGAGACAATAAGAGAGAGCTTAGGCAAAACAACAATTCTGCATATACTTGCTTCAGCTCGTAAGCGCAGCGCAATTGCGAACATTGGAGAGCTCTTTGATCATATGCATGAAAATGTCGATCGAAGAGCCTCCAATGTTTTATTTTTTTCCGTCAACAGACTGTCGTGTAAGCGATGCTACGCATCGAGTTGGCGTCGCATAAGCGACATGTTTGTAGCGTTGCTTATACAACGGCACAAAACGTCGCTTATGCGATGCAAGAAAGCGTTGCTTATGCGATGCTATTTAAAACCGTCATGTGAGCGACGCTATATTGGAGCGTTGCAGCCCCGTCGCGCCACAAGTCACAAAAAACGTCGTTTGGTTCATCGTTTAATTGACGGTCCGCGCATGACGCTCATTACGATGCATGTTGCAATTTTATAGCAACAAAATTCTATCGCCTTAACCGTCGCTATACGCCCATATTCCTTGGAGTGATAATCATCAAAATAGGTGGAGAAGAAGGATCATAAACACAAGAATCATCATGACCATATTTAACATCATCAAAATAGGAGGGTCCATCATAATGTCATTATCCATAGCAACATGATGTTTTTATGTATCATCATCCAAATGTGAGGCAACATTATGAATTATGTGTGTAGCAGATTCTTGATGCATTAAACCATCATCACAAGAAGTATCATTCATACATGGTTTATTAGGAGAAAATGCAAAGATATTATTATGAAAAGGAATCCCCAAGGAATCATCATACATAAGAACAATAGATTAATTTTCAATTTGTGGTGGAGCACAATCAACATGAATGACTTCTTCATTTCATTTTTCATAGATCCATTTTCATCATGAAGATGTAACAGCGAGTCGTAACAAACGAGAACTATGTCGTAAAAAGAGAACACTTACGTCAAAAATTACATGTTTTCACCTCATTTTTGGAATTCCTCTACACCAGTATACATATATTACAAAAATGAGGTGAAAACAAGTAATTTTTGACGTTTTTTGTCATTTTCTCAACAAAAAATGAGCTCAAAATGTAGTCAAAATTTCACTATATTAGGCATTGACGTGTCCCAAAATGTATATGATAACACATTGACATGCCCAAAATCTATATGCTAAGACATTGACATGTCTAAAATATATATAAGAATGTGGAAGTCAATAGTTTTTACACAAAAATAACATTTTAGACATATCTTTAATGGGTGGATATCTGATTGTTATTCAAAATTGCTACAAAACATGGTTTCATTAACCAAACTACTTTGAGGCATTTACATAAGCACTAAAAATGTCTGAGAGCTTCAATGCAACTCACAACTTTGTCGATCTATGTCTACACCCTCATCATCTGATGCACTTGATTCAGTCTCATACTGTTGAGAGCTCTCTTCTTCTTCTTCTATATCCACAAGAGCTCTATCTTCATCCACGTACATACCAAATTCTGCAGGATCATGCACAACTCTTCTTGTTTTCCTATGATTTCCTGTACCACATACATCTGGAAGCTTTTGTTTTATCATGTTGATTGTTGCTTTCCTCAAGTGACCAGTTTTTGTCAAGGAAAAATCATAAACAAGAATATCTACATCATCCATTTTAAGAGTGGATGTGCTTTGAATATTCTTTTTCCTTTTTGAACCTGTTCGTTTAGCATCACACACCATTTCTAAGTTATATTTACCTGTGAATGCATTACTACTTTTAGTGTAATACCAATGCACCACCAAAGCCTCTATTCTTCTCTGATCAATATCTTTAGTTATCTCTAAAACCTTTGCAATCCAAAATGGTCTGGTAGCCTCATCACCATCAGCAAGTACTGCAATAAGCGTTCCAACATTTATCTCTATTAAATTTCCTTGCCATCTTGCTTCTGCCTGTTTTGTCATCCTTGGGCCTACATAAATATTTCTTTCTGGTGGATGTATAAAACTTTGAAGTGCATCTGCATTACATGCTTGGGCCACATTCACGGATCTTTGTGTACAAAAGTCCCATGTGAATGGAACATCAACTGGCCAGTGACCTGCAATTGTATACTGTATAATCTCTTCTTGATGATTGAAAAAGTCCTCCCACCTAGATACATCTTGATCTCCAGCATATTTTTTTGCACGCTCAATATGTCTCTTCTTTTCAATGAGTGCATGCATCCAGCTTTTACTTTGATCAACCACACTTCCACATCTTTCTGTATTGTTTTTATCTTCATATGGTGATTGTTCTGCACCATACACTGTTACAGTAGACAAATTAGGCACCTGCAATAAGAAACTGCATCCCTCTTTAGGCTCCCACCCAAGAGAAGATGAATACTGCTTTGCAAACTAAAGGGTTATTTCATCAACCCTCCTCATCAAGAATACATGGTTGAAACTAATATTGTGCAATGGAGCCAAAACCTTAGCACTGTTATCAAGGCCCATTGAGCAAAAGTGCTTAAAGTCATAAATCTGTGTGAGGTGTTGAACTTCTGGTTTTGGAGTATATGCTTCTGAAATCAGCTCAGATAAAATCGGAAGAGTAAAAGCATTGTTACGTGCCAACTTCTTAGAGAAAGTACTGAACATTTGATCAATGTGATCATGAGTGTGGCCAACCAGAAGAAAATTTACCTTAACCTTCTGAAATACCTGTTTTTCAACAAGCATGCTTAAATATCCAAAGACTGTAGAATTTTTATTCTCTCTTGGAGTATTATCTAGTTGCAAATATAGAGTTGGTGGCAAAAGACCCTTCCATGATTGCAAAACACGATGAATGACAGTAATTGTAAGGTTTGGATCATTATGCACATTCGGATATGTGAAGAAAACCTTGGACATTACAGTTCCATTGTATACCAAAGCGCCAACCAAATGCATTTGCACAAGGACTTCATCTCCAATGTCCTTAGGGATGCGATAAAAATGTGGCAAACAAGTTTTTTTCTGATCCATACCATCGATCAACAAACACATATAACGCTCCGGATTTCTGAGTGCCTTACTTCGATGATGAATTGCTTTCTTTCTCTCTAATGCTTGACTCTCACGATGGTTGTTAAGAAGGTTTTTAAAATTATGCTTTTCCTGTGGTGTTGTAGCCCCTTTTGCCATGTTTTTCAAAGTGGCGCAAACTGAACATTCACCCATTCTAACTTTACGAGGAATAGAAACATTGTTAAACTCTTCCTTCCATAATCGAGTAAAGTGACGATACAACACATACTTCTCATTTCTATTTTCCATGTCTTCTCTATATATTTGAAATACCTCTCGACGAGTAAAGTTATCTGACAAGTGCAACCTTCCAGTTGTAGGCATAACTTCACAATGCAAGCTAAAATAGTTCATCATCCAATTCATTGCATGACGTCCAACAGATCCTTTGGTCCCAACATGGAACGTATCCAAAATGAGATCCCCATTCAAAAACCCTTGTTGAACCCTATGTATTCTAAAATTTCCTACACCCATTGCAATTTTAAATGCAGCCCTACAGCATGGCATCCCTTGAGTAAAGAAATATTCAAAACCAACACGCGTTACTGACATGTTATCCTCAATCATTTGCATGCAAGAAACAAGGTATATATCTTGCCTTTCACTATCTAAATGGAGGAATTTTTCTCTTATGTGCTTTAGTTTCTTCATCCCTAAATTATACAAGCATTTCAAACCACAACAATGCTTCACAATATCCAATGCAATCTGTCTATCTGAAGTAAGAAATTTAAATCTTTTTCGACTTACTTCACGAGACCTTCTTTTAAATCGTAGATTGAGCTTGCTTTGCTTTTTCGTTGCTCCACATGCACTTGAATCAGAAGGGAGATCAATGGTTGGATCAGATGGGAGATCAAGAGGTGCATTTGTATGAGCAGCATTGCACTGTGAATTGGATAACTTAAATGACTCAACAGAAAACATGGAATCATCAGCACGTTCTAAATCATAGGGATCATCACTTCTCTGGAAAGGCTCAACTGAGAACAATGAATCAATATGAGCAGAGGAAGCTGATGCCCAAGCATCCACTGAAAAGATTGAGCTCATCTTCACTGAGTTCAGAGAAGACTGAAGATGAATGACCTTTTTAAATAAGTAGAAATCCGAGATCAAGTGAAGATATCACATCAAATGTCACATCAAGAAGATATGAAATCAAAAGCTTATTAAAGTACATTAAATAACATAAAACATCAAATTACATCAAATCACTTAATTACTCAAATATACACTAATAAGGGAACCAAAGATTTGATTCACTTTTGATTCAAATGATCTTTTTCTAACTTCATATGAGTCATTCAGTCTAAGCATTGTGAATGAATCAAAATATATCAAAGTTGTGTTCCAATAGGAATATATAATAAAATTGTTTGGATGAAATTTTACAAGAAGAAATTTTACAACTGGAATATATCCAAGTTGAGTTCCAACTGGAATATGCTATGCCATTGAACACTATACAAGAAGAAATTTTACATTTGGTTAAGATTTCAAGGATTAGGTTTTATTGTGGTCTTGGCTAGATATCAAAGAGGTAGATGAAAGTATATTGAAAAAGAATTATGTGTAAAAGAGGCACACAGAAAGTATATTCATACATTGATTTTCCATTTCAACAATGTGTTACAAGATAAATGTGAATATGAACTAAAGTGTGGAGGATAACACTATAAAGATGTCATTAATCTCACAACTTAGACCTAATTTTCTCCCAAGCAACAGAATCTAAGAAAAAACATCTACATGAGATTAGAAATCCTCATGTACATACCATACTGTTGCCATTGAAGTTTAATTTCCATGCAAATGTATATAAATAGTTGCAAGGTTCTGTACTAGAATGTTTATTCAAAGTGATTTTCCATTTCAAGAGTGAGTTACAAGATAAATGTGAATATGAACTAAAGTGTGGAGGGTAATACTATGAAGATGTCATTAGTCTCCCACATTTAACACAACTTTGACTTGATTTTCTCCCAAGAAAGAGATTCTTAGAAACAAATCTCTACATGAGTTGAGACATCCTCATGGACATACCATACTCTTGCCATTGAAATGTAATTTCTATGCAAATGTATATAAATAGTTGTAAGGGTCTATGAATATTTCATTAAAGTGGCTCTGAAACAGTCTATTTGTGTGGGTGCTATTCCCTGGTTAGATAAGTTGACAGATTTAGTTAGCAAGTGGACTCATTCAGTTAGATCTAGTTAGTTTCTGGTTCAAGTTACCCAATTGCCTATAAATACCAGAGGAGGAGATCATTCTCATTTTCAAAATCCACGAGCAAGAGAGAGCAGCAGAGCACAGACAGCCATGGAGCACAGAGGTCAGCATACCAGCAAGCCAAGCCTGATGGAGAAGAAGAATGTTGGCAAAAGTACCAAGAGGTAGACAAAATCATAACTAAAAAAAAGATTCCAAAAAGATTCCCTCTGTATGTCTGTGTAAATTTCTCATTTCTAGGTCTCTATTTTTCTTGCCTGTCGAAATATGGATCCAAAGCATGTACAGGTCGATGCCTGGCATCGACTTTAAGGTGTAAGTCGATGCCAGGCATCGACTTAGGATTGCAAGTCGATGCCAGGCATCGACTTGCAGCCCCAAGTCGATGCCTGGCATCGACTTGCAGCCCCAAGTCGATGCTTGGCATCGACTTGCTCCTGCAAGTCGATGCCTGGCATCGACTTGTGGGTGCAAGTCGATGCCTGGCATCGAATTGCAGCCCCAAGTCGATGCCAGGCATCGACTTGGTCCAAAAAAACGATGCCAAGCATCGACTTGCCAGCATCATCATGCACTGAAAAGTCGATGCCAGGCATCGACTTTTGGGTGCAAAATCGATGCTTGGCATCGGCTTTTGGGCCCAAATCGATGCTTGGCATCGACTTTTGTGCCCAAGTCGATGCCAGGCATCGACTTTGTGTTCAAGTCGATGCCAGGCATCGACTTGAGGGTAAAAGTCGATGCCAGGCATCGACTTGGCCCAAAAGTCGATGCCAGGCATCGACTTGGGCCCTCAAGTCGATGCCTGGCATCGACTTGCACACAAAGTCGATGCCTGGCATCGACATGCACTTAAACATCGATGCCTGGCATCGACCTGAAGCTGAAAATCCATGCCTTGCATGGACATGGGCTGATATTTCTTATTGCTTGATATTTCCAATTGCTTTCAGGGATGCGGAGTACAAGGATGAAAGGCCCATTAAGAAGCTCAGAGTCACCATGGGCTCTGCTGACCAGCAACGTGACAAAGGCAGTGGTCACCAAGCAAAGGCAAAGAAAATTATTGCACCATTATCCTCTGAGAAGGCCAGCAACCCACTAGGAATATCCTCAGGTGGACAGAGTAGCATTAAAATTCCTGTGGAGGATCCAAGTATGAAGGAAAGGTCGAGGGAGACAGAGGTCATGAAGACAGATCGTCCACTTCGGGACATGACAAATCTCGAATGGTGCCTTCAGTACGTGGAAGAGAAGAATGCAGTCCTCCTTGTGTTCGCAGGGGCCTATGGCAGAGGAAAGATCACGACAACACAAGGTTTTCAGTATGGCCTTGTTTACAAATTGGATTATGAAGATGAAGATTCTGACAACCTGCTTTTCTTGGTGGAGACATCCAAGGGATTAAGAAATGTCATATGCAAGATGGAATTCTTGTGCCCAGAGTGCTGTGTTCCAGAGGAGCTAGCTCAGATGTGCAGAGACTCAGTGAATTTCATCAAGGACCTGATGCCATGGATACAGGGCAATATCATGCCAACACAGCACAAGAAGACGACCCCTGTAAAGGCAAGGGGTAAGCAGAGTGTGCAGAAAAAGCCCCAAAAGAAAAAGAAGATAATTGCAGAAGAGGACTTTTCTGACTCAAGCTCTAGCTCTGGGGACATTATTGTTGCACCTGGTGGAGAGCTTGCATCTGGTGTGCTTGGCACTGAGCAGAATAAGATGAGGGAGGACATAGCTAGAAGAAAAATTGTGAAGAAGGGGCAGTTGTTCCACCTGCCTATTAATATTATCCACAGGCCACCAGTGGATCCAGTCACAGGGAGGAGGCCCCTTGAGATCAGGGAGCCACATAATTTGCATGTCCAAAATCTTAAGAAGAAAATGAAAATTAATCCTCATGCTACTGTTGTGCCATTCCTTGTAATGGTGGATCCGCATGAGTGCAGCTGTGTGGAGGATTTCAATGAGAATTTGTTTGAGGAGTACACTTATTATGTGATTGGAGGTTCACACTCTGCAGAGGCTCGTAGACAGTTAGTGAAGGAGCACCCTACTACATTTTTCTTTAGGTATGCAGAGTGTAAGATATATGCTGGTCTTACAACTGAGGAAGCCAAGCTTCTTGCTTGGGATCACAACAACGATAATGACTACAGGCAGAAAATGTCCTCCATAGAGAGAATTCGGTTCTTCCACCATGAATACGAAGATTGTCTTGTGAAGGAAGCTGGGAGAATACATCCCAATCTACGAAAGCAATGCCTTATTGAGGTTGGAATTGCATTGGATGAGAATAGAAAATCAGATGCTTTGAGGAAATATGACCCATGGTTTCAACTGGCATTCAGATCAGGTGAGATCTGGGATCTTCAGGATAGAATCTTCACAATGTGGGAGCATAAGGAAGTCAAGGGCCAGAAGCAACGAAAGTCGAGGCCAGACCCACAAATTGATCTGAGGGGAAAGGGAAGGAAAGTTGACCTTTCACTTGAGGAGGCTCCTGAGGACATGAAGCTGACCCCATGGAGGGCCCTTCAAGGAATCAAGGATGATACATTGATCATATCAACCTTGTCAAGGGTAATCTCGAAGGAGTTGAGCCTCGAGGAGATGGTCACTGAGCTCAATAAGTATGTATGTTATTCTCAGATCCTTTTTCCCTCCTCCCATGCTTCTTGTCTAACCTAGTCTCTTTTATATTTATGTGTCTGTAGTCATAAAGTGTACATGAAGATTCAGGAGGTGATGATGAAGAGGCTGGGTTGCTTTTCTTGGACAGAGGTCCAAGCAGACTATCCAACCACATCATCCTACAAAGCCTTATCAGAATATTTCATCCTGTTTCGTGATTGGGTAGATTCTCTTATCAGAATATTTCATACTAAACAATTTGATGCATTGCATGGCATCAACATGGGGGCATAAGTCGATGCCTGGCATCGACTTGGGGGCATAAGTCGATGCCTGGCATCGACTTCCAGCATAAGTCGATGCCTAGCATCGACTTGGGGGCATAAGTCGATGCCTGGCATCGACTTGCAGCATAAGTCGATGCCTGGCATCGACTTGCAGCATAAGTCGATGCCTGGCATCGACCTGCAACAAAAGTCGATGCCTGGCATCGACCTCGTGGCAAAAGTCGATGCCAGGCATCGACTTAGGTCCCTAGGTCGATGCCAAGCATCGATTTTTAGTAGAAGGTCGATGCCTAGCATCTACCCCAACAAGAAATCGATGCCATACATCCGTTCTTTATGTTCTGTTTGTTGTACTGAAGAGCTCTTCTAATTGTTTTTCCAATTTGTTCTGCAGAAACCAAGGAAAAGTAAGTCTACAGAGGTACTAGATGACTGCCCCCCTGCATTCCTTGCTCACATTCAAAGAGCAAGGCATGAGAAATCTAGACTGAAAGCGAAGGAGATGGATTTTGATGATGAACCCGATCTTAAATGTTTCTCCAATCCCCTAGACCCCCTTAGGCCTGTATATTACAATGTGTTCTGTAGTGATGTAAATAATATTTGTTCTGTTGTGCCTAGAAAACATTTCTCCCTTCTCATAGCGGACATACCCTATGGATTTAGGATGTTAGGATCAGTTAATGATGATGAACCCTTCAAACACCCTCAGATTCGGAAGATGGTCACTGATTTTGCAGAGTTAACTATGTCTCCTCTCTGGAGGATAGTAATTTTCCATAGCAGAGACCAGTCTTTCTCTGTTTCAACTGCTTTGAAAGCAAGATGTCATGCTGTCGAGTGCCTCACTTGGTAAGTAATCTTCTTTCTATCTCCATGGCTTTCATGATGCCCTATGTGACTCATAGTTCTTTTTTGCAGGGTGAAGACAAACGTAAATCACACTCCTTTGCATCGGTTTGTGAGTGCCACTGAATGCATTACAGTGGGCTATTATGATGAAGTAAGCAAAAGGAGAGTCAGGGAGCATTGCAATGAGAATGGGATCTCAAATGTGCTCATGTTCCCAGCCGTTACCAAGAAACTTCGTCATGTAGCTGGGGACATGACATTGGTTAACCCTTATCAGAAGCCACAAAAACTCATAATGAGATTGCTTCAGCTATTTTCCAATGATGATGACTGGGTCCTAGACCTTTTTTCGGGCACAGGTAATTTCAATTTTCACAATTTTCATTAGTCATTGTTGATTGAAGCCTCTAATAGGTTTTCTGTTGTTTCAGGAACGACTCTGGCTTGCTCCTTAAAGATGTTCAGGCACTGCATAGCTGTGGAGAAGGATGATGCTCAAGTGAGCTTCATTAGAATGAGAATCAATGGGCTGAATGAATGCCCAGATGAAGACCAAGAGGTTGGAAGGAAGCACATTGCAGATACGGAGAGATTCCAAGCAGCTTCAAGGGAGCCTGTTCCCCCACTTGCAGATGAACCTGGGGACATGGCTGACCTTGAAGAGCCAATCTTGGAGCAAGAGAGGCAAGATAGGTGTTCTAATGTGCCAGAGGATACCAATACCCTTGAGCCTGAGGAAAGCTATGATCAGCTTCTATTGTAGATTCACATAACTCTTGTAAAACACATGAAATGTAAAATATCATTTTAATGGAAATATAATTTGGAGTTCTGCTTCCACTTCGTGTTCAGCTTGATTTATCTTGAGCATTTCTCTGATCATGTGTGAATGTTTCTTAGTATAATTTTGTTGAATATTATCTTCTCTTGGGAATGCTTTTGTGAAGTGTATTTCATATTCCGTTAATATGGCCAGGCATTCAATGGGGATCTTAACCATACAAAGGGGATGATCTTAATTGCCTTGTTAAAATGCTCTGATTTTTACAACACATGTTCTCTAACTTTCGAGTAACTCTTAATTAGCTATCTTCTGTGCTTATTGAGGTTATAGATGTAATGAAGGAGCTTCGCGAATTCTTACATGTACCTTTTCAACTCTAATCTATTGTCCAAGATCATGATAAGGGATTCTTGGTAATGCTCAACAACTAGTTTTCATGGCAGCAAGAATTTTAGTATATCTATCTTGACTACTTGGGATCTGAGATCAAGCTTCTAAAGACAATATTTACAAGCAAGACTCGTGATGCTTTCTAGATATTGTAAAATGCCCACTTTTTTGCTTCATATAATGGTATTTAGGTAAAAAGAAAAAGAGAACATGTCTTTGTTCTCCTTTGTTGTGACTCAGTGTTATGTAGAGATGATAATGGCATAGGTCATTCCAACCGTGTACTTTCTCCTCTGGAATAATTGTAGATCTGCCATAGGGCTAGAGGTAAATTCTTCTACTATGTCAACTACTTCTTTTGAATTTGAACTTGTGGATGATGCTTGTCTTGCAATTTGTAATCCTTTCCTTGGAAGTTTTGATTGCAATTGCTAAACGGATCCTGGTTCACTAGATAGAAGTATTTTTTTGCTTCTCCAAAACCGTGGAAAAGATGTATCAATTCTTCTTTTGATTGTTGTTCTCCAACCTTCACTACTATTGGCAAGTTTTGGAAGAGATCGTTTGTAATTTTTGAGATACTACCACAAATATTTATGCCAGAAATTTGTCTAAATAGTCTGATTATCTTGCTTCTTTTCTTGATTTATCACTGTTTCAGAGGCAACTGAACTTTCATCAGACACTAGAATTTTATTGGAAGGGACCAAAGAACTTTTTGGTATATCGTGTAGACCAAAAACTAAAAAGTATGTCCTATCTGGGACTTCCTTACTTGATTCCCGATGACTCATCACAACTTTCTTGTCTAGTACTCTGACACCTGTGCTACCACATGTTGCACCTAATGCACTATTCACTCACACAAGATGCTTATCACTTATTGTACTTTAGGTATGTTTCACTAGACCTCATTACCAGCAAGTAGAATGCAAAAACCACTCCTCAATAGGATCACCAATGTTAACATGATGTCTTTTGTTCTAGCCTCAATAGGGTGGGTTGCATGGTGCGACCACATGAAGATGATGATGTGTAGAGAAAATGAAGATAATGTGCAATATCTTTTTCCATGTGTGACCAAAAGAAGAAATCTTTGCAAGCAGAAGATAATGTGCATTGAGAAACATAATGTGCAATATCTTTTTCCATGTGTGACCAAAAGAAGAAATCTTTGCAAGCAAAAATGGTGCTTTGAAAGCCCCTATGACCCATGTAAGATGGTTCATGCATTTCTTTGATGACAAAATCTTTAAAAGCTTAGGTTATACAGAGTGTATGTTGAAAATATAGTAAACCATGATGAAATGTATAATGTTCATTAGATAAAGATGCACCATTGTTGAAGTCATGCCATGCATGTGAAAAATACAAATTAGATGCATAAATGGAAATCATTTCTTGAAAAGAATGAATTTGGATGGCTAATAAAGGAAAGTGGATACAACAAATCCATCTGATATAAACCCTAAACTTGGAGGAAAATTGATGTGTGTTGTATAGATCATGCATTGTGATAGTGTGAAGCCTCCAAAAACATGTGGCAACCTCAAGAATTTGGTCCACATGATTTGATCAAGCTACATAGGTTAGTCAAAGGTCACACCATCCGGATTATGGTGGATGATTCAACCATGCATAATTTTATTAATTATGCACTTGTTAAAAAATTAGCTCTTCCTCATAGTCCTTCTCCTCATAGATATGTCGTCTCTATGATGCACGGGCAAGACACCCACATATGGGATACCATGATTTCAAATTTGGAACTGGAAATCCAAGATTTCAAGAATAAATTGGACTTCCAAATTATGAACATGGAAAGGCTAGACTTGGTTCTATGGAGAGAGTGGTTTTGGAGTCTTGGACCTTCATTGTCCAGATGTTATTATACAAATAATTTGGAATTCCAACGTGACAGTGTTGTATAAAATCAAGAAGGAACACAAGTTCCAAGTACTCCCTTGATTTCACACATGGAACTTAAGAAACTTGTAAACAGTGAAGCTAGGACCCAAGCTTTTTGGTCCGTAGAAATGATGTAATGGATTCCAATAATACAAAGCAAGTTTCTTATGTCTAGTTCTTTATTCCTTGTGAATTATATATTGAATTTAATAAAATTATGAATGAATTTAAAGATGTGTTCCCTAAGGAACTCCCCCACGGCTTGCCACCCGCTCATGGAAACATTGATCATGGAATAGATATGTTTCCTAGAACCAAGCCAAAATCTACCAAACCCTACCGAATTCCCTATGTCCAAAGTCTAGAAGTCGAGAAATAGATTAAGGCTATCTAGAAAAAATAATTTATTCGGCTAAGCCAATCCCCTTGGGCCACACCCATCCTTCTTGTACAAAAGAAAGATGGTACTATGAGCCTGTGTGTAGATTATAGGGCATTAAATAATCTTACAGTAAAGAACAAGTATCTCATGCTACTTGTTGAAGATCTCTTTGATAGCTTAAAGGGAGCTAAAATCTTTTCAAAGATTGATTTATGTCAGGGTTATCATCATGTCAGAATAAATGACAATGATATTCCCAAGACAACCTTTCAAACTAAGTATGGTCACTCTGAATTTCTAGTGATGTCGTTCAAGTTAACAAATGCACCTACAACCTTCATGAATTTGATGAATCAAGTGCTTAAATAGTAATGAGGGAAATTTGTAGTCGATCTCCTCGATGACATATTGATGTACAACAAAGATCATGAAAGTCATCTAGAGCACTTTAAGAAAGTCTTTGAACTTCTTCACGATAATCAAATTTATAGTAAAGAGTCAATATGTGATTTCTTTACCCCAGAAGTAAAGTATTTGGGCTATATCATTTCCGTAGAAGGAATCAAAGTTGACCCAGATAAGGTCCAAGTGATTCTTAAATGGCTTAAGCCCAAGACTGTTTGAGAATTACAAAGTTTTCTCAGATTGGCTGGATATTATTGGAATTTTGTAGTTGTGTATGCCAAATTAGTGGTACCTTTGACATCTCAAATCAAAGGGAAGCATCATAAGATTCATTGGAAAGAGGAACAAGTAAAAAAGTTTTCAAGATCTTAAACTTGCTTTAGCTTTAGTCCTAGTTCTACAAATAGCGGATCTGAATAAAACTTTCCAATTAGAAATAAATGCAAGTTCATATTCGGTAGGAGCAGTACTAAGCCAAGAAGGTCGACCAATAGCTTTTGAAAGTAGAAAGTTAAGTCATGCTCAACAAAACTACTCTACCTATCAGTGAGAGATGTTCACTATTATAAATGTTGTGAAGAAATGACAACATTACTTGTATGGATCAAAGTTAACCATAGTGTTTGATTAAGAGAGCATCAAGTGGTTTGCAAACCAATCGGATTGGAGAGGTAGAAGCTAGATAGGCTGAATAGTTACAAGAGTTTTATTCTAAACTTAGGCACATGATAGGAAAGTTCAATGCAGTGGAAGACGCCTTAAGTCGGATGCCTATGTTGAACAACCTAAGTTTGGTACAAATTCAAAGTGAATTTATTTCACCTTCGAAAGGAAGTTGCAAAACATATCCGAGCTATAGTCAAGCATAGAAAGCAATTGAACAATCCCAAATGAATGAAGCAAGTACTTCTGAAGGAAAGTTTAAACACTACTCCCTCCAAGATGAATATTTTCTTTATAAAGGTAAAGTTTGTGTCCCAAGTCTTGACATCCAAAATAAAGTACTTTTTTAATACCACAACGCTCCAAGTGCTTGACATCCTGGTATTAACCAAACATATGAATTAGTTAAATGACATTTTCACTAGCGTAGTTTACATCAAGATGTGCAAAACTATGTATCTGAGTGCCATAAATGTCAAGTCAATGAATTCAAACGTCTTAAAGTTGGAGGATTGTTGCATCCTTTTGGAGATTCCCAAAGGTAAATGGGAAAGTATCTCCATGGATTTCATTTTAGGATTACCCTGGACTCATAAAGGCTTTGATTCAATCTGGGTTATAGTCGACTGATTGACTAAACTTGCTCAGTTTATTCTGATCAAGACTACATAAGACTCAAGAACTCATGAAAATATTTGTAAATCAACTTTATTGACTCTATGATCTTCTAGTAGACATAGTTTCTTATTGAGATGCTCAATTTACAAGTCACTTTTGGCGAGCAGTCTTTAGTAGACTTGAATTAAACTAAGTTTAAGTACAATTGAACATCCCTAGATGGATGGATAGATAGAAAAAGTCAATCACATCTTGGAAGACATACTCAAAGCTTATGTTACTTCCAAACCGACTAACTAGGACTATCTTCCTTTGGTTGAGTTTGCCTATAACAGTGCCAAGAATTCATCAACTGAATTTATTCCATTCAAGTTGATGTATGGATTCCAACCTAGGTCTCTATATGTTGTGGGACTTCAAAATGAACAAGTTCAAGCAAGTCAAGAATTCCTTCAAGACATGAACTTTAAGCTTAAGATAGCTAAAGAAAACTTAAAGAAAGCTCAAGATTGAGCAAAAGCTTATGTCGATCCTAAGCAAAGAGATGTTACTTTTTAGGTTGGCGATCAAGTTTATCTTCGTATTCCTGAAAGGTCAGAAAAGTTCAAGACCAACCAATGCGCCAAGTTGTCTCCTAGATATTCTGGTCCTTTTCCAATCATCAAGAGAGTTGGCATGTGGGATTATGAATTACAACTTCCAAAAGATAGTTGGATACATCCAATGTTCCATGTTAGTTGACTTAGAAAGACTCTAATAGATTTAGATAATCTGGTTGGACATCAGGTTTTACTTCCACTTCTAGAAGTGAAACAATTCCTCATGAACCTGAAAGGATACTTTGCACAAGAGATAAACGTATAAGAAGTCATTTGTATGAAGAATGCTTAGTCAAATGGAAGGATTGAACTGAAGAAAACTCTACTCAAGAAAAATTTTCCACAATCCAACAATGTTTCCCAACTTTCTAGTTTTAAGTTGGTAACAATAGATAAGGTTTTCTACTTTCAAGTTCTAAGTGGATAACCGATCGAATGAATGCATGTTGTTCAAGTTTTAGAACATGAGGCTCAGGGGTTTCTTAGATTAAATGTGGCTCTATTTTTTAGGACAAAAATATTTTCCAAGGGGAAAGAATGTTATACAGTAAGTTCATGCTATGCATGTCCGACTAGTTCAAATAGATATGAAATCGGACATCGTTTGGTCACTCATGGATATGAGCCAAGATCTCAAGACTAGACTGAAATATAAGATCATGTTCTCTTGTAACCAAGTGATCCACTTAGCCTAGTGGTTAAGACTCAAGGGTGTGAAGGAGGAGGTCTTGGTTTCAACCCCCGTCATGCACATGGGGAGAGTAATTTTGCCCAAAGAGCTCTAGAACCTTCTAGAAGCATCCATTGAGTTAACTCTAGTTAACTGGGACACTCGGTGCACATGCAGTTACATGGCCAACACATGGATGGTTAGAATCCACCTACCCAAGAAGGCATTCTCTTGGAGAGAGGTATATATAGAGGCATATGGTTGGGAGGAGAGTTATTCATTCATGAGTTAGTTCTTTGGTAACACTATTGTAAGAAGCATAATACAATTGTTACAATTGTCAATAAACACAACCCAAGGTACTCATAAACTACAAACAAGATATGGAGGCTCAAAGAATACTAGAAAGACATGATATTGGAATAAAATACATATGAACTAAACTATAAAATGAGATTTTACACAAGAAGCATGGAGCTTGAACCTCAACTAGAGGCCCTCATGGGAGTACATGAATGAATGAATGAGAGGTGAAGTGAGGTCCTCCTTATATGGAGGAGAGGGAAAAATACCACCTATGTAGTATAATGTGAGCTTGCATGAGGTCTTGTGGGGTGATCCCTTGCAAGTGTGGTTATGTAGATTCATGAGAGTAAATATGCATACAAAATAGTAAAGCATGGACATCTTAACACCCCTCCCCTCCATGAGATGACCCTTTTGTTGTGAAGTGAAACTAGTGACATATAGCATCATTTAGTCATTTTTTTTAAACAATCTAAGGACATATGGGATCCTTAGACATAGGCTTGGACATATTGAATCAAAGTGAAATCGGAAAATATGACATCCCTTGTTGTGAGGACCTAAGGACATGTGGAATCCCACAAACACACATCCACACACATACACATGCATACACACATATATACACATACACATGTATATGCACACATAGACACACACATACACACAAAGATACACACACATACACACAAAGATACACACACATAAACACATAGACACATAGACACATACACACACATACACACACATACACACACACAGATTTACACACACACACACATGCATACACACACATGCATACACACACATATATACACATACACACGTATATATAGACATAGACACACACATACACACATACATACATACATACATACATACATACATAATGAATGCATATGCATACAAACATGCATATGCATACATGCATGCATATGCATACAAGCATGCATATGCATACAAGCATGCATATGCATACAAGCATGCATATGCATACAAGCATGCATATGCATACAAGCATGCATATGCATACAAGCATGCATATGCATACATGAATGCATATGCATACATGAATGCATATGCATACATGAATGCATATACATACAAGCATGCATATGCATACATGGATGCATATGCATACAAGCATGCATATGCATACAAGCATGCATATGTATACATGAATGCATATGTATACAAGCATGCATATGCATACAAGCATGCATATGCATACAGGCATGCATATGCATACACATACACACATACACAATGCATATGCATACACACATGCATATGCATACACACATACACAATGCATATGCATACACACATACACAATACATATGCATACACATACATGCATATGCATACACATACATGCATATGCATACACATACATGCATGCATATATATGTATAAACATACATGCATATGCATACAAGCATGCATATGCATACAAGCATGCATATGCATACAAGCATGCATATGCATACAAGCATGCAAATGCATACAAGCATGCAAATGCATACAAGCATGCATATGCATACAAGCATGCATATGCATGCATATGCATACATGCATGCATATGCATACATGCATGCATATGCATACATGCATGCATATGCATACATGCATGCATATGCATACATGCATGCATATGCATACAAGCATGCATATGCATACATGCATGCATATGCATACAAGCATGCATATGCATACATGCATGCATATGTATACATGAATGCATATGCATACATACATGCATGCATATGCATACATACATGCATGCATATGCATACATACATGCATGCATATGCATACATACATGCATACATACAAGCATGCATATGCATACATTGCATATGCATACATGAATGCATATGCATACATGAATGCATATGCATACATGAATGCATATGCATACATGAATGCATATGCATACAAGCATGCATGTATACAAGCATGAATGCATATGTATACAAGCATGCATATGCATATACATGAATGCATATGTATACAAGCATGTATACATATGCATACATGAATGCATATGCATACATGCATGCATATGCATACAAGCATGCATATGCATACATGCATATGTATACAAGCATGCATATGCATACAAGCATGCATATGCATACATGCATGCATATGCATACATGAATGCATATCCATACAAACATGCATATGCATACATGCATGCATATGGATACAAGCATGCATATGCATACATGCATGCATATGCATACATGCATGCATATGCATACAAGTATGCATATACATGAATGCATATGTATACAAGCATGTATACATATGCATACATGAATGCATATGCATACATGAACGCATATGCATACAAGCATGCATATGCATACATGCATATGCATACAAGCATGCATATGCATATACATGAATGCATATGTATACAAGCATGCATATGCATATGCATGAATGCATATGTATACAAGCATGCATACATACATACATATGCATACATGCATGCATACATGCATACATGCATACATGCATACATGCATACATACATGAATGCATATGCATACATGAATGCATATGCATACATGAATGCATATGCATACATGAATGCATATGCATACATGCATGCATATGCATACATGCATGCATATGCATACATGCATGCATATGCATACATGCATGCATATGCATACATGCATGCATATGCATACATGCATGCATATGCATACATGCATGCATATGCATACATGAATGCATATGCATACAAGAATGCATATGCATACAAGAATGCATATGCATACAAGCATGCATATGTATACAAGCATGCATATGTATACATGAATGCATATGTATACATGAATGCATATGTATACATGAATGCTTTTGTAATCTAGCATGAATGCATATGTATACAAGCATGAATGCACATGTACTTAGTTGGGCTGAGTGTATTGTCTTTTGCTAAACAACATCATGCTGTAGCAAAAGACAACACACTCTGCCCAAAAAAATTTGTGTAGATAGGGTCGTCGGTATACGTGTCGGTAGCTCCAGTATGGACGTCAGTATAGGCACCGGTACACCCAGTGCGGGCGTCGATATGGACGTCGATATAAGTGTCGGTAATACCGGCGTTTATACCGATGCCTATACCGACACTTATGTACAGGTATTATGGATCCTAGTAAAGAGAGAAAGGTGAAACTCACTCTCATAAAAAGTCTTATGTATAGGTATTATAATACCTTGTTTTATATGTACAGGTATTATGGATCCTAGTAAAGAGAGAAAGGTGAAACTCACTCTCATAAAAAGTCTTATGAGAGAAAAAGTTCCGCCTGATACCTTAGGGATCATGAGTACTCAAAGATGCATGATGATGAGCTGGATTTTACGATCCTGATGCTTACCCAACGATCAGAGGAGGGCTCTTTTGTGGCTCCACATGCACCAAGAGAACTATCTACTCATAGGTATGTTTTTTTTTCACAATTTTTTTTATGATATTATAACACATATTTTTATTTATTTTTGTCTATCTATTTTCAGAACACCTATACCACCTCCAAATCAAGAAAGTAGAGCACATGTGCCTATGAGGACATGCATAGGCACCTTAGGGCTGAAGTGCAATATAGAGGTAGAGGGGAATACAGTGTATATAGGGAATGGATTGGAGTGTAAAGAATACGTACTTACTTCACTTGAGACTAGAGTTTGGGACTGGATGGTTGCATAAATGATGTCTAAAAGAGATGCACACACTTGTGGCTCATCGTCGTGGTAATGCACGATATGCATTGCTTTTATTTGTTATATTTATATGTGTAACTATATATATACACACACATAACACACACACACACACACACACACATATATATATATATTTACAGATATATATTTATACACATATTTATATACACACACATATATACACAAACGTACATGCACATCAGGTCACATGCATACATGTGTATGTGTGTATGCATATATATGTGGATATGAGTATGTGTGTTTATGTATGTATCTATGTATATATATATTAGAGAGAGAGAAAAGAGTGCGACTAGAGGTACACATACACACATACACACACATGCACACACATACACATCCATACACACACATACATGCACATTTACACACACACACACATACACATGCATGCAGTTACACACATATAATGAAAATACACACATAGACACATACACATACTCACATACACATACTGTAACAAGTATCCTAATCTTGAATCACAATCCCACACAGAATAATAGGCCTCGACACCACGAGATATAAAGAAGGAAAACAGAGTATACGCAGAACAAGAAGAGAGATAATTTTATTATCTGTGCAGATTTACAAGTAGTACTGATCTGCGTTACAAAATCTATCAGATAGCTTCAATGTGAAGCCTCATCCACCCGACCACCCCCGAGCTGATCTCAATCCCAATCTCAATCACAATCACAATCTCAATCCTGTTGGAGATAGACGTCTGTGGAAGCACGCGAATAACACAAGGAAGAAGAAGAAGCTTGGAGCACAAACACACAATACTGAATGTATTACTAGAGAATGTACAAAGATAAGTAGCCCATTAGGGCAATAGGCGTATATACAAGCCGGGGGAAAAAAACCTCCTAAAGAGGGAAAAAAGTGCCCCGGCGATCCTAGAGTGTTCACACACATCACTACCTAAATATATCAACAAATCCCCCCTGGGAGTGATGCGGTGAACAAGGAGCTGGCACTCATGTATAAGGAAGTGCCAAGCTATGTGGAAATCACTCCACAAAAGGAAGTAAGCCCAAAGCTTTGCGGAAAGCTTCAAACTTCTCCCTAGGCAGAGCCTTCGTGAAAAGGTCTGCAATGTTCTCCTGCGTGGGCACATATGCCAAGCTGATCTCCCCAGCAGAGAACCTCTCCCTGACATAGTGATAATGCACCTCAATGTGCTTAGTGCGAGCATGGAACACAGGGTTCCTTGCAATTGCCAATGCGCTCTGACTGTCAGTGAAGATGGTGGTGGCAGAAGACTGGCCAACACCCAAATCAGCCATAAGGCGTCTGAGCCACACACACTCAACAGTCGCTGTGAAAGCTGCCCTATACTCAGCCTCACAACTGGAAGTGGCCACAGTAGGCTGCTTCTTGCTCAACCAAGATATACATACATGAGCTACCAAGCATGAAGCAAAAACCACTGGTGGACACACGAGTGTCATAGCAACCAGCCCAATCCGAGTCAGAAAAAGCATGCAAATCTGGCGGTAGTGATCCCCCCTTGGGATAAAACAACCCAAGTAGCCGAGTACCACTCAAGTAGCGAAAGATGCGCTTAACCGCTTTCCAATGCGTGACTCCTGGGCAATCCATAAACCTGCTCATCTGTGAGACAACAAACTGAATATCTGGCCGAGTAATGCATAAGTAAATCAAGCATCCAACAGCCTGCTGATAGAGAACAACATCAAATGCATCTCCAACATCATGAAGACTCAATCGTAAACCTGTCTCCATAGGAGTGGCAATAGGCTTACAGTCTTCAAGGCCAAAACGCTGCAATAATGTGTCAATATATTTCGTTTGACACAAAGCCATTCCACCATCAACGTGCATAAACTGAATGCCCAAATAGTGATGCAAATGCCCCAAATCAGACATCTCAAATGAGGCATGCAAATCAGCCTTAAAATCAGCAATATGTGTCTCAATAGGACCAGTGAGCAGCATGTCATCAACATAGACAACAATGATCAGAAGCACATCATTAGCACGTTTAACATATAAGGTGCTTTCAGTTGGACTGTTCTCAAAACCATGTGCAATCAGATAGGCATGTATCTTCTCATACCAAGCACGTGGTGCTTGCTTTAAACCATATAATGCCTTCTTTAACCTGCAAACCTGGTTTTCATGCCCTTTCTGCACAAAGCCACGGGGCTGAAAAACATACACTTCTTCATGCAAGTCACCATTCAAAAATGCTGTTTTAATGTCCAACTGATGTACATTCCAACCATGATGGGCTGTAAGTGCACAAATGCTCCGAACAGTAGTCATACGGCATGTAGGTGCAAAGGTCTCATCAAAATCAATGCCTCTTTCCTGTGCATAACCCTTTGCAACAAGCCTAGCCTTATACCTGTCAACTGTACTATCAGGTTTACGCTTCAGCTTGTATACCCACTTACAGAGCGAAGCCGTTTTGATATCGGAAACACCCTGAGTATGCTCATCAAATTTCGTGCGAATCTGAGACTGCAAACGGAGGAGTATCGACGGCACCCTAGAAGAAGCGACGACCAGCTCTGATACCAATTGTTGGAGACGTCTGCGGAAGCACGCGAACAACACAAGGAAGAAGAAGAAGCTTGGAGCACAAACACACAATACTAAATGTATTACTAGAGAATGTACAAAGATAAGTAGCCCATTAGGGCAATAGGCGTATGTACAAGCCGGGGGAAAAAACCTCCTAAAGAGGGAAAAAAAGTGCACCGGCGGTCCTAGAGTGTTCACACACATCACTACCTAAGTATATCAACAAATACCACAGACATCACTATGTACAAGCTGCAATTTCTGCGTAGCCCGAACTGAACCATTTTTTGGAAAGGAAGAATGCTGCATTTTGCCCAAAATACAGCCTTCACAAACATGTTTTCCAGGTGCCTCAAGTTTGGGCAAAGAGGACACCATTTCAAATTTCTGCAGGCGTAACAAACTAGCAAAATTCAGATGACCAAAGCGTGCATGCCAAAGCTTTGCATCTGACATAGCCTGAGAATCATGAACTGCACATGCCGAATCATTCACAGATCTTTCATAGTCTATGAGCTTATATAGCCCACGACATAAAATGCCAGAAGCAATAATCACATCGCCATTTGAGAGATCATGGACTGTACACTTGTCATCAACGAATTTCACAACCAAGCCAATCTTGGCTAATGCAGAAACTGATAACAGGTTCTTTTTGATCTCTGGCACAAATAAAGCATCTGACAAAGTGAAAGAACTACCATCAGTAGTAGTCAGAATGATCTTACCAACTCCCATAACAGGATAAGAGGAGTTATTGGCGCATGTGACAGTATTCCTTGTAGGGGTAGGCTCGAGTGAAGAGAAGAAACTGTGCTGCGTGGTAATATGTTTGGTCGCCCCACTGTCAAAGTACCAAACATCTGAGTCTACTGCAGACATGCACTGATCATGAGAAGATGGGTCAAAACTGCAGACAGTAGTAAACGCCCATTCTTCTTCCTGCACACGATTTGCAGACTCTGTTTTTGGTGTAGAGGCCTCTGCAACAACCATTCCAGCCTCTTTCTTCTTTGCCTCTTTAGCAGCTAGTTTTGGACAGTTCTTTATAATATGATCATTTCCTTTACAGTACTTGCAGAACAATTTCTGCTTTTCTGATTTCTTCTCATCTTTATCCTGGTTCTTTGATTGTGCAGCATTTGCAGATTTCTGCTTACTAGTAGAAGAGCTCCATTTTCCTTTGCCCTTCTGACTAGCCAAGAAAGCTTGATCTGCAACACGCATAATGGACCTGTTCTGCCTGGACTGATCTTCCTGCAACAGAATAGAGACTAATTCCTCAAATGACAAGGCATTCAGATTGCCTTTCATCATCAACCGAAGAGTCAATTGTTCCTTTAGGTCTTTGATCTTTGTAAGAAAACTGTCCATAGAATCACCTTCATTCATGTGCTCACTCTCCAACTGTTTTCGGAGGTAAGCAACACGAGCCTCATTCCTAGCCTGGTACAAAGTGGTAAGTGTATCCCAAGCATCCTTTGCTGTTCTGCAAGAGCGAATGTGAGGAATAATGGCACGTTTGACAGACAAAGCTATCAATGCATGTGCCTGGGCATCTCTGCCATCCCAACGAATCTGCTCTGCAGTAGGTGCAACAGAAACAGCAGCACGAACAGGAATCTGCGTAATATCATCTTCGACACCATCTTCATCAGCTCCAACACCTGTATTTGCAGTACCTGTTATTACAGGTGTAACAGGACGTCTTTCAACACCCTGCACAATGTTCCACAATCCTTTTGCAACCAGTACATGTCGCATCATATAAGCCCATAATGGGTAGTTGGTACCATCCAACTTATCCTCAACAGCCAACATACGGAATACATCACTGCTTTCAGCCATGGACGGTGACTAAAATACCTTGATGCAAAAAATTGATTGTATCTCAAAAAGTTGAACAGAACTGCCTAGACGAGTTCTACTAGACCTGTAGCAGACTTCGAGACGCTTAAACTGGCGAACAGAAACTGGTATATACCTTTGGCACAAAAGGACGAAATAGCCTGCACAAGCGCTGTGATAGTGCGTTCGGAGGCTGAAACGAAGCTTGGAGCACAAACACACAATACTGAATGTATTACTAGAGAATGTACAAAGATAAGTAGCCCATTAGGGCAATAGGCGTATATACAAGCCAGGGGAAAAAAACCTCCTAAAGAGGGAAAAAAGTGCCCCGGCGGTCCTAGAGTGTTCACACACATCAATACCTAAATATATCAACAAATCCCAATCTCAATCACAATCACAATCTCAATCTCAATCTCAATCTCAATCTCAATCTCAATCGCAATTCTAGAAGCCGAAAAACGATCCCCATGACTGTACGACCATCCTCCTTTTCTATCTCTCAGTCTTCGTCTTTTTGGATCTCCACCTTCCAGCGCACGACCAATCACGCCTTCCTAGACCCGCACTTTTAGAATCTGCATGCTCCAAGATAGTGTCTTTTTGCCTGTCTCATGCAAGACTTCCAGACCACCCATGCATCTACTTTTCATGTCCACCATCAAGAATCGTACCTGCAAAAATAGAGGTGATCCCTGCAACGCACTCACACACACACGTCAATCACCCAAAAATAACCTATATACCCATGTGCGTTTTCTAAATCCGCGAACATGAATAAGATGAATGAATGAAGGCTTCTCTTTTTTTTTTAAGTGTTGGAAAACGACACTTTTCCAAGCCCTATAACTCAAAAATGGTGAGGAATCAGCTTGAGCTTTTGAGAGACAAAAATATTTAGTTCTTAAATCTGTACAATAGTGTTAGAGACGTCTCAGGTCCAAATCTGCTTCCAGATATCACTTTTGGGCCCTGCAAAATCAAAAGTTCTAGAGAGAGATGAAAAAACATGAAAAATCTCTTCATTAACCTATCTTCATGGAACCAAATGAGACATAAAACATAGGAACTACAAAAAATTTAATCAGGTAAAGTTTTTCTACTAAGAGTACTCTACCTTTCTCTCATACAACACTTTTTCAGATTTCTTCATCTTCATGCTCGAAATTAACATACAAATTTAATGCGACAACTTTCTAGAGAGAGAATGTAAAAACTTATTGCTACAAAATTTTGCAGATATGATCAGAATATCCTAAACATAAAATTTTGTTACTACCTACACATCTTTTTTTTTTTCCCGGGTGGAAAATCAATGTGGCATCTTACACATACACATACATAATCATATGTACACACACATAGATTCACATAATCATATTTACATACATATATACACATACACATGCATACACACATATAGACACACATACATATATATATATATATATATATATATATATATATATATATATATATATATATATATATATATATATATATATATATATATATATATATATATATATATATATATATATATAACAGTATATATATCTAATTTTATAACTATACATACACACACACACACACATATATATATATATCCTAATTCAAAAACCCTAATTTGGAAACACTAATTTTGATATTAGGGTTTTACAAACCATAATTTAGAAACCCTAATTCAGCCTTTTGGCCATATGATTGAAGTATATGTACACATTGCATCTATTCCTCCGACCACCTACTCCAGAGATGTCTCTCCTCCCAACCTTATGCCTCTATATAGAGCTACTCGAATCAATGAGGATCATAATATATATAAAGATACGTACACATCATGTAGATACACATACATAAATATAAAATGGAGTAGATACATTATGCATCACACATACATGCCTATATGCACACATGTATACATATACATGCATACATATTTGCATGTACACATTTACACATATGCATATATACATGTACACATCACATATACATGCCTACATGCACACATGTATATTTATACATGCATACACAATTATAAGCACACTTGCATATATTACACAAATGCATATGCATATATACATGTGTACATACTAACACATGTATACATATATCACACACATGCACACACATATATATATATACATGAAACACATATATGTGCATAGTAACACATGTATACATATAATACACATGAATACACACACATATGCATACATACACGACAAAAATTTGCTCCTCGAAGATAAAGCTATATATAAAATTTTAGGCATACCCCCGAGCTTCATGTTCTAACCTAAAAGAACATGATTTCATCTCTCTAGTAGGATTCATCGATATTCTAGTTAAATAGAGAAGAATCTATTATCTGATATCAATCAAATGATTCAAGTTATTGATCGATAACTAGAGTAGGATTTACTATCTAATCTACTCATATGTTTTTATTATTGCCATCATTTTGGTAAAACATCAATATAGTCTCATGTTCATTATTCTTATTGATTTCATTTAGTTCTTCTATTGTTAAATATGTGTTCTCATGAATGACATCATCTATTGATGGACTAATATCGATTTTTGGTAAGTCCTCTTAATCATCAATAGAATCAACATGTAAAGTATTATCTTCATCAAAAAGATTAGTATCATTATCATGTATAACGATTCTAATTTCTCTTTCAAATGTTGATGTATCAGTATCTTATGGTGAATCATCAAGAGGACTTTCTTCGATCTCTCTAACAATAAACTGTTCAAACAATGACCTACCTCTAGGTTGAACATGAATGACTTGCCACCAAGGATTAGCATCAGGGTTTTTATAGAAAAATGCTTGTTCATGCCTAAGAAGAATATATGGTCCTCTAGTAGATCGCATTACCTTGGAAGAATCAATTGCCCAAAACCCAGATAATTCCGTTCGCAATGTGGAATTACTACCTTTATACTCAGCTCGAAACCAGTCAACCTTCAAAATGACCTATCAAAATATATAAAAACAAAAAACCATTATTAGGTGCTTAAAAAAATAATAATCTCTATCATAAAAAATATAAACTTTTTTCTACATGTTTGAATGTAAGAAATGATATTTCGTAGATACCAACAACAGTTCCCACATAACCAAGTTTGCCATCTATAAGGTTCGTGTCTTTGAGCTAACACATGATAGTTGCTTGAAAGAAGCAACAATACTAGACCCCTCTGTTTTACATTAAGAATGAATAGCTTTGCTTCTAATATGCTATCCAAAAGCCCACATATTAGTGAACATTTGAGCATGCAAAAGAAATAAATTAGTAAAGAGAAACTAATATACATATATGAAAAAAAAACAAAATATTATTAAAATAAAATTACCTTTCGTTCACAACCTATCATTAACTCTCTTTGCTCATTTAAGATTTCTTCATTATTTGCATTGGCTCGTTGCAAACAAGTATATAGCCAATCTGTGAAAGAAGATATATTTGTAATCTCATTATTATCGATATTATGTCTATATCTTTTGTTTCTCAATCTTTTTTGGAGATTTTGAAGTTCCTATTCGTACTTGCTAAGGAATGCTTGCATGCATTCACTATTATATGCTACAAAAGTAGAAACATCATTTTTTTCTTGAAATGTAAATAAAAATGGAACTCCCTTACTTGATAATACCTTGTTTGTTATTTTTGAAGAAGACTCATTGGTCCATGCACGTGGAGCTTCTTCATGAACTCTTTCAAGGTACTCACTAACATAGTACACACACTCTTCAAGCATCTAACCCTTTGCCATGGATCCTTTTGGTTTTTCTCTTTGTTGCACATAACCTTTTAATATTCCCATAAATTGCTCGACCCAAAACATTCATCGAGTGTTGACAACACCTGCAATCTCTATTTCATCTACAAGATGGACTAATAAATGAACCTGAATATCAAAAAATGAAGTAGGAAGCTCTTTCTCCATCAAACATAGTAGCTCTTCGCATTCACGTTTCTTTTGAGGGATCAATTTTTTGTCAATCTCTTTTGATGTAATCCACCTATACATATCATTAAAAAAATTATAAAGAAGTTAATTCAAAAATGAAAGATATCAAATATTCATATATATTAAATATAAAAGTATCATAATTACCTTATAAGCGATCCAAGATGATAGATAAATCTCGTACTCCTTTGGTTGTACATCCATCGATAACCAAAGGTAAATATGTTTCAAAAATTTATGTCAATCATGGGTCTTTAACCCAGATAAGCTCTTGTCATCCATAGTAAACATGTTCTGGAAAGATGCTCCATATCCTGTAGGAGTCCGAATCAATTGAATTCTATTGTTGAAAGTCTGTATCTCTTTTGTCGTAACTACCCAAGCAGCAGATGCATAAGTTGTTTCCTATCGATGTCTATCGAAAATTGGCCATAACTTTGGTTTTGAATTTTGATCCTTCAAATCATTCCTTGATGCTATGATGTCTTTTAATCCAAGAAGATGCTGCCATAATGAATAACCAATATTCTTGAATATATGCATAGGATCAAGAAGATCACATACTTTTAACTCTTTCCAATACTCCAAAGAATACTATATTGATATATTCTCTGCGAGTGCCAATTTTTCTTTACCTCTCTTCACATTCTCATTATCTTCATCATCACTAAAGATTTTTGATTTTGGATCTATCAGAGATCCATCTGTCCATTTTTTATACCAATCCATAGGCGTCATAGGTATTGGACATTGACCTGTTTCAACCTTTCCATTAAAATGTATCGCTTCTCTTTTAGATCTTAATGGATGATCATTAGGCAAGAATCATCGATGTCGAAGATAAATATTTTTGTTGAGATTCTTACTATAGATTGATCTCAACCAATCACTACAATATGGATAAGCTTTATAACCCTTAGTAGATATTCCTGCATCATGAAAATGATAAAAATATAATTAGATTAACTCACATTTATTTGTATGCATACTGAATAAAAAAATTACATCAATATCTGAACAAACACTAGATCTTGGAGAATCGTGAATAGTCCAAGCCACAATACCACGAACCATACTATATCTTTCAATGATGCTTTTCGATACATCAATGACATTAATACCTCTCCATACTCTTGGAGATTGTCAATGAGAGGAGCAAGATATATATTCATATCTTTAACTTGTCTTTTTCCTGGGATTAAAAGTGAAAGCATTAAATGTTCCTTTTTAATGCTAAGATATGGTGAAAAATTGTAGTTTATGACTACCACTAGCCATGTTGACCATTTACTGGATTTCATGGAGAATGCATTAACCCCATCTAATGCAACTCCTAACTTTAGATTCTGTGGATTTTGTGCAAAATCAGGCCATGTAGAATCAATATCTCAAAAGCAACACTATCTTGGGGATTCTCATTATTCCATCAATACTTTTATGGTCATGTCCCCATGTCAAAAGCTTTGATAATTCGGGGCTTTGAAACATATGTCTAATCCTTGGAGCCAATGGAAAATGCCTCAATACCTTCTTTGGGATTTTACCTTCTTCATCCTTATATCGAGGAGATTGACATTTTGGACATGTCAAAGAGTCTGCATATTGACCTCTATATAAAATACAATCGTTAGGACATGCATGTATACATTGATAATCTATACCAAGATTGTTGATTATCTTCTTCATTTCATCATGTGAGGTAGGAATAATATCCTGACTTGGTAAAAACTTTTCAGATAATAACCTGTAAGTTCATGAAAAAAGAAAAAATTAATAAAAATAAATATGTGTGTGTATATATATATATATATATATATATATGCATATGATTTTGTATATGTGTATGCTTATGTGTATGTGTATGTGTACGTGAATGTGTATATGCATGTGCATGCATATACGTATGTATATGTGTATATGTATGTATGTGTGTATATGTGTTTTATATGCGTATATGTATGTATATATACGTATGCATATGTGTATGCATATATGTATGTTTATGTGTGTATATATGTGTATGTATGTATGCATGTATGTGTATGTATGTATGAATGTGTATGTATGTATGTATGTATGTGTATGTATGCATGTGTGTTGTGTATATTTAATTTATTTTTTAATTTTCTTTTTGTTTATTGTTGTTTGCAAACTTTCATATAGATAATTAGACCATTGAATTATTTGGTTGTCTCCCATTTTATAGTCAATCTATTACTTGCCTTGCTAACTAAGACTTACATATTTGTTTACAAAGATTAAGTATTAGTTAACTATGAGGAAAATAAGACAAGCAAATTTATCTCGAAGATTTTGGAAGATGGATGAATAGTTTTAAAGAATGGGTGGACAAAAAGTGTTCATTCAATTCAAATTCTTGTTCTTACCTTAGCTAAGGTAAAAACAAAGACCTACACTGATTGAATGCTTTCTTTCCGCCCATCCTTTAAAATTATTCTTTCATCCTTCAAAATCTTCGAGATAAGTTTACTTCTCCTATTTTTCAAACGACTTAATACCTCCATAGCTAACGCATACTTAATATTTGTATGTAGAGTTCATAAAAGAGTTAGTAGCGCATGTATTAGGTCGACTAGAATAGGAGAAGCAGATGTGTCAAGAAGATTCTAAAGGCTGGGCGGACAATTCCAAAGGCTAGATGGATAAAATATCTTCATTCGATACATGTATGTGTAATTTGACCTTACTCTCATAACATGTGTATGTGTGTATATGTGTTTGTATGTTTATATGTGTGTATATGTTCATGTATATATATGTGTATGTCTATGTATGCATGTATTTATATGTATATATTTATGCATGTATATATATAAAGAGATAGAAAATTAAAACTTATACCTTAATAGTGTCGAAACAGATACATTACTCCATCCAAAACGATTTTGAAGATTGAGAATAAGTAAGCTCGCACTTAGTCGTGTCAAACAACTTCCTTCATATACATGCTTTAGACATTCCTCTCGAAGATATTTCTCATTTTTAGAAATATCAGTGCTCTCACTATCATTTTGATACCAATCCTCAATAAAATCTACCATGTCATCATCTTCATCATTGTCGCACAAATCTTGTACTTTATCTTCTTTTGAATATAGGTCTTTCAACCTTGCATATTCCACAGGATCACTTTTGCGTAGCCTCTTCATAGAAGCTTCTAATAAATGAGGTCTTACTGGCAATTGTGAATGGTGTGGTGGAATATCATCAACATCATACGTTGGAATCTACACACATGAATAAAAAGCATTAATATTCCATAAATGAATAAAAAGTAAACTTTAAACATAAAATTAATTATATAAGTTATTAAATATGGATGGAAAATTTTCATTCTCTCTCTAGCTAAAAAGGTGCTCTTGGAGGTCTACGTCATCCATAATTCACTAATAATTCATCACCAGCATGTAATGTAGTAATGGCATTGACAACTATGTATTTTGCTATATCTCTACTCATGTATGGTGATTCATGACTATTTTCATGCTCCTCAAATGTGCAATTAGTCCTTGAACTATTATGTAACTCGACTACTATTTATTAAACCTACTATATTTCCATGCATGTAAGATCTTCCATCAATATATAATCTTTCATTTTCTGCATGTGAAATCCTTCTAGGAGTAAGGGATGCTGCATTCAAGCATATTCCATAAGTACTCATGCGTTGAACATAATGCGCAAGTTGATGCCAATCTCCCCATCCATATATAGGACCACAAAATGACATAAGAGTGACTTCAGAGTCCAGAGTCACATACAAATCCTCTACAATAAAGAGACCACGACCAACACTAGTAATAGTGGATGGAGCAATCATATAGCAATTACCCCAAAAGTTAAAAACCTCTCCATCTAAAGGAAGTGGTCCTCTATTCCATCCTCCATATCTTCTTCTATCATATGTTTGTACTAGAGAACGATCACGAGCTGCAATGGATAATCTCCAGTTGTTTCAGTCTCTAAACCAGGAGGTAGAGGATTTCTAGAAACCTTTGCTTGTAATTGATGAACAACAAGTCCATGACGTGTACGAGGTATATAAGCATTATGAGTATGAGAATTATTATCATCATCATCATCATCGAGCAAGTATTCCTGTATATGAATAGTATTTTGATTTTGTATATGGTTTTTAAATAAAATAATGTCATTAATTTATAGAAAAAATACATACCCAAGCATTATAACATTGACTAGGTGGTGGTGCACACTCAAAGTACCATACTCTGCCTCATGTTCAATGCATTCCAATCATGGTCTTTGATACGTGCCATAGCAATAGTTACACCAACATATAATATGCTCTTGATAGTAAAATTCATCATAATTCCTATTGGAGGACACATGTGAAGTAGTTGCATGGGTAGGAGGTGGTGTAGTGCTCTTTGATTGATTAGAATCTGATTATAACAAGAAGAAAACATATATCAATTATGTATCTATCGAATATATTTAAAATTAAAAATTTGATATACTTACACTACATAGTCCTTGCACGAT
This sequence comes from Ceratopteris richardii, assembly GCA_020310875.1. NCBI lineage: Eukaryota > Viridiplantae > Streptophyta > Polypodiopsida > Polypodiales > Pteridaceae > Ceratopteris > Ceratopteris richardii. Next base: position 156,042,112 of record CM035432.1, on the reverse strand, counting down.
TAGGAGACGGTGGTTGAGTTCCATTTGATTGATCAGAATCTACAAATAATGGTATTATATATTAATAATATGATTATTTACATACATAAACATTCACATATACACATTTACACATACACACATATTCGCATATACACAAATACACATTCTTGTGGGATAAATGCATGTATTTTGTATGAATGTGTGTATATGCATGCATGTGTATGTGTGTACGTATATAAGTGGATATGTATATGTGTGTATATGTTATATGTATGTATATGCGTATATGTATGCATGTATATATGTGTATACGTTTGCATGTATATGTGTATGTGGGTATGTGTATGTGTATATGTGTGTATATATGTGTATGTGTTCCGATTCTTTTTTTCTGTTTGAGATTAAAATAACAGGAGATATTGTATGGTGGAAAAAAATAAGAGGAGACCTAACATACCACCTGAGACATGGGAGTTTTTTCGTAGACAACTACGTCTTTAGGAGTCATTTCCTCAATAGAAGGTATACAAATTAATAGTTTGTATTTATAAATCTCATATGTTTTATTAATTTTTTACATTTAATTTATGTATTTCTTTTCTATTTAAATAAACAAGCTGCTGCAAAGAAGAGAGTTGAGTCGGGCCACGCATCTCACTTAGGCAAAATGGGCCATCATGGTTTTGTAGCTACATTTGTAAGTATATGTGTTATTGTAAGCATATTTTTTATTTGAGTTAAAACGCAAGAAACTAGTCCTTCTTATTTGTTTCGATGCAGCTAAAGGATTATGGACGATATCCTACGAAACATGAGATCGAGTATGCTACACATTTTGGATATCGACGTTTGAGCGAGTATATGCGAGATCATCCCGATGCATTTGTGAGTATTATTCAATTTCATATAATTATTTTATTTTTATGGATGTTTTAATTGTTTTACTTATTTATGTTTGTTATATGTAATACATGAGTATTATGGAGAGGCAGATATGGAAGAGGTGGAGAGACAAACATAGGAGGGACGATCTCGATCGTCATAGAGTGCTCACACACATACATCAGATCATGTGGATGATCGTGATGATGAGGATGAGGATGATGATGATGATTAGGATTCTTGATTATGACATTGGATATGTATTTACATTGATATATATATATATACATATATATAATCTATATATTGTTCATTTTAGTTATGTTTTGAATTGTGTGTATGGTATTATTTAAAGAAAAGTCTTGTTCTATTGATTTTTATTATTGTTTATATTAAGCATGTGTTTTATTAGTTTACTTATATAATTAATTCATATTTATGTGTGCTTGTGTGTATATAAAATGTATATATGCACATGTAGGTATATATCTATATTTGTGTAAGTGTGTCTATATGCATGTATATGTATGTATCTATGTATATATATGTGCATGTATGTATGTGCATATGTATATGTGTATATGCATGTATCTACATGTGCATGTGTAAGCATATGTGCGTATGTATATGTATATGCATGTGCATGTGTATGTGTATATGTATGTATGTGCATGTATATATGTAATTGTATGTGTATGTGCATGTATATGTGTGTATATGTGCATGTGTATGTGTGTATATGTATGTATGGTATGTATATGTCTGTGTATGTGCATATGTGTGTGTACGTATGTGCATGTATATGTGTGTAATATGTGTGTGTGTGCGTATATGTATGTATATGTATGTACACATGTATATGTGTATATGCATGTATGTGCATGTGCATGTGTAAGTGTATATGCGTATGTATGTGTATGTGCATGTGCATGTGTATGTGTGTGTATATGTATGTATGTGCATGTGCATGTGTAAGTGTATATGCATATGTATGTGTATGTGCATGTGCATGTGCATGTGTATGTGTGTGTATATGTATGTATGTGCATGTGCACGTGTAAGTGTATATGCGTATGTGCATGTGCATATGTATGTGTGTGTATATGTATGAAAGTGCATGTATATGTGTAAGTGTATGTGTATATGTGTGTATGTGCATGTATATGTGTATATGTATGTATGTGCATGTGTGTCTATGTGCATATGTGTGTGTACGTATGTGCATATATATGTGTATGTGTGCGTATATGTATGTATATGTATGTATGTGCATGTGTATATGTACGAAACATGCATGTGCATGTGGATGCATTTCCATTTGCATCCATGTGTATATGCATGCATGTGAATGTGCATGCATGTGGATGTGCATATACATGTATTTAAGAATGTGTTTATGTGTGTATTGTTGGAGACCTTTTAATCTCCAAATGTTCGATTTATCTTGACTTAAGAACTTCTCTATATCAAGAATAGATCAAAATTTACACAAACTTCAAATTATCTTTCACATATATTAAGAAATACTTCTCTGTATGAAGCTCTCTTCATCTTCAAGAGTCTGCTTTAGAAATAGACTTCAATCTCTTCATATTACTTCGACTTTAATCATTCAAATGATACTCACATATCCATGCTACCTTTGCACAACTATATTGAGCATTAGTTCTTCAAAAGAACTGTTAGATTTCTAATTTGATCACTTAGATCAAACCTGTGTCAGAAATTGTCTTCTAGAAATGACGACTTCGACATAGTCAACTTCTTAAGTTGATTTCTCAAAACACAGATCCCGTTTTGCTAAATGATTTTAGCCATAGCTTTCTTATCTTCTAACTTAGATTTTGAGTGCTCACTTATTAAGAAATTTACAATATGCACTGAGATCTGAGTAAAACATTGACACGAAAAAGTGCGCTACTCTAAGAAGTCTTTCTGTAGACTTTACATACAAGTGTTCCTATTGATCATACTCACAGCATGAAAGGAATTAGATCATGAAACTTTGAACATAGCTTCATTAATTTCCAAATTAGATGTCTACAAAAGGATTTCTGATCCACATGATTAGACTAAGAGAAATCTACGAAATACTCATCGCTATTTTCTGAAGATAACTCTCTTTACATCTATCTCTATGATACTTGTCTTCTAATGACTCTCACATGTATTTCTTTACATCATTGACTTATATACATATGATTCTAGACTTATCCCGCGTCTATTACATTACTCCTTATCATCCTAAGGATTATCTATACTCATATTACAAGAATTTCCAACTGTAATATACATATGTATACAGGCTTCACTTCTGAGATCTCTTCACTTCTTCAAGTGAATTCTTGAACTTCAATCTGATTATAGACTTGCTCCAAACTCTTTGTAATCATCAATTTGTGTTTGTTTTGTTCCAATAGCTCCCCCTCAATCACTAATTGTGATTATTCCATTCTTCTTCACTCCTGCCATCTCTTTGAATCTCTGAAGCCTAGGTCCATCCAAGCTTTTTGTTAACATATCTGCAACTTGTTCTTTTGTTGGAGTATATATCACTTCAATCTCTTTATCAAGTACCTCAAGAAATGATACTGAATCTCTATATGCTTAGTCCTGACATGAAAAACGGGGTTAGCTGCCAAATACAATGAACTCATATTATCTCCAAGAATAATTGGAGTACTCTGATCAGTTCCAAAACTCTTCAATAAGGTCTTTAACCATATCACTTCTTTTGCAACCTCTACCATTCCTTTATACTCAGCTTCTGTAGATGACAAAGCGTATGTTGCTTCTTTGAGCACCAAGAAACTAGTTTATCTCCAATATAACAGAGATACCCATGAGTAGACCTTCTATCATCTGAATCTCCTGCCCAATCTGCATCACTAAACACTTTGATTCTGTATCAGAAGTAAACCCATAATACAGACCTTCAGTTAGAGTTCCTTTGATATATCTGAGTACTCTTTGAGCTACAATCCAATGAGTCTTCTTTGGACAATGCATGGATTGTGATAACACATCTGCTGCATATGATAGATCTGGCCTTGTCAAGGTAGCATAGATTAGACTACCTACCAAACTCTGATATTTCTTCATATCATTGAATTCTTCACCTCCATACCTGCTCAACTTATGACTTACCTCCAATGGTGTGCTTGAAGGCTTGAAATCTTCCATGTTGAATTTGACGAGAAGATTCTTCAAATATCTTTCTTGTGTAACATATACTCCATGTTGAGTATATACAATCTGCATTCCTAAGAAATAAGATAAGTTTCCCAAATCACTTATCTTAAACTCCTTCTCTATTTGTTTCTTAAGCTCATTGATTCCTTGAGCATCTGTACCTGTGACAATAATATCATCAAGATAAATACACATGTAAATGTATCCATTTTCACTTGCCTTCACTAGCAAGCTACTATCTGCCTTTGATGCTTGAAATCCACATTCATTCAAGAACTTAACAAGCCTGTAATTCCATGCTCTTGGAGCTTGCTTCAGGCCATACAAAGCTCTCTTGAGCTTACACACATAATCTGATCCAATTGAATCCATAAAGCCTTCTGGTTGCTCCATGTATACTTCATTTGCAAGGTATCCATTCAGGAATGCATTCTTCACATCTAATTGTGATAACTTCCATCCTTTACAAGCAGCAATAGCAATCAATGATCTAATTGTAGACATCTTAGCAACAGGACTAAATGTTTCATCATAATCTACCCCATAGGTTTGGGCATAACCTTTAACCACAAGTCTAGCCTTGTATCTAGACACTTTACCATCTACAAACCTTTTTGTTTTATACACCCATTTACATCCAATGACCTTCTGATTCTTTGGTCTTGGCACCAACTCCCATGTTTCATTTTCAAGTAGAGCATCATACTCTTCTTGCATTGCCTTCTCCCAATTCTGTTTACCTTTAGCTTCTTCATATGTGATTGGATCCTCTTCTGTCTTCACAATATAAAAGCATAATCTTTTGTTATTAAGAAGGATGTATCATAGCTATACCTGATAGGCTCTTTTCTTTCTCTTGAGGATCTTCTGACCTCTGCACTTCTTGAAGTCTCAACCACATTTGATTCTGGATCAAATCTTGGCCCATCTTCAACATTATCCTGCAATTTACTTTTATAATCAACATCATCAATATCTTCTTCATACACACTTACTTTTGTCTTCCCTTTCCTTTGTATTTCTTTAACATCTGCATACTCATTTGTTGATCCTGTATACCATGTGTTTTGCTCATCAAATGTAACATCTTTGGTAACAAGAAATTGCTTTTTGGATGGACTCCATAATCTGTAACCCATCTGTCTATCATCATACCCAATAAATACATACTTCTCTGCTTTGGGTTCTAGCTTATGTCTCAATTGTGAAGGAACATAAGCATATGCTAAACATCCAAATACTTTACAATGATCAAGAGTAGGTCTCTTACCCCACCATGCTTCATAAGGAGTTCTTACATCCAAAGCTTTACAAGGTAATCTATTCACAAGGTATGTTGCAGTGTTAATAGCTTCTGCCCATAAGTAATTTGGGCAATTCTTTTCTTTCATCATTGCTCTTGCAAACTCTACAAGAGTTCTATTTCTTCTTTCTGCAATTCCATTCTGTTGAGGGGAGTACCTGCAAGTTACTTCTCTCTTTCAAACTCAGGCTTTTCTTCTTCTCCTGTAATGAATGCCATCAAATCTTTGCTCATAAGATGTGCCTCCATCCTCATAGACCAAGCTGGATAGTTCTCCCTATCTAGCTTATCAATCTGCAAGCTTTCTCCCATCTTTGATCTTTGTCACTCTAGCACAATGGTGAGTACCAACGTGGAAGATTCACCTCATAATTGTCAATTCGTGGAGATGTGAGGACTAGTATGAAGACTATAAGCAAGTGAAGGCGCAAGTGTGTGAGTGAGAAGCACACAAGCATGCACACACATACACACACACGTGCACACAAGGCAAGAACAAGGAGAGGAACAATGGAGTTCTTTGCATTAGTCAAAATGTCTCTTACATAAGCTCAATTCACAAACAATCTAACCTCAAAAATGAGCTCTCTAGCTCTTTTTATAGTTTTCTAACTAGCTTTGGTCTTGTCCAGACCTAGTGTCCGGCCTAGTTAAAAATTAGGTTCTAGAGCCTATTTGAGGGCTCAAACAGAGTCTAAAAATTATGAAAATTGATATGTAGCTAGTTCTAATACTCCTCAAGCTCGAGGACTCCTCGGCTTGCACAAAATGGAGTCTATTCTACCAAAAACGGATTTTACAATGTTTGTGTAGTGATTAAAATCACTTGAGTTGTAAATGGTCCATGGAAAAAATGATTGGGCCTTGTTGCCGTATTGTGCACGACTCCTCCGTTGCGCTAGTATGCTCTTCATATGACTTGTATGCCAACACGCCCCCCTTCCTAGCGTCTGTCGCCCCTGACAGACCTCTGTTCTATCGGGTGGTCGATATAGTATTGGATGACATTGGTGGCAAGTTCGTGTTCTCCTATCCTTAAGCCTCTTGCTAGATCAGCTTCCAATGCATCCCAATTTATTGCGCCAGGGACCTCTGGTTGCGGTGTGGTGTAGTACTCAGAGTACATTGCTTGTTCACAAGCAAAGAGATGGAGCAGGTGTGTTGGCTTCGGTGTGAAGACCTCCTAGTGATACTCCCAGAAACCTGATCTGAACATTTCTTCGAAGGTCTATTTGTAACATGCAGGGAGGTATTTGATGCGTGCATGCCAGGCGTAAGCCACACGAATATTGGGGGTGGTGCTCATGTCATACACTAAATCATAATTTCCATTGGTAAACCCCAGTAGACGTACCTGTGGTGCGGCTGCATTTTTAAAGGTTTTCAGGACTACCTGCATCATATCTAAAATCTTAAGCATCATTTGAGCTGCCACATCTGGCATGGGCTTCAATCGCGGCATCCAATGGCGAATTGTTCCCATCATGTATGCTACCGACGGTGGTCCCTGTGGTGGCGCAATGTACGGGTAGTTTAGCCATTCCTTGCATTGCGCGTTGTTCTGCACTTTGATATTGAATGCCTTCCAAGACCTACGGCGTGGAACTGGACCGTAGCATGGATTGTATAGGAGATGTAAAGGCACGTTGTTCCATGTGCGTAGCATTTCTGGATATGTCTCTAGAAGTTTCTGCCGCTAGGTGGGTTGACGAATTTTGCCTTTTTGCACCTCTGGAGGAAGGTCTTCGGGTTGAAATTGGGTAGCAAAGGTAGGAATCTTACCCGTGACTCTCTGTATTTCTGCATTATAATCAGCCAGGATAATATAATAAGTCCTGTATTGGAGTTCAGATGAGAGGATAAGGCGTCTCGATGACAGGTTCTTGAAGTAAGCAGATTGTAGCACATTTTCCTCTATGACCCTCATGGCCTGATTTTGCACTATTGTGCGCTCTTCGTGAGAACTCCTGATTTCCTCCACTTGACGTAGCCATGGAGGCCGTGGTGCTTCGAATGTGTCCTGAGCTTCTTCCGTTTGTTGGCCTCCTGGGAAGGGTTGTGGGTCGTATTCTTCTTCAAATGTTTGTTCCACAGGAATTTGTACTACTTCTTCGTCGGTGGGAGCCTCTGGAGGGGAAGGTGGTCTCTCGTATTGTAGTAGACGTGCTTGCAATTCGGTGACCTGTTTCTGGAGATCTTTTAAGGCCTCTGAGTCTGTGAGAAGTGAAGCCGCGGAGGAGGTGGTTTGAGAGGCTGCTGTTGTTTCTTTTTGGTGTTTCTGCTTCAGTTGACCCAGTTCCTCTGATAGCAGGTCATGTGCTTCAAGTAGCATGGCATAGTCTTCCAATATGATCTTGATATTGTCGGGGTTCACTGCTTGAAACTTTGATGGGCTGATGGGTGCCCCAGGTGTGCTTTCGATAGCTGCTTCTAGGTTTTCCTGATTTTGTAATTGCAGGCGTCGATTCTCTTCATGAGCGGCAGCAAGATGTCGCTTGAGTAGGGCCTATTTCGCTGAAGCTTTGAATTGCGTTCCAGTTGTGTCCGTAGATGACCTTCTACCACTTGTATTGCTTCTTGATCTGTGTTATGTAACTGTACCTCCAATATGCTATGAGCCTCTTGGAGAGTTTGGAATTGTGTGTGGAGGCGAGCATTTTCCTCCTCTAGTGCAGCAAGGCGGTGTTGTAGTGTCTTCGAGTGCTCTTGCAGGCATTCATTCTGTTGGTGGAGCTGATTGTAATCTGTCCTTAAGTTTGATATACAAGCTAGCATGGTGTCCAATGCATTGCCTATAGATGAGGGGGTGGTGTTTACAATGGAAGATGCATGGGAAGGGAATTGGGGAAGGGGAAGAGTGAATGATGTGTCTATTGAAGACGTGTGTGTGGGTGAAATTGGTGGAGGGGGAATGGGAGGAGGTGGAAGCGTGGGGGGAGGGGGAGGTGCCGTGGGTGGTGAAATGTCCATACTTTCATGAGTGGGTGCGAGTGTGGGGTCTACCATATACATTGGAATGGTAGGTGGTGTGTGTGTGAAAGTGGTGAATAGATGAGAAGTGGGGTGGGGAGCTGAAAATAAAGGGAGTGGTTGAGACCTGGGTTGAAAAGTTCTAGCAAGGAAGTCATGGAGGGATTGGAGAAGTGGAGAGATGGAGGTTGGGGGTTGAGGTTGTAGAGTTGAGGAGGGCATGAAGGGTTGTGTGGTAGTAGGGAAACCCATGAATATGGATCTAGGGTCAGGATGGCCTATGGCTGAGGGCATGGGGGATGGTTGTCCTAGGGCAGGCTCTATGAGCGATTCGGTGGATTGTGTAGTGATGGGGGTTGCTTCATAGATTGGGTTATCAGAGGTGGAGAATAGGGTTGAACTAGAGATGGGAGTACGGAAGATGAAGGTTGGTTCGATGGGTTGGGTGGTCGAGGTGATTTCCACGGTTTCTGCTCTAGGAGGCGATGGTGGGGGTGTGGGTGGTAGTGGCTCGGTGGATTCCTCATGGGTGACTGGGTGCTCTTGGCTAGCAGTTTCTGTTGCTTGGGAGGTTGTCCAGATGGGTTCGGATGTAATAATTGGCCCTTCTGCCGTTGTAATGGGGATCTGGATATTCTTACCTGAGCGTGGTCGTGTCTGGAATCTTCGTGGATTATATTGAACTGGAGACCTCCTAATGGCGGTCCGCACTGCTTCTACTACCCCATATGTTTCTGCCATCAATAAGAGACCTTCACTATATTCTGAGTCAACTCCTGCTTCTTCCAACAGCTGAGTCATGAGTACTCTACTGCTCTGTTCAGTGAGCAGTTGTTGCGATCGCACTCGTTCCATAATTTGATACAGCCTTCGGAGTTCTGCTGTATAGGCTGGGGCTTCAGTGGTCTCCTCTTCATATGCTCCTTCTTCTTCTAGGTGTCCTTGTTGTTGACCTTGCTGAGCGTCACTCCAATGTACATGGCGGCCGTCTGTAGATTTTCTTCTTCTTTGTGAAGATGTGCCTTGTTCTTCTGCATCTGAATAAAACTCTACATCAGAGAGTTGTGTACTTTGTAAGAATGCTTCGAAGTCCTGGGGATCCATTCCTTCAGCATCTCCAGTTGTAGCAAATTCAAATTCAGATGGAGCAGGAGGAGCTGAAGGGGCAGCTTGTGTCGTAGTTTCAGATCCAGACCTGGGTATCCTAATGGTAAAGGGAGGTACAGTGGCCTCCCCTCGTGGCGATACTTCAGGAGTAGTCAGAACTTCCCTTGTCTGGACACAAGGGATTGCACCCCTCATGCACTTGGATTGATGTGTGGACGTCTTGAGCTTCTTAAACATTTGTAATTGTGCCCAAGTTAAGGCACGTTCAATGGGAACATCGTATGCTAGGCACCGGTAAATAATGCGTGTGATTGCACAGCAACCGTTCACCACTAATTTCCTAGAAGACCTTTTATTTGCTTCATACAATTGATCTATAATCCATACAGGTAGCTTAATTGGTAACGCACCTGTCTCCGCTAAGTAGAGAGCGAACCAGATTCTTTTGTGTGGTTGTGTGAAGCGGTCTTGGCCGGGGAAAGCAAAATGTTGCATGCAAAATGTTCCTATCCTTCATGTTAGTAGGAACGAGAGCATCCTTCTCAGAAGGTACATGTGTGCCGTGCATATTCAAAGCAGAGCTCACCAACTCCACGGTAAGTTCAAACCTCTTTAACTCGTTGTTGCCCAACAAGGAAGGAAGAACAAATGATCCTGGTTTGTCCTTTTCTTCATTAGCTTGTAATGTGGAGACCAAATAATAGCATCGGAGGAGATCCGGTTTAGGTAGTGGTGCTTCAAAGTATTCTGCTAGCCCTGCACGTTGCCATATGGTCTGGAGATCCTCGGTGTTCTGTAGAGTCTCAAACTCCTTGGAGAAAAATTGGAATCGAACCCATGATCTGTCATACTCGCACTTAGACTCCCATATATACTTGGCCTCTCCTAATGGACCTGGCATGCCATTGAACCAATGAGAATTGGCATGGACTCTTTCTGTGATCCCTGTGGGTGGATCCGGTACCAGGATCTGCTGAAGGTGTTGCAGCTCCACAGGTCGTTCAGTTGGTGGCACATCCACAGGTAGACTATCCACATCGATTCCTGCAGTAAGTATTCCTACTTGTGAGCTTGGACCTGTCGCTTCTGCCATGTTACTTCTTGCCTCCTGATTCTGTGAGAATATAGAAACATGTGTTAACATTGTAAAGGACAAGTTAGAACCGTTTTTGTCCCCATTACAACATTATCATGAGGTTCGGGAGAGATTAGTAGGTTAATAAGTGCTCGGTGCTTGTGTGTGTAGTTAGGAATTGGTTGGACCTAAGAACTAAGTCGAATGATGTAGTGTGAGAGTGACGTAGTTAGTAGGTGGGCATGGATTTACAACTGGGGTCCGGGGGTTTATTACAAGTTTTAGGTTGCCAAATGCAGTGGATGGGCTTTGATCTTGATTTTGTGGAGACTCTGAAGAGTTTGATAGGGGTATCTGCTTGAAGATGAGGCTTTTTAGGGACCCATTTACAAGTGATTCTACTAGTGCTCATGGAAGAATATGTGTCCGTGCGTGATGCGTAAGACTGGGCCTCAGATGTTCGAGTGAGTGAAACATGTTGTACCGGTTGCGGCTTTGGTGTAGCTATTTGAGCCCGCAAGCAAGCCTTAGGCACCCAGATTTGTCGTGATTGTGGGCTGGCCTTCATTGACTTCTTGGGTACCCAAATAGACTTCACTTTCGCAGAAGAATTAATGAAGGACTTCTTATTAGTGTCGTGTTGTTGACTACTAATAAGAGGTTTTGGCCGCGGGGTCGGCCTGGTCTGACCAGGGTATTCGCCTTTTCGCCTCCATACTTGTTTCCATGGCTGAAACAATCTGCTTTGCTCCTTTTTTTGGCATCCAGTATTGATAGTGTTCTGCTTCTTCTGTATTTGATCTGCCGTTGGTTGTTGCAACCTTCTGGTCTTTGGAAAAGAAGGGAGTCCCGTCCTCTCCCTGGCTCCGTTGTTGAGATTAGCCTCTTTCTGCATCATACAGTTTTGGACAAAAATAGCATTGTCAACTTCATGTGCACCCCTGGAAGGACCAAGAGTTTGTGCCTTGCCTAGTTCCTTGAGTGCCTCATTTTCCAATTCAACTGTAATTCGGCTATGATCTACCCATACCTGAAGAAGTCCACTTCTTAGGTTGAGGTTGACTGCATGATCATAGATCGAGTCCTGACCCAAGACAAGAGGCTCAATGAGGTCCTCATCTTGACACACTAGTACTTTGACTGTCATCACTTCGTCTTGAATGGAGATGGGAAGATCCACCTCGCCCATGCAAGGAGTTTCCACACCTCCCAATCCTATGAGATATGCTTCTATAGGATCGACAGTTAATTTCAATTCTTGACAGTAAGACAACTTGACAACACTAGTGGATGCACCTGAGTCAATCAAAGCTCTTACAATCTTTGCACCCTTTCCTTGTCCTACTCCTAGGGTTACAAAAGGCCGTCGGTCGATTATTCTATGGGAATGCCCACCTGAAGTCTCGCACATGGCCATAGGATAGCCTATAGATTCTTGAGTGTCAAGCATAGGCGGGTCTCTGCCTTGTCTCCTCAATTTCATTCGTCGGATGCGTTCTAAAGCTTCTGCCTGTGCTTCTTCTCTAATTCGTTTCTCTTCTTCTTTACGTTTCTTGGCAGTGTTGAGTCGATTTAGCATCTCTTCAGTGAGGGGTTCCTGATATAACTTGACTCTGCATCCACTTATGTAACTTGGTAGAATATCGCCCTCTAAAGTGGCTAGTTGAACTGCGCCACTTGTGGAGATTCTATTGATAATCATTGGCCCGTAACCTCTTTTCTCTAATTTCTGTGCATGCTGCTTCAATGTGTAGACTAGGACTAGGTCGCTTGCTTTCAAGCCTTTATCCTTCACATGTGTATCAAAATATGCCTTTTGCCTCTTCTTCGCTGCATAGATTCCTGCTGCAGCTCTCAATCGTGTTTCGCCTAGACGTTCAAGATCAAAGATTCGAGAGGAGAGTTCATGGCCTATCCAGTCATGCTCTTGTGCTACCTTCAATGTAGGTATCAAAAAGTCCAGAGGTAGCACAACATTTTGGCCAAATACCATCTGAAAGGGGGTGGCTTGGAGTACCGTTTTATAGGCAACCCGGTATGCCCAAACAGCATGGTGTAGCTGTTTGTCCCAATCAGAGCGTTTATTGTTCACTAGTTTAGTCAGCACATTGCATAAGATCTTATTAGTGCTCTCAGCCTGGCCATTAGCTTGTGGATGATAGGGGGCCGATTTCTTATGTATCACCAAGAATTCTTGGAGAAGGTTTTCTATGACTTCATTCAAGAAGTGTGTGCCTCTATCACTCACCAACTCTATTGGCAATCCGTACCTCGTGAATACATTTTCAAATAAGAACTTTGCTGTTGTTTGAGCATCATTTTTTGTAGTAGCTTTCGCTTCTACCCACTTGGTTAGATAGTCTGTGGCCACGATGATATATTCAGCGTGTGAACCCTTAGCTGGGGGATTAATAGGACCAACAAAGTCTATTCCCCATTTAGAGAACGCGTGTCCGCCCATCATAGGCTTCAGTGGCATCTCATCCTTGCGTATAGGGTACTGAGTTCTCTGACAAACATCACACCGTTTCACATAGGTATGTGCATCCATGTGAAGGGTTGGCCACCAAAAGCCCGCAAATAGTATTGCCTTGATTACCCGATCTGGTCCAAAGTGTCCCCCTGCTACACCTTGGTGAGCAGTATCCAAGATTTTGAGATATTCACTCTCATGGACACATAGTCTCAGGTAACCATCTTTACCACGCTTGTATAGATTATCACCAATGAGTGAATAATCCTGGGCTTCTTGTTCTAAACTCCTTTGCCTAGCCAGAGTCATGTCTGGAGGGAATGTTTTCGTCCTTAAGAAGGATACTAGAGGTTCACTCCAACCTGGCACTATGGACACTTGATAAAGAGTGGCATGTTCCACAGGTGGTTTAGTGCAGCAGATTGGGCATTCCTTGCACAACTTTTGGACATCAGCCTCCATAGTCGGCCAATGCACTCCGAGTCTCCTTAGTGTCTGTAAGGTTCGTTGCTTTGAGTAGTGTTGCTCTAATGCACCTACATGTGCTAAATGCAACCATTTAGTGTACTCGTCCTCTTCTACACAATAAGCCAAGATCCCTTGATCTGTCTGTTTGTACATGCTTCGTGCCATGATATGGTACTTCTGGGCTTTTACTACCTCTCTACCTTGAGTGTTTATTACTGGGTGGTTAGGCCCGTATGTCAATACTGGCACTAATGGCTTAGCCCACTGAGGTATTACTTCCAAATTAAACAAGTAAGCATCAGGAAGATCATCTGATACTCCTTGTGGGGCTTCTCCGGATGTGAGCCTAGAGAGATGATCTGCTCTCAAATGAGTCTTGCCTTTTCTCACCACTACCTCAAAGTCATATTCCATTAGTAAGAGAAACCATCTCACCAATCTACCTGTGTTGCATGGCTTGTTTACCAAGTATAGTAGAGCTTGATGATTAGTAAAAAATTTAAACTTATTTGCAAGCAAATAATGTCTAAACTTTTTAACCGCATACACCATGCCCAACCCCTCTCGTTCGGTAGTGGTATAGTTTCGCTCAGCTGCATTCAACTGTCTACTCGCATAGGCAATGGGAAGATCCATATTACCTTCACTGGTAGGCTGCGCTAGTACACACCCAATAGCATAATTGGATGCATCAACATGAACATGGAAAGGCTTATTCCAATCTGGTGTGGTCAAGATTGGTGCTGAACATAATCGCCGTTTAAGCTCATTGAAGGAATTCTCACATTCCTCAGTCCACTCAAAGTTTGTCAGAAGTCCGTACAGAGGCTTTGCAATGATGGCATACATGTGTATAAATCGTCGGTAATAACCACAATGCCCCATGAAAGCTTGTACTTCCTTGACATTCTTTGGCCTAGGTAATTCGGCTATAGCTCTTACTTTCTTTTCATCCGTAGATATGCCATTCTTTGACACTATGTGTCCTAGAATTTTGCCTTGCCTGACCATAAAAACACATTTTTCTGGGTTTAGGCAGACTTGATATTCTCTACATTTGTCAAAGATTTGTCTGAGTTCAGGAATATGGGTTTGTCTAATGTTGGAATGAGCACAAAGATCATCAACATAGACTTCTAAGTTCTTCCTCAGGAACTCCTTAAATACATGGCACATTAGCCTTTGGAAGGTTGCGGAGCATTGGTGAGCCCGAATGGCATTACCCTAAAAGCGAATATACCCCACTCTGTGGCAAAAGCCGTTTTATGCTGATCTTCTGGTGCAATGGCCACTTGATTGTAGCCAGAGAACCCATCTAGGAAGCTGTACACTTCCTTGCCTGCCACCCTTTCTAATAGATGCTCAATGATAGGAAGCGGGTAATTATCCCTGATCGTGGCTGCGTTAACCTTCTTCAAGTTAATGCATACTCGTAATTTGCCGTTCTTCTTGGGCACCACCACAATGGGGGATACCCATTCATTGTGTTCAATCTCATAGATAAATCCAGCTTCAACCAAGCTATCTATCTCTTCTTTGATCTTGGCAGCATAGTTGTCATTGTATGTGTATGGCTTTTGTTTTGAGGGTCTGGCCTCTGTAGTCATGGGAATCGTATGTGAGCATATGTCCGGGTCCACTCCTTTCAAATCCTTGTAACTCCAAGCAAATACATCTCTGTATTCTCTTAGCAAGGCTATCAGCTCATGCTCTTCTTCCTCAGTGAGGTCATGTCCTATGTAAGTGCACCTCTCTTCTCCTTCTTCTATGGCTACCACTATTTTCTTGGTGGTTTCTTTGTTATCATAGGCCTCTCCCGATTGTGCCTCTCGTTTAGGCATTCTAATCATGACTCTCCTGTCATCTATCTCATACTTCTTAAAATTTTCCGGGACCTCAAACAAAGATTCTTCCTCTTCTGGTGTGACTTCTCTCTTCTTTCTTTCCTTTCCTTCTTCCTTAGAGGTTACATGTGTGGCTAGCCTTACATCCTTTGTAAGCTCTCCGTGCTTCTGGGGTTGAAATTCTACTTCATAGAAGTATTCTTCATCTGATGCAAAAGGTGGGTCCATAATGATTGACTCTAGATCAGAGTCACTCGCATCCTCAAATGCATCAGGGCTAGGTTCACACTCTTCTAAAACTGCCTCTCCCATAATCGGCTCTATGGAGAAGACTGAAATGTCATAGCCATCCTCATCACAGTGAGGTGTCCATTGTTCTTCATTGATGGCTACATCCATTGTTGCTAGAATTTCTGCCCAGCCGTGAGGTTCGAATTCTTCGTCTGGAAAGACTACAGGTGCATAGGCTGGGTCTTGGATTGATCTATGGGTTTCTTTTGCACCTATCTCCCTGGCTTTTTCTCTCTTCTCTTCTTCTACTGCTACCTTACACATCCATAAGTGAGTGTCTTCATGCATCCATGAGGATCCTGATCCTAGGGAATGCACCGATTCCGTATCATCTTTGGCTCTATGGATGGGGTTCCATTGGATAGGAGGGACATCTCTATGAGAGTAATCCTTGAGATTGACTTTGGTTGTAACACCTAAGTGCTGCAAAGACAAGGAATTGGTTCCCCAATCATGTACCACTTGCAACTGCCGCATAAATGGTCTTCCCAAAATCATCTCATAGGCTTGATTTTTGCTAAAGTCACACATAGCAAATGTGTGCTCAAACTATACACCACAAGTAGTGAGAGTTATCCCCTCTAGTAGTCCTAAGGGTCTTTCTATGTGCCCGTCAGCCATCTGCAATTTCATTCTCGTTGGCCTGAGAGCTGGCTTACCCCATCGTTTCCATAAGGACGTGGTAACAATTGCAACTCCTGCACCTGAGTCCAAAATGGCCTTGGTTGTGTAGCCCTGATGAGTGATGGGGAGATAGGTGTTTCCTTCTTCTCCCTCACTCATTTCTCCTATCTTATCTAGTGGGATTTCCGGCACCGTCCTATGAGAACCTACCTGGGAGCGTGGTTTTGCTACTTCGGGCACTTGATTGGCTACATGTTTGCACACTTCTGGTCTAACCTTGAGCAGCTCTTCCAAAGTGAGATTGCACTGCACTTTGGTGTTCTTCACTACCTCTGTGTTCCTAGGTATGACTGAATCTTCGTTTCTTACCATGACTGTAGGTGCTCTCATACAAGTGGACTTTGCTTCCCATGGGCCTGTGAAATGTGGTAGTTCTTGTAAAGAATTAGACTCGAAGTCTAATCTTTCTTGAGATTGGGCACTCTCCTGCTCTCCATAAATGGAAGGAAGGTCTTGTGGGAATTGATCGCGTGTGTCATCCACAAGTTCAATGGGAGGAGGAACTTCACTCTCTTTAGCCCATTTCTCTTCTTGAATCTCTCGCAAGAATTCTGGTGTGTATTGATTCATAGAAGAAGAGGTGTCTGGTTCAGTGGAGTTAGGCACATAAGCTTCCTTGGGAGGAATGCTTATTCTATCACTTGCCCTCTCCTTAGCCTAGGAGGTGGCTCCTTTTCCAGACTTTGCAAGTAACTCCTCCAATCTATCCAATAGACCATCAAAGTGCAATGGTGTTCTGATGGGGTTAGAGCCATTGAACAAACGACTGGCTTCAAACATGGCTTGCGCCAACTCGACCATTTTAGCACAAAGCTTTGTTCGCTCTATCTCTAGATCGGCTCTAGGGTAACATTTCTCAAGATCTGTTACATTGGGCCCTTCTTGAATTCTGGCCTGATATGCTTTAAGCATCATGTCTAGATCTTCAGGAGTGGGATCGGCGAAGACTGATCCTACTCGGGGTGGTGATTGGGTTACGTGTGGTGGATTGGTGGGTGGAGGAATGGAGGGTGAAGGGGATGGTAGTGGCGGGGATGCGTGAGAGTGCGTTTGAGATGTGATTTCTATGATTTTGGCTTTGGTTTCTCATAGGCTTTCTTCAAGTTCGCTCATCTTTCTTGCCCATTGCCTTTTCATACATTCACGGCTATCTCTCCAAGCTCTTGTCCTCTTCTTATTCGGGCTCTCAGTCTCACTAACCTCCGCATTCTTTTCCTGGCCTAAGTCTTGGTTTTGCTTAAGTGTCTGGGCTCTCGTGATGACTTGTACTAGGGCTATGGAAGTCACACTTCCTGTGGAGTCTACCACTAAGCCAATCACATTGATAGGAGTGATTTTTGGCATATTATTAGGATTTTTTGGGCAGTCTCGTAAGAGATGCTCCTTTCCACACTCCTGGCAATAGCCCTGGATTGTCACTGACTGGGGTTGTGTCGGTGGAGGCAAGGGACAATCACGAATGAGATGATCTCCCTAACATCTATAGCATGGCCCTCTAGGAAATGGAGGTCTTACCTGCCTAGGTTGAGGTCTAGGGTTGGGGTTCGTGTACATGACATTCGCATACTCTGTCTCCCAAATAGGTTCACTCGGTTCCTCACTGTAGTAAGACTCACCATGTTCAAGAGACTGCATGTAGTAAGCCTGGGGACTATCAACATGTGTAGAATCAAAGCTATGGTCACTGGGGTCACTTTCTGAGATTAATGGTGTTACTGGGACTATCGCTCTATTCAGGTTTTCTTCTGCAGCAGCATACTTGACCGGAATCACATTAGTAGGAGCAGGTGGTTGTTGTGCTAGCACTGGTTGGGGTCTCAGTTGGGCCTGATATTGCGGTTGGTAATTTTGCTGAGGCCTAATATATTGTTGTGGTGAATATTGACTCTGGTATCTGCCTTGTTGAGGGTAGGGCTGAGGGTAGGTTTGCCTAACCGCTTGCTTATTGTATGGACAGTCCTGTGCTGAGTGATTTGTGTACCTTCGCTCTATGGTGCAATATTGGCTGCCAGGATTCACTTGGGGTTGAGCCGTGATGGGACATGCGTTTGCCATATGGTCACCACCGCAAGTATAGCACCTCTTTACTGGGGCAAATCTAGGAATTTGTTTACTAGAGACACCTAGTTTTTGAGCTACTTTTTCCGCAAATTCCTCAATTGATGTGGATTGTGAGGAAGAGAGGCTAGAGGTACTATCTGAATCTTTGTAGATTTTGGATAGCTCTAACTCCTCCCCTAGGTTATCCTCAATATCGATGCACATGCGTACACATTCTTCTATAGTCCGGGGGTCCTTCATGTACACATATGATCTCAATTTGGTACTTAGCAATCCATCCAAGAATAAAGCCACTTGCTTAGCGGCCGTGGGTAACTCAGGACCAGGACATCGCTCAAGATATTGCCTAAATCTTCTTCCTGCAAGTCTCACAGTCTCTTGCGGGGTCTGCTTGAAGCTGTATATCAATGAGGAAGTATTATGCCTTATGCCACTTTTAGAGAATTCGATAATGAATGCCTCTAAAAGTTGATCTATGCTTCTAAACTGTCTCTCGTTTAGTGGCTGAAACCATGTCAGGGCGGTGTTCCTAAGGGTTAAACCAAAGGCATTGTACTGCGTGAACAGGTCTTCAACTTGTTCAGCTCTCAAGACTTGCTTAAACTCAGCTACATGATCGTAGGGGTCTCCAGTGCCATATAAGTAGTTTTTCATGGACTTAACTAGCTGGGTCGGTCTCAAGGTCCTCGTGTGCTCTCTCGGTCTTGGCAGAGGGAAATCATCGGCATTTCTTCGGTTCCCTGGGGCTCTATGTCCCTCAGGTTCCCCTCTATTCGTTTCCATTCTCGGTCTTTCTCTTCCCCAAGAGTTGGCAAAGCTTACCTCAGGTCTCTCTCGACTCCTTTCTCTTTGAGTCCCCTGAGCTTGAGATGATCCAACTCCTTGGCGACCAAAGGAAACATTCGATCTTGGTTGGGGGAAAATAAATTCTCCTTTCCAAGTGTACACATGCCTATCATTTTTTGTAACCCCAAAGATCCTCTCTGAAGAGTGATCTAAGTAGGTCACTCTTCCTGGAATATCAGGATCTTTGAACTCATATATCATGATTGTTCCTACCTCACTCGGCTGACTAGGTCTATATCTCCAAAAGGCTTCATCCGTCTCTCGGTTCAAGAGGAGATCTATGCTCTTATTATCTTGGGGAATCCACTCTGGTGTGAGAATCCTCGTGAGAACAGATTTGCCTTGGGGGGTTCTAGGTTCTTCGCCCATGTTTCCTTGCTCTAGGTCACCTAAGTCCGTTTCCGGGACCACATTCCCAAATTCATCTGTTCTATCGGGATGACTGGTGACTACATATATTGTCCCTTCCTTGTCCAAGTATGCTCCATTTTCAAACTTGACAGCTGGGCGCTCTAGTCCAATGGATTGGTCAGGGTTTTTAATCTGGACCACCGCTCTTCCTAGGCCGTCCTCATAGATGCTAGCACCTAATCGGTTGGTCCTAAGGTACTCGAGTTGCATCTTGTAAGGGCCTTCCACCCTATGTAAATATGGCACCCCAGAACTTCCTGTAGGTCTCTCCATACCGTGGGACATCTCAGACTCGCTAGTCTCAGAACTAGGGTAATATGAATGATGGCTCAACTGCTGGGCCCAAGACCTCGCAGTATGATTGACACTAGCCTCTGAAGATCTAAGACTTTGTCTGTCTCTCCCTAGGTGTCTACCTGACCTAAGGTTCATATGCCCTTTGTACGTTGCTGATTCTTTGGTACCAGTCACTTATTCCTTTTAAGTTCCTTTGGATGTGTTTTCTTGTTTTTAATTAAGCGTCATCAGGAGCACTTTCGTGGGTCGTACTTGATGTTCTGCATCTGCTTAGTTTAAGTTCTTTTCCTTTAAGTTATCCCTTGACTACAATTTAGCCTACCCTTGCACTTGAGAAATTAAGGGCTCTTCAAACTTGAGTGTTCCTATCGTACCCCTAGTCAATCAGAACAACTACTCGCACTTAGCCTATGCTAAGAATAGACTGAGGGGGTTAAGTGATGTTCCAACCTCAAGTCGCTCCTCCTGGCGATGCTTGTCTACCTAGGAAGCACGTTCCCAAGCTTGTTCGCCCTGGCGCTTACTTTGCTTTCTCCAAGAGCTCTCGATGATCCTGTAAGAATCCCAAGTTTAGCTTCAATTTGATCCTTCAATTGACAGACAATTTATTTCAGACACCTTTTTAATGACCCTTGTTCCCCCTTTTGTATTGCTAAAAATTTCCTCTAGAGCTCCCTTGGTGTTCCTACCCCTCAATGTGTCAACTTCCAAATATCCTATCTGAAAATCAACGCATTGTTCTTATAAAAAACAGTTGAGTGCGTGTAGTATATGCCACGAGCTTTTCGACAAGCCCTAGAGCTCAAAAAATGGATTTCGTATGAAAAGTTATAACCGTTCTAGGTTTAGGGGGTTAAACAGACAAACAGAACCTTTCAGGAGTTTTAATGCATTTTTCTAAGGCCTTTGCAAGTGTGTGAGTATTTGGGAGTGCAAATATGCCCAAAATTAGCCTAAATTTCCAAAAAATTTACCCCCTTAATTTTTGCCGAAAATGTCTGTCTGTCGCGATAGATGGTGTCTGTCGCGATAGACGATGTCTGTCGCGATAGATGGTGTCTGTCGCGATAGACGGTGTCTGTCGCGATAGATGGGTCTGTCGCGATAGACGGTGTCTGTCGCGATAGATGGGGTCTGTCGCGATAGACGGGTCTGTCGCGATAGACGGGTCTGTCGCGATAGACGGTGTCTGTCGCGATAGATGGTGTCTGTTGCGATAGACGGTGTCTGTCGCAATAGACGGGATCTATCGTGGAATTTGGTCTGTCGCGATAGACAGGTGTCTGTCGCGATAGACGGGGTCTATCGTGGGTCTCTGTCTGTCGCGATAGACGGTGTCTGTCGCGATAGACGGTGTTTGTCGCGATAGACGGTGTCTGTCGCGATAGATGGTGTCTGTCGCGATAGACTGAAAAAACGCAAATTTTTGAGAAACTTTTAGTGATTTGGAGTGCTCTAATGGTGTAGGTTACCGTGCCAAACACGCATTCACAAAATATTAAGTTTTTCTGTCTGTCGCGACAGACAGAGGTCGTCGTCCCGGGACCTGTGCAGAGTCTGTCGTACCTGCGCACACTGCTGGAGAAGGTGGTACAGCTAGTTCCTGCAACAAAAGCTCAAAAACACACCAAAAACAGATAGCATGCAAGCTCTCTCTCGCTCTCTCTCACAATGAAATGAGGGAAATGAGGTGGGGAGTGTAATATGACCAAAAAACTGAAATTTTTTGTGGAGATGGAGATGGAGGTGGGAGATGGTGGGGATGATGATGGTGATGCGAAAGTAAGGAAAAAATGAAGAAAAATAAAGAAAAGGAAGGATATTACCTATAACTTCAATGCCTCAACTCGACGTCTTACCATCACACGCTCGTCCTCGAAGCTCTCTCCCCGGCAACGGCGCCAAATTTGGTGTCACTCTAGCATAATGGTGAGTACCAACGTGAGAAGATTCACCTCATAATTGTCAATCCGTGGAGACGTGAGGACTAGTATGAAGACTATGAGCAAGTGAAGGCGCAAGTGTGTGAGTGAGAAGCACACAAGCATGCACACACATACACACACACGTGCACACAAGGCAAGAACAAGGAGAGGAACAATGGAGTTCTTTGCATTAGTCAAAATGTCTCTTACATAAGCTCAATTCACAAACAATCTAACCTCAAAAATGAGCTCTCTAGCTCTTTTTATAGTTTTCTAACTAGCTTTGGTCTTGTCCAGACCTAGTGTCCGGCCTAGTTAAAAATTAGGTTCTAGAGCCTATTTGAGGGCTCAAACAGAGTCTAAAAATTATGAAAATTGATATGTAGCTAGTTCTAATACTCCTCAAGCTCGAGGACTCCTCGGCTTGCACAAAATGGAGTCTATTCTACCAAAAACGGATTTTACAATGTTTGTGTAGTGATTAAAATCACTTGAGTTGTAAATGGTCCATGGAAAAAATGATTGGGCCTTGTTGCCGTATTGTGCATGACTCCTCCGTTGCGCTAGTATGCTCTTCATCTGACTTGTATGCCAACAATCTTCTATGTCTGTAATTACTATGATTTATGATAATAAAGTGTACCTTTGATATGAAACTTCAATCCCTCTTGATCCTTTGAACTCATACTTGATTCTCCTTCAGGTTTTCTTTCAAACTTTGGTCCTGTGCTCCTTTAATTTGAAAGAACTTCAATGTCTGCAACAATCAAAACTTCCAATGCTCTTTACTTCACTTGTATTGCACCTTCAGCTCTGATACCACTGTTGGAGACCTTTTAATTTCCAAATGTTCGATTTATCTTGACTTAAGAACTTCTCTATATCAAGAATAGATCAAAATTTACACAAACTTTAAATTATCTTTCACATATATTAAGAAATACTTCTCTGTATGAAGCTCTCTTCATCTTCAAGAGTCTGCTTCAGAAATAGACTTGAATATCTTCGTATTACTTCGATTTTAATCATTCAAATGATACTCACATATCCATGCTACCTCTGTGCAACTATATTGAGCATTAGTTCTTCAAAAGAACTGTTAGATTTCTAATTTGGTCACTTAGATCAAACCTGTGTCAGAAACTATCTTCCAAAAATGACGACTTCGACATAGTCAACTTCTTAAGTTGATTTCTCACAGCACAGATCCGGTTTTGCTAAATGCTTTTAGCCATAGATTCCTTATCTTCTAACTTAGATTTTGAGTGCTCACTTATTAAAAACTTTACACTATGCACTAAGATCTGAGTAAAACATTGACACGAAAAAGTGCGCTACTCTGAGAAGTCTTTTTGCAGACTTTACATACAAATGTTCCTATTGAACATACTCACAACATGAAAGGAATTAGATCATGAAACTTTGAACATAGCTTCATTAACTTCAAATTAGATGTGTACAAAAGGATTTCTGATCCACATGATCAGATTGAGAGAAATCTACGAAATACTCGTCGCTATTTTCTGAAGATAACTCTCTTTACATCTATCTCTATGATACTTGTCTTCTAATGACTCCCACATGTATTTCTTTACATCATTGACTTATATACATATGATTCTAGACTTATCCCACGTCTATTATATTACTCCTTATCATCCTAAGGATTATCTATACTCATATTACAAGAATTTCGAACTGTAATATACATATATACAAGCTTCACTTTTGAGATCTCTTCACTTCCTCAAGTGACTTCTTGAACTTCAATTTGATTATAGACTTGCTCCAAACTCTTTGTAATCACCAATTTGTGATTGTTTTGTTCCAACATGTATGTGTATGTATATATGCAATAATGCATGCATGCAAGTCTTTTTATGTGGTTGTAGAAATGTTTGTGCATATGCATGTGTATTTGTGTGTATGTGGACATGTATGTGTGTGTATGTGCATGTGTATACGTGTATATATGTGAACATGCATCTTCATGTATAAGTGTATATGTGCATATCAATAAGTGTGAGGATGTTAACTAATGAAAATAACACAATTCAAATGATATACAAAGAATGGAAATTGTACTTACAATAGTTAGCCATATTTTTTACTTGGTTAACTTCTTGAGTAACCTGCAATAAACAGAGAGAGAGAGAGATAATTCAAAGAGAGAAAGAGGTAGAAAGAGAGAAACAAAGAGATAGAGACAATAAGATAAAGATTAGACAAAACAACAATTCAACAAGCAATTGTTTCAGCTCGTAAGCGTAGCGCAATTGTGAACATTGGAGAGCTCTTCGATCAGATGCGTGTAGATTCTGATCGAAGAGCCTCCAATGTTTTTATTTTTTCATCAAAAACCCATTCTGTAATTGATGCTAAAGCGTCGTAAATCCCTATCCAAATAGCGTTGCATATGCAACGATAATTAGCATCGCCTATGCGATGCTTTATTTAATTGTCGCTTTAGCTTTGCCATAGACGTTTCCGCTCACACAATCATAAGACCTTCCTATTTTTCCTATTACATAGAGCACTCAGTCCTTTTATCCTTTGTATGTATGCAATTACAAGCTTCTTCCGAGGAAGATAAATACTTAGGTAAATACTTCTATTTAGGAAGACTCTCACTAGGACTACCTCTTCACTTCCTCATAGCCATTTCAAGTATGAGACCACTTAATTGAACAATTCTCACACATGGTAGGTCAAAATGCAATACAATCTCATGAAGAAAGGTCTATAGGGCATTACTAGTGGCAAACAGAAGAAACCAACAACAAGCACTACAAGGAATATGGGTACATAGCCTTAGTTAACGCGACACAATTTCGTTGCTATAAAATTGCATAAAGCATCACAACAAACGTCGGGCACGTGATGTCGGTTAAACGATGAAAAATTCAATGTTTTTATCGATATGTGACACGACGGGATATGCTTACATCGAGCATCGCTCATATGTGAGACTGCAAGTAACACCAAATCATCCGAGGCCGTTAACGCAGGTGGTTGGGCCTCTCGCCTCTTGAGGCGGGGGTGAGGGTTCAATCCCTGCTGGCCACATGTAAGGGACATGTATAACCTGGAATGATGAAGCATATGGCTGATGTGCCATCGTTTGACTAGCCTTGTGGTAGTTATGACCGCCGTTCAACGCAGTCTTGTAAACCCTTGCTCTTGTGGGATAAGGGGATTCCCATGGGTACTATGCCCTTCCTTGTACAGTTGCAATTTCAAAGTTAAAGTCCGGGGGAGTAGGTCTCGGTCGAACCTCCATTTAAAAAAAAAAAGTAACACCAAATTGCCTTGGCTGCTTAGAAACTCCCTAAAATGGTTGCTTCGTGTTAGTGTCACGCGCTCGAGGCAAAAGGTACATATGCACACATGATGGTGAATGGTGTCATAGAAAAAAAAGGCATGTGAGAGTACAAAAGAGCTCCTCACCACAAAATTCAATGGCACATTCGCCCCAAACAGCAATTTTGTACTTTTTATGCTTGAGTTCATCCTCTCTATCAAGACTCCTCAATTGTACGGTTGTACTTTTGAGGAGTGAACTTTGAGTGGATCCCATCATTAAGTTCGTATCAATATCGGACACTTTACACGCATCAAATTCCCTTAAACTTTGGCTTCCGTCAATGCTGAGCTCACAAAAAGTATAAAGGATTTATAGGTACTCAACTCTCCCTCTCTCTCTCATATATATATATATATATATATATAGATAGATAGAATACCCAAGATCCTTGTGGCTAGAGCAAATTGCCCATTTAATTCTAGGCACTTCTCTTTTATTCCGGCATTTCGTTCAGAGGAAGTTTCTACAAATTATTTCCAACTTTTCTTTCCAACTTTGCGAGCTACTTGCAAAGGGTGTTAGCAAACCAAAAATTAAATTATCAAAGAGATAAGGAAAGCATTGATGACAAGTTCCTGCCCCTCCAAATTAATATATAAACCTTTCCGATAGCTACGCCTACTGTCGAGTTTTTGGGGAGAACCGAGTCCCATGTTGGCTCATCGAGACTAAGAAAGCCATTGCAATTCCCAGAGATTGAAAATTTGCTCATTGCGGAGCTCCTTGCATCCTTGACAAAGAAGAGATTGAGGTGGAGATCCAAAAGAGACTTGAAAGCCATTTTAATGTGGTGTATTCTAGAATCTGGCACTTCAACGAAGGTATCCAAATAGTAGTAGAAAGTCATGATACTTCTAGAATTATTATGAAGAAACACATTAGTGTCATTGCGAAAGAGTCTCATAATCATTGGGTTCTAGACTTTGAGGAAGAGAGAGTCCACAAATGTGTCCACATTGGACTTGGTGATTAACCAAGAAACTAAGGTCATCAGTCGTTAGTTGCAATAGCAAAAAGTAGCGGAACCAATGGATAACCTTGCCTGATGGAGCATTTTTTTTTTTTTTTTTTTTTTTTTTTATAAAGGAAGTTCGGCCTTAGCCTAATCTCCCGGACTTTAATTATATTAAAGAGAAAAAGTTACAAGTGAACGGGACTAGTACCCATGGGACCCCCCGAATCCCACAACGCAGGGGAGGAGTCAATCAAGCTACAAGGCATTACAAATGAGTTGGATAACATTATCATCGCCCTCATGAGGGACCCATTTGGGTTTCAACTTGTTGTTTTCCAGGAGATAAATACGGTGATGTCTAAACGGTGGTGAACTCTTGGCCCGGGAGATTCTTTTACCAAGGAGAAACAAGGATTTCTCGATCGACCATTCCTTAGGAGTTTGGTCGAAATTGACGGCACAGCGCTCTCTCCAAATCTTCCAGAGAGCCTCGCCTCTGATGGCATTCCATAGCCTCGAAGAGCAACCAATCGCCTCACCCAACATCACTTGTTGCCAGTTGATTTGGCTCGTACTTCTCAGAACTCGGGACACGTGATGCCAGACAACACGGGACTTGGGGCAGTCAAAGAACAGGTGGGCTAAATCTTCGATGCACCGATGACAACGCTTGCACCAAGGCGGCACACCACAGATTTTGTTAGCCCTTGCATTGGTCCAGATGCCTTTATGTAAGATCTGCCACATGAGAACGGACTTTTTGACCTCAATTAGGGGGTGCCAGAGAGACATGAATTTTAGCTCCCACCGAAGTTTGGTCCAAGCAAGGCACCATCTCTTGTTAAGGATGTGGTGAACATCCACTTCCCCTTTGAAGTTCGGGATTCTGGACAGATTCTTACCATTGCTCCATTTGAGGCCCTCCGAGCAAGGAGGATCTTGACCGCAGAGAAGGCGGGTAGTAGAGCGGTCCCATGCTAAACACCTGCTTTGAAGAAGAGTCCATTCCTCAAAGGTAATGCTAAGTCTCGGATCCAAATCCTCGAACCTAATCCACTGGCGGGTCTCTTGTTTCCAGAGTTGTTTCCACTGTTTGAATCCCTTGTTCCATAACCGCCTTGCAGTTTGGAGGTTCCAAGAATCCACTCCCCGAATGCCACTGATCGGGAACCAGATAGAGTCATTTTGTCTTATGCCAGCTGCCCACTTCCAATCATCGCTGATTCTGATGAACTGTTTGGCCTTGTTCCAATTCTTCCATAAGGAACACACGAGGCTAGAGCCTTTAGGGCAGACTGGTTGGGGGGAGAACAAAAGAGTGAGAATCCCTATGTCCTTCCAACCAGGGAGGCCGACAAAGGTAAGGTCTGCCGTGTTTCTGAAGATCAATTTAGCCCAAGAGGACTCCCTATTGCTCCAGGCCTTGATAAGCCATTTAGCCGCCAGTTTGTCAGCTAAACCAGCAATATCCAAAATACCCAAGCCCCCTGAGTCTTTAGGGCTAATGCAAGTTTCCCATTTGATTTTGGGAACCCCTCTTCTGTTTGGGTCCCCAGTCCAAAGGAAGTTCCTGCAGATTCTTTCTACTTTGGCCAAGTCTTTCTCCTTAGGTCTCCAACACGAGATAAAGTAAATAATTGTAGATAACATAAAGGTGTTAATAACCATAGCACGCCCTGCCAGGTTGACTTGCATACCTTTCCAATGATTCAGCTTGCTATCCAACTTGGATAGCACCCAGTTCCATCGTTGTTCCATTGAGATATCGAAACCCATCGGAATGCCGAGGAGACGGAAGACTTGACCGCTAGGGATAACTTGACACCCCCGATCCACCAACAATTGGGGAGTAGGCCCGCTGATCGCTCTAAAAGCAGTTTTAGCATGGTTGATTTTTGAGCCTGATGCCATACAAAAGGTGTGGAGGCACCACCAAAACATCTCAATGCTATTTATATCATTATGCACAAAGGCATTCATGTCATCAGCAAAAAGTCTCACAACCATTTGGCCGTGATTTCGAGGTAAGGAGAGACCCTTGAGATTGCCAGCGTCCATGTGATGCTTTAATAGGCAGCTGAGTCCATTTGAGGCGATAGCGAATAGTAAAGGAGCCAGAGGGCAGCCTTGCCTAATTGATCTTTTTAAACGAATGGGCTCAGAGAGCTTACCGTTGATGTTTATTCTGGTTGAGGCATTTCCAAGAAGCGTGGAAACCATCTTCGTAAACTTTTGGCTGCATCCAAGGTCTTTCAGTGATTGAAGAATAAAGTCCCATTCCAATCTGTCATACGCTTTGTCGAAGTCGATCTTAATAAAAACTAGATCTTGAGCGGACTCCTCAGCAAAAGCAATGCCTTCCCAAATATCAATAATTGCTTCAAGTATAGATCTACCTTTGATAAAACCTTTCTGGTCCTCGCACAGCCATGACTTTAAATGACAGGAGATTCTGTTGGCGATAACTTTTGCAATTATCTTGTATCCAGTTTGGAGCATGGTAATCGGGCGCCAGTTTTCAATTTTGTTCTTATCTCCCCGTTTGTGGATTAACTTGATGACGCCATTATTCAGGCACTCAGGGAGGGCACCGAAGGAGAGAGCCTCTTGCCACACGAGGCGCAGGGGGGTGGCCACCTGAAGTTTGAAGGACTTAAAGAACTCATTGGTAAGGCCATCTGGACCCGGACTTTTCCCATTGGGAAGGGCCTCAATGACCTCGATAATTTCATTCTCGGAGATGTTAGCATCCAGAAGAGCAATCAAGTTCTGTGGGATTCTGGTTTGAGCAACCCTTGAGATGGTTGCCATGGAGTCGCGCCTGTGGGGGGAAAGAGGAGTCGAGACCCCGAGAAGGTTAGTAAAATGTTCGACGATGATGGTTCTATTCTCCATTTCAGTGCGACATTCAGTACCATTGTTATCGACCATTAGGGGGATGGAATCCCTAGCTTGTTTCCTTTTGAGTATGTTACACATCTCTTTCGTTGGTTTGTCCGCCTTCCCTGCCCACCACTCTTTGAAGAAGATTTGGAGACTTTTCCTTTGGACCTCCTCCTCTAATCTTAGCCTACCCCTGATTTTCAACAGGCCCTGTTGGCAATGTAGCTTGCCTTTGTTCACCTCTTCTTCAAGCCGTGCAAGCCTCCGGTACACCATTTCTCTTCTTTTCTTTCGAATTCCTCTTATAGCCTTTTGAGTCCTGATTAAAATTTTACGAGTCCTTTCTACCGCGTTTCTCCAGCACTTAGCCGGTTCATTACCGTAAGCAAAGGCTTCCGTCCACACCTCAGAGATTTCCTGGTGGACCGAGGGGAGGGAAAATGATGTCTGACAAGCCTGAAACCAAGGAGCTTTCTGGGGCATGGGAATTGGTTTGAAGGACAGAGTAATCGGATAGTGGTCTGAGATAGTGAGGTCCATGTGTTGAGAAATCGAAGGAATACCCCACCGAAGGATGGTGTTCTGGTCGATGTAGCATCTATCCAGCCTTGCTTTCCTCAAAGAGTCCCCCGACTGGAGATTAGACCAGGAGAAACCCTGGTTGTCTTTCACTTCGACCAGGTCGAGATGGAGCTTGATTTTATCCCAAATCTCCTTCTCCTGACCGTCAATAATTTTCCCCTTGTTATTCCATCGGTCTTCAGGAGATTCAACCATGTTGAAGTCCCCACAAATCAGAACATTGTGTGAAAGGGAGTCAAGGGAAGCCCAAGTATCCATTCTGTCTGTTTCCCCATTAGGGGCATAAATTGAGACCACAGTGAACTGGAAAGGAGACCCGAAGGAGGCAGCAATCCAACGATGATTCCGACCTTCAACAGTCGAGGTCACATTGTTAGACAAGGCGTGACTAATGCCGATAGAAGCACCCCCTGTCCCTCTAGGGTGAGAAGTGGAGAACCAAAGGTGGTTCGGAGAAATGCATTTAAGCCGTTTTTGTAGATCCTCACCGTCGATTTTCACCTCTTGTAAGCAAATAAAGTCAGGGGCGAAGCACTTGTCTTTGAACCACTGGCCAAGAACCGAGGCTCTTGACGGGTCAGACAGACCCCTAACGTTTAGAGATGTGAAATTCATTAATGATGGTTGCCCTCTTTGAGGGGAGGGACCCGCTCTTTTTTCTTCTTCTGGTCTTCTTTTCTCTTCCCTACATCTTGACTTAGGATCCTACTCTTGAGGGGGCTCTTCCAAGGCAAGTCGGAAGGTTGTTTACCTTTAAGCTTGGACTTTTGTTGTGGTAGTCTTGGAAAGCGTACCGGGAGGGTAGGGCCAAGAGCGGAGCTTTCGCTGTCTGGGTTGTCTTCATTGCTGGTAGTAAAGCCTTCCTCTTTACTCGTGGTGTAGCCTTCTAGGTTATCTTCTTTGCTGGTAGAGCATCCAAGTGAATTGTCAGTGGGGTCTTCTTCCAGGAGGTTGTCCCCTGGGAAGTCGAGTTCATTAATCTCTTTTTCTAGGTTACAGTATATGTTATTCGAGGGGGCAGCTGTCATAGCATTCCTTGTTTTTGATCTTCGAGGGCTAACTTTCCTCTTGTGTCTCACTTCAGTGAAACCTTCTGAATCCGTCTCAGCAACGCGAGTTCCCTCTTCTTCCTCCATTGGATGGGGATGACCCCGAGTGTCGTTTTGGGGGATAGCGTCTAGGGTCTCATCTGGTTTAAGCTTGTTTTTATTGGTACTTTTCTTCAGTGGGCAGTCTTTGATCCTGTGACCTTGAAGCCCGCATTGGAAGCACGCGTTTGGCAGGTTCTTGTAAGTAACCTCTTGTGTCCAGGTCATACCATCTCCATAGTTTATGGAGATCTTCGAAGGAAGGGCCTGGTTCAGGTCTGTTTCAACGCAGATCTGAGGATGCCATCTAGCATTGAAAGAGTGTTGAGCTCCATCGTAGATCAACCCCCCAACATCCTGTCTTGCGGCCATCGGGCGACCGATCGGTGAGACGATTTCACGAAGAAATCCATACATGAAGAAAGGCAGATTGGGGAGCTCCACCCAAAGCGGGTAACGAAGAGGCTTTGATCTGTTCGGGACAAAGTCTGGGGTCCACTTAAAAAGGCAAAGGGTGGACCGGCCCACTTGCCAGGAGCCGGCCTGCAGGGCTTGGAAAGCCATCTCTTCGTTCTCAAAAATGAGAAGCAGGTGATTCGCCGGCAGGAATTGACATTTGGACACAATTAGGCCTCGTGGGAACCACTCCTTGCGAAGCCAATTTCTCACACTATCAAGAGAAGGCCTGGGGCCGAACATTTGACCGATCAGGCAAGTTTTCTTCAGTTCTTCCTGCTTTGCCGCCACCGACTCCTTGCATAAAGAGACCTCTGGGGGCGCGACGTCCACTGGGACAGATTCGGCCACAAAGTCCATGACCAAAGCTTGAATGAGCAAACACGTTGCCACTCACGGAAGCCGTTGCCACTTTTTAGCAAGAAAGGGTTAATTTGCTTAAGAAATAGGAACCGCCACTTTTAAAGGTTAAAAGCTCGAAGAGGAAGAGGGAGAGCGCAGAAAGCGAAAAGAGAGAGGAAAGAGGTCACCGTCGAGAAGGTGGTGCGACGCGGCCGAAAAGGGGTTTTTTTTTTTTTATTATTTTTTTTACTCTTAATTTAAAATGGTAGCGCAAAAGGAGGCGCCATCGCGAAAAGCGGCAAGCCCAGCCGCCAGTGAGCCATCGCGACAGAAGATAGTCGTACCGTCGCAGGAAGGAGCCTTGGAATTAGGAAAGGCACCGTGAGTACTGGCCAACCGTGATGGCGGCGAGGCGCGCCCTCGAACAATTCAAAATGGCTCTGATGGCGAAGCTCCGCAGATTCCGCACTAAAGGGGAGGCGAGCCGGGCGGGAAGTCCAGGCCAGGGCGCGAGCGGAAGGCTTGCCACGTGAGCAGTCACAATGTCACCAATAAGTGACCAATCGCGATGGTGACCGACCTGAGCCCAGTCGCGATGCCGTGCACACGGTACGAAGAAACGAGAAAGGCCGATGCGAAGGGAGCAGAGGAGGCCGTCGCGAAGGGAAGAGAGCAGACCGTCGCGATGGTCTGACGGTCGACCTGGACACCTCGGGAGTTGTGCCCCTCGCGAATGAGTCCCTCGAAACGAAGCACAAGGTGAGACGATGGGCCTGAGCCACACCGTCGCGATGGGCAAAAGGCCACACCGTCGCGATGGTCAAGGGAAAGGACGAGGATGCGATGGGCACACAGCCACACGGTCGCGATGGTCCCCTCCGATGGTCATTCACTGCAGCATCATCGGGTCATCACAGTAAGGCTATATTCATGCTTACAAATCATCGTCGCTGATGTGATTAAGCCTCCGGACTGAAATTCGAGAGCTTGATTTCCATATCCGAACACAATATCTGCACGAGGAGGATAAGCGATCCCGTGTCTACCTCTCCATACGCGGTTTTGGTTATTCACGTTTGATAGTTTCTCGGAATTCCATTATTTGATATCATCCGTGAGTTAGGCGAGTTAGCTTGCCTGATTGTCGACGACACCACAGTTTGACGTTAAAACGTACACAAAGGGCCTCCAAGCTGTGATGGTTGATACTCTGATTGCATCCTCAAGATAGGTGAGTGTCGTCGTCAAGCGTAGTGTGGTGTCGCTTTTAAGAGACGCAAAGAGCTTTCATGGCCAGCAAAGAGCTTTCCGTCCAGACAATGATCTTCAACTTCCATGGATACCTGAACCAAAAGTGGAACACAATTTGGTATTGGATTATATGGGAACCAAAGTTCCAACGTGCTTGGACCCGCTTATTCCTGATGGAGCAT
The DNA here is from genome assembly GCA_020310875.1 of Ceratopteris richardii. NCBI lineage: Eukaryota > Viridiplantae > Streptophyta > Polypodiopsida > Polypodiales > Pteridaceae > Ceratopteris > Ceratopteris richardii. The sequence goes on along the minus strand of CM035432.1, from coordinate 156,009,198 downwards.
TTTTATTTGATCACTTGAGTGAGTCATTTATTAATGTCAATGTGCACAGAGACACTGCCAAGAAGCATAATAGTTCTCATGCCACATCCCATATCTTTTAAAGATTGCAAAATGAAGTCCCATTCAAGTTTGTCATAAGCTTTATCAAAGTTGATATTGATGAAGACGGTCTCTTGAGCGGATTCCTTTGCATATTCAATGCCTTCCCATATGTGGATAATGGACTCAAGAATGGAAACTTTTTTATCCTCCATAATCCATGTATGGAGGCGGCTGAAAATGTGCTTAGCAAAGTAGCTACTTTGGAGGATCGTAGCGAGTCACCAATTTTCAGTTCTGCTTTTGGTATCTTTCTTGTGAATAAATTTTCAGTTCTGCTTTTGGTATCTTTCTTGTGAATAAGGTCGATCACACCTTTGTTGAGGTATCCACGAAGCACCCCAAAACGCAAGGCCTCCTACCAAATCAACCGAAGCAACAACATTAGGGCATGCTTAGATGATTTGAAGAACTCATTTGTGAGACCATCAAGCTTCATGAACTGATATATGAGACCATCACAATTTTCATCTTTCGGATATAAGAGACCATCACAAACTTCATCTTTCGAAGCACACTTAACATCGTTGTCGTTGATCATGAGGGGGATAGCTGCTTCTTCTTTAAGTGCTTGCACATTTCTTTGGTCTGGTTGTTGACTTTACCCACACATCACACATAAGTGGATGTATAGGCTTTTCATAACGCAGCAAACTTCTAATCTTCCGAAGCCCACTTTGGAGGTGAGAGCGACCATCTCGAAATGCTAGCTGAGAGTCTACACTGAATTAGATTTTCCCTTCTCGCCCAAAATATACTTTGAACTTACTTTTACTGTTGAGGCTGAATGCGCAAAATAGTTTGAGTTTGCTTAACAACCTCTTAGAAGGCGAGAGGCAAAAGTACTGAAGGCTGGCTTGGTTCCATGTGATGGTAGCCCCATGCCAAAAAGTGAAGTGGGAAGGGAGAAGACAGCCCCTGCATTTTGTGATAGGGGAGAGAGAGAGAGAGAGCTCATTCTTTAATGTTTCTCAAAAATTGAAGCCTAGATTTCTGCATACTTGTTTGAGATGGATTTTCCTACAAACATGAATAAGTCGTACTCCGTTTTCACGCATTTCACGTATACAGACAGACATGAAAGAGTAATGGTATATTCCATATCCATATATATTCGTCTAAGATTATATGAGTATACAACTATTTTGCACAAAATTGCACATTTAAAAAGTAGCTAAGATTTGTAATGAAGATGAGCATGTAGCATTTATTTTATAGTTGTAGAGGATCTCAAGAGGAATACATGAGATTCTCTATAGGTTTGAAATAATAAGTTCAATAGATTTTATAATAATTCATCTCAATCGTGGAGGGAGGGAATGAGCGTTGCTCATGCCACAATGCTCTATGACCCCCCCCATTGAACTCTTTCCTTAAAAAGCACGGAAGACTACATGCAAGCCATCATGCAGCTTTGAGTTGAAAAAGGCGCTTATGAAGAGGGACCTCATGACACCATGATGTAGTGGGCGGGGGACATATGGGCATTATGCCTTTGCACATAAACGAGTTTACCATCGGCTCATTCAACCTTCAAGCTATTGGATGCTCCTATTTTATTTTATGGGATATTAAATCTCTCAATGCCATGGCCATCACCCTTTACTTTGAAAAGAATAACTCAAAACTTGTACCAAATTATTAAAATTTAGGAATTCACGAATATTTTTGTATCGTTTTTCTTTTGATGTAATCACATATGATGATGGTGTACATGATCAGCCCTGAGGATAGATATTGGTCCACAAAGAAACACCAGTTCTTGTAAACAAACCAGTTCAAGTTGGTGAACAATAGAACATCTAGTGTTTATTTTATGATACTTCCCAATAGAATGTCAAAAGGGTTTAATGTCTTCTTATTTTTCTTTTCATTACCTTTGGGAGCTACCTTTTAAGTACTCGAGTTCGTATTACCATTCATATGGTTTAGAGGAGCAACACTTTACTTTGAGCAGCAATGTTCCGTCAGTGCAGATTTCATTAGAATGCATGAGTAAAGGACACTCCTTAATGAAATGTCGTTGCTTATAACAATTCAAGCATGCATTCGGAAGATTCCTATAAGTAATTTTTTGTTTGTGGAGTTGCCTACCATTCAAATTTTTAATAAGAATCAAGATTTTAATAGGTTTCGAGATGTCTATTGCTAAAATTTGAGGAGCCCAATTAAAGTTAGTCCCCCCTCAGATATTTAACCTAGAACTTTTCTAAGAACTTTGTCAAGGCCATCAACCCAGGGATAATATTCCACAAAGTAAGTCAAAGAAGTGAACCCAAATAGAAACTTTTTTTTTAATAAAAGGAAGTTCGGCCTTAGCCTATTCCCCGGACTTTAATTAAAATAAAGAAAAGTTACAAGTGAAAGGGACTAGTGCCCATGGGACCCCCAAATCCCACAATGCAGGGGAGGAGTATGGAAAGCTAGAGGGCATTACAAATGAGGCGCATAAATCTATCATCACCCTCATGTGGGACCCATTTGGGTTTCAGCTTGTTGTTTTCGAGGAGATAAATACAGTGATGTCTAAACGGTGGAGATCTCTTATCTTGGGAGATTCTTTTACCTAGAAGAAAGAGGGATTTCTCGATCGACCATTCCTTAGGAGTTTGGCCAAAATTGACAGCACATCGCTCCCGCCAAATCTTCCAAAGAGTCTCAGCTCTGATGGCATTCCATAGCCTCAATGAGCAGCCGATCGCCTCAACCAACAGCACCTGTTGCCAATTGATTTGGTTCGTGAGTCTCAATATCCGTGTCACGTGACGCCAGATAACACGGGACTTGGGGCAATCAAAGAACAGGTGAGCTAAAACTTCGATGCATCGGTGGCAATGCTTGCACCATGGCGGCACACCACAGATTTTGTTAGCCCTTGCATTGGACCAGATTCCCTTATGCAAGATCTGCCACATGAGAATGGACTTTTTGATCTCAATTAGGGGGTGCCAAATAGACATGAACTTTAGTTCCCATCAAAGTTTGGTCCAAGAAAGGCACCACCTCTTGTTAAGGGTGTGATGAACATCTAAGATCTCTTTGAAGCTGGGGATTCTGGAAATTTTCTTACCATTGCTCCATTTGAGGCCCTCCAGGCAAGGAAGATCCTGTCCGCAGAGGAGGCGAGTAGTTGAGCGGTCCCACACTAAACACTTGCCTTGAAGAAGAGTCCATTTCTCGAGGGTAACTCTAAGCCTCGGGTCTAAGTCTTCGAACCTAATGCACTGGTTGGTCCCTTGTTTCTAGAGTTGTTTCCACTGTTTGAACCCCTTGTTCCATAATCGCTTTGCAGTTTGGAGGTTCCAAGGCTCCACTCCTCTAATGCCGCTAATCGGGAACCAGATAGAGTCATTTTATCTTATCCCAGCTGCCCACTTCCACTCGTCACTGATTCTGATGAATTTTTTGGCCTTGTTCCAACTCTTCCATAAAGTACACACGAGGCTAGAACCTTTAGGGGACACCGGGTGGGGGGAGAACAAAAGCATGAGAATCCCTATGTCCTTCCAACCAGGATGGCCAACTAAGGTAAGGTCTTTCAAGTTTCTGAATAACAATTTAGCCCAAGAGGACTCACTATTGCTCCAAGCCTTTATAAGCCACTTAACCGCCAGCTTGTCAGCCAACCCGACGATATCCAAAATACCCAAGCCCCCTGAGTCTTTCGAGCTAATGCAAGTTTCCCAATTGATTTTGGGAATCCCCCTCCTGTTGGGGTCCCCAGTCCAAGGGAAGTTTCTGCAGATTCTTTCCACTTTGGCCAGCTCTTTCTCCTTCAGTCTCCAACACGAGATAAAGTAAATAGTCATTGAAAGCATAAATGTGTTAACAACCATAGCACACCCTGCCAAATTGACTTGCATACCTTTCCAATGATTTAGTTTGCTATCCAGCTTGGCCAGCACCCAACTCCATCGTTGGTCCATTGTGATGTCGAAGCCCATCGGGATGCTGAGGAGATGGACGCTGAAACCAGATGGGACCCTGGATCCTTTCCCTCAAGTTGACACTCGAGGCCAGCCCCCTCCGATGGAGGAAGAAAACGGGACTCGCGTTGCTGAGACGGATTCAGAAGGATTCACTGAAGTAAGACGCAGGAGGAAAGTCAGCCCTCGAAGATCAACAGCAAGGAACACTACGACAATTGCTCCTTAAAATAACATGTACTGTAACCTAGAAAAGGAGATTAATGAGGTCGACTTCCCAGGGGACAACCATTTTGAAGGAGACCCCACTGATAATACCCATGGGTGCTCTACCAGCAAAGAAGACAACCAAGAAGGTTACACCACGAGTAAAGAGGAAGGCTTCACTACTAGCAATGAAGACAATCCAGATTGTGAAAGCTCCTTCCTTGGTCCTACCCTTCCGGTATGCATTCCAAGATTACCGCAACAAAAGTCAAAGCTTAAAGGAAAACAACCAACGGGCTTGCCATGGAAGAGCCCCCTCAAGAGTAGGATCTTAAGTCAAGAAGTTGGGAGGAAAAAAGAAGATCGCAAGAAGAAAAAAGATTGGGTCCCTGTTGGAGATAGACGTCTGCGGAAGCACGCGAACAGCACAAGGAAGAAGAAGAAGCTTGGAGCACAACACACAAGACTGAATGTATTACTAGAGAATGTACAAAGATAAGTAGCCCATTAGGACAATAGGCGTATATACAAGCCGAGGGAAAAAAACCTCCTACAGAGGGAAAAAAGTACCTCGGCGGTCCTAGAGTGTTCACACACATCACTACCTAAATATATCAAAACAAATCCCCCCTGAGAGTGATGCGGTGAACAAGGAGCTGGCACTCATGTATAAGGAAGTGCCAAGCTATGTGGAAATCACTCCACAAAAGGAAGTAAGCCCAAAGCTTTGCGGAAAGCTTCAAACTTCTCCCTAGGCAGAGCCTTCGTGAAAAGGTCTGCAATGTTCTCCTGCGTGGGCACATATGCCAAGCTGATCTCCCCAGCAGAGAACCTCTCCCTGACATAGTGATAATGCACCTCAATGTGCTTAGTGCGAGCATGGAACACAGGGTTCCTCGCAACTGCCAATGCGCTCTGATTGTCAGTGAAGATGGTGGTGGCAGAAGACTGGCCAACACCCAAATCAGCCATAAGGCGTCTGAGCCACACACACTCAACAGTCGCTGTGAAAGCTGCCCTATACTCAGCCTCACAACTGGAAGTGGCCACAGTAGGCTGCTTCTTGCTCAACCAAGATATACATGAGCTACCAAGCATGAAGCAAAAACCATTGGTGGACACACGAGTGTCATAGCAACCAACCCAATCCGAGTCAGAAAAAGCATGCAAATCTGGCGGTAGTGATCCCCCCTTGGGATAAAACAACCCAAGTAGCCGAGTACCACTCAAGTAGCGAAAGATGCGCTTAACCGCTTTCCAATGCGTGACTCCTGGGCAATGCATAAACCTGCTCATCTGTGAGATAGCAAACTGAATATCTGGCCGAGTAATGCATAAGTAAATCAAGCATCCAACAGCCTGCTGATAGAGAACAACATCAAATGCATCACTAGCATCATGAAGACTCAATCGTAAACCTGTCTCAATAGGAGTGGCAATAGGCTTACAGTCTTCAAGGCCAAAACGCTGCAATAATGTGTCAATATATTTCGTTTGACACAAAGCCATTCCACCATCAACATGCATAAATTGAATGCCCAAATAGTGATGCAAATGCCCCAAATCAGAAATATCAAATGAGGCATGCAAATCAGCCTTAAAATCAGCAATATGTGTCTCAATAGGACCAGTGAGCAGCATGGCATCAACATAGACAACAATGATCAGAAGCACATCATTAGCACGTTTAACATATAAGGTGCTTTCAGTTGGACTGTTCTCAAAACCATGTGCAATCAGATAGGCATGTATCTTCTCATACCAAGCACGTGGTGCTTGCTTTAAACCATATAATGCCTTCTTTAACCTGCAAACCTGGTTTTCATGCCCTTTCTGCACAAAGCCACGGGGCTGAAAAACATACACTTCTTCATGCAAGTCACCATTCAGAAATGTTGTTTTAATGTCCAATTGATGTACATTCCAACCATGATGGGCTGCAAGTGCACAAATGCTCCGAACAGTAGTCATACGGCATGTAGGTGCAAAGGTCTCATCAAAATCAATGCCTCTTTCCTGTGCATAACCCTTTGCAACAAGCCTAGCCTTATACCTGTCAACTGTACCATCATGTTTACGCTTCAGCTTGTATACCCACTTAGTGCCAATGGCCTTCTTGCCAGGAGGCAAGTCACATAAAGACCATGTACCATTCTTCAATCATATTCAGATTGCATAGCAGCCATCCAATTTTCTGAATTTTGTGCTTTATCAAAAGAAACAGGCTCATTCTCATCACAGAGACTAGATGCAGCCATAGCATAGCAATCTGATGCAAAGGAGGCACTATGAGAGCCTGAACGAGTACGATATGACAAAGGTGCATCTAATTTGCTGTCACGCAAAGTCTGTCCCGGATATTGAGACTCACGCACCAAATCAATTGGCAACAGGTGTTGTTGGGTGAGGCGGTCGGCTGCTCATCGAGGCTGTGGAATGCCATCAGGGGTGAGACCCTTTGGAAGATTTGGAGGGAGCGATGTGCTATCAATTTCGGCCGAACTCCTAAGGAATGGTCCATCGAGAAGTCCTTGTTTTTTCTAGGTAAAAGGATCTCTCGTGATAAGAGATCTCCACCGTTTAGACACCATTGTATTTATCTCCTCGAAAACAACAAGTTGAAATCCAAATGGGTCCCACATGAAGGTGATGATAGATTTATCCGCCTCATTTGTAATGCCCTCTAGCTTCGCATGCTCCTCCCCGGCATTGTGGGATTTGGGGGGTCCCTTGGGCACTAGTCCCATTCATTTGTAACTTTTCTTCTTTATTTTAATTAAAGTCCGGGAGAATAGGCTAAGGCCGAACTTCCTTTTATTAAAAAAAAAAAGATTGAGAGATGGAGGAGAGAGACTTGGAACTTCAATGAATTGCAATTTGCAACACTCGCTGAGCTTTGGAGGCTGGACTTTGGAGCAGTAGACTTGTGCTAGCTGGCCGCGGCCTGTAGGAGCCTACAAATGGAGGCTGGAGGGTGAGTGGGTCCCTTGGACGGACAGCTGACAGAATGTGGGAAATAGTTGACGCGGGAAAACGACAGCGTAAGGCTACCCTACGCGCCTACTCCCCAGTGCGGCCGTCCCGAGGGCCGACTCCCCATTGCCCATCGCAATTCTTCAGAGCCAAATATAAACTGAAAGCTCAGGTGTAGGTGGCGGGGACGGTGATGGCACGTGGTTATTTATTGAAAAAGCAAAAGCTTTTTTAACTAGAAAAGCATTATACCTGCCAAAAGCCATACCGACTCTTGTTGCGCAAGACTACATATGAGATAAGGATGAAGCTGGAGATCGAGAGTCGGGTTGGGTGGGGTTGCTTTTCTGGCAGCGGACACGTCGCCCTCATGTTCTTGTGATATTGATGGTGTGCGCTGCCGAGTCTCCGAGTCTCAGGTCTGGAAAGCATTTAAGCAACAGGACGAGGCTGAGCAGGGAGAACGAACTCGCGTTCCGTGGCTACTCACCTCTTCTTCTTTTAAAGCATCATGTATGGTCATAGCATGGACATTTGCAATCATGCACGTGCATGTACTCATTCAGTAATAAAGGGGCGTTCACACGCAGGTCATGGCCTCTTTATATTCCAAAATAAAAAAGCACAACTTCTTATTAGGATTCAGGAAGGCCAACTTCCAAGGCTGTCTCCGAAATAAAAATGATAAAAAGGAACAAATGCAGGAAGTGTACAAGGTGAGGTTAAAGGAGGACCTCTTTCCCTTCATTACGAAGGATCATCATGCACCTCTTGTTGCCTAAAAAAAGGTAAGACGAGTTGGGCTCGTTATGGTAGGGAAACAGAGGGGTATATACACACACACATAACATCCTTAATCCAATTTCATTTCTGCGCAAAATGTATGTTCGTGCTTTTTGAAAGAGACCTCAGTAGTATCTCTTGGGAAACATATCCTTCTTTATATGTGCATCATAAGGCTTCTACCGTTCATAGGGGATATGGAGAAGTGCTTGCTAGACAAGGGCATGGACATTGGACATATGTCAATACTTTTTGTTCCTTCGAACGGCGACAAAGCTGATTCAATCCATAAAAGCCGTACGACCATCGAAAGTTAATATGGCTATGGAAGACCTTCTTTTGGAGCGGAGTTTCTCGATAGTAGAGATATATATCTTGTGCGGTGTGGGTTTTGAATGTGCTTCAATCTATGCATATTCGAAGAGTCTTTTAAAGCCAAAAAGCTTCCTTGCATACCTCTTTTAAACCAACTATAGGTTACCTTCAAAACTTGGAGAAATATTAAACCACCCGGCCACTCCCTCGTTCAAACCCTACACGCAGCTGGACACCTCCTACCTACGTGAGGTAGAGGTTATAATAGTATTTGGGCCTGTTGAATTAAGACCTTCGGGCATCCATTGTGTATGGAGTTTGGGCCTAGTGATTTCATTTGAATACAAGTTTCCACATTGGGTTTTAGGCCATGTTTTCTCAAGCTTTACTTTAGTGGGCCTTTGGGCTCTATAATCTTGGTGTTTAAACCTTTGCTATGTAAGATAAAAGGGGCTCCATAGGTATTAAGTCTAGTTTCAATTAATTCAAGGTAATCCACGAAGATTAGATCTGAAGCCGAATTTCCTTAAAAAAAACTAAAAACTTGAAGCAGCAAATGGACTCTGCATAATAAGGCATTGACGTGTGTTTTTTCCAAACCATAAAGGTCAATGCGAGCTTTTTTAAATAATGAACTCACAAAATGAAGAGGAAGACAGAAAGAAGTTCCAGTTGGGATTTCTTATTTGGAACTTGGAAGGCAAAAACAATTTCCTTGCGTCCAGCAAATCGTATGTGTGAAAAGCCGAGAAACACCACCAGCAGCAGCTGCTGCTGTTATAATGGCTGCTTGAATGATATCCCCTGGCCTGGACTCTGGAGTGGGCTGGACACAAGGGGGTCCAATCATGATTCAGGCAAGCAAATCTTTTTAGCACGGCGCCGCGGCGCTGCGTCTGATCCTCATCCCGAAGCTACTGCAACTTGCATTGCAACATAAGAACTTAGAAGCATGAAAGAAAAAAAAAAAAGGAATATTTTAATGGGGGCATTCCAATTTCCGTAGCAACATGCTCTGACGTTACAAAACGTTACAAATTGGAATCCGCGCTGGCTACCATCGGGTTTAATGCCCAAAATGAGTAACCCCCCTTTTCGAGACGTACAGTACAATTTCTGAAGAAACGGAATGCCCATTTTTCTTAATAAAAGGAAGTTCGGCCATGGCCTAATCTCCCGGATTTTAATTAAAATAATGAAGAAAAGTTACACGTGAATGGGACTAGTGCCCATGGGACCCCCCAAATCCCACAAAGTAGGGGACGAGTTTGGTAAGCTAGAGGGCGTTACAAATGAGGCGTACAAAATTATCATCTCCTTCATGGGGGACCCATTTGGGTTTCAGCTTGTTATCTACGAGGAGATAAATACAGTGGTGCCTAAATGGAGGAGATCTCTTGTCTCGGGAGATTCTTTTACCTAGAAGAAACAAGGATTTCTCAATCGACCATTCCTTTGGGGTTTGGCCAAAGTTGACAGCACATCGCTCCCTCCAAATTTTCCAAAGAGTCTCACCTCTGATGGCATTCCACAACCTAGAAGAGCAGCCAACCGCCTCACCCAACAGCGCCTGTTGCCAATTGATTTGGTTCGAGAGATGCAGAATCCGTGTCACGTGATGCCAGATAACACGGGACTTTGGGCAATCGAAGAAGAGGTGAACAAGGTCTTTGATGCATCGATGGCACCGCTTGCACCATGGAAGCACACCACAAATTTTGTTGGCCCTTGCATTGTACCAAATACCTTTGTGCAAGATTTGCCACATGAGAACGGATTTCTTGATCTCAATAAGGGGGTGCCAAATCGACATGAACTTGAGTTCCCATCGAAGTTTGGTCCAAGAAAGGCACCACACCTTGTTAAGAGTGTGATGAACATCTAAGTTTTCTTTGAAGTTGGGAATTCTGGATAGTTTCTTACCATTGCTCCATTTGAGGCCCTCTAGGCAAGGAAGATCTTGACCGTAGAGAAGGCGGGTAGTTGAGTGGTCCCACACTGAACACCTGTTTTGAAGAAGAGTCCATTCTTCGAAAGAAATTCTATGTCTTGGGTCTAAGTCTTCAAACCTAATCCACTGGCCGGTCTCTTGTTGCCAAAGCTGTTTCCATTGTTTGTACCCCTTGTTCCATAGTCGCTTAGCTGTTTGGAGGTTCCAAGACTCCACCTCCCTTAAACCGCTGATCGGGAACCAGATAGAGTCATTTTGTCTTATCCCAGCAGCCCACTTCCACTCATCACTGACTCTGATGAATTGTTTGGCTTTGTTCCAACTCTTCCATAAGGAACACACGAGGCTAGAGCCTTTAGGGGACACCGGGTGGGGGGAGAACAAAAGCGTGAGGATCCCAATGTCCTTCCAGCCAGGAAGGCCAACGAAGGTAAGGTCTTTCGAATTTGTGAGGATCAATTTAGCCCAGGAGGACTCTCTATTGCACCAAGCCTTGATAAACCACTTGGCCGCCAGCTTGTCAGCTAACCCAGTGATATCCAAAATACCCAAGCCCCCCGAGTCTTTTGAGCTAATACAAGTTTCCCATTTGATTTTGGGAATCCCCCTCCTATTGGGGTCCCCTGTCCATAGGAAGTTTCTGCATATCCTTTCCACTTTGGCCAATTCTTTCTCCTTAGGTCTCCAACACAAGATATAGTAAATAATCGTAGAAAGCATAAATGTGTTGACAACCATTGCACGCCCTGCCAAGTTAGCTTGCATACCTTTCCAATGATTTAGTCTGTTATCCAGTTTGGATAGAATCCAGTTCCACCGTTGGTCCATCGAGATGTTGAAGCCCATCAGAATGCCAAGGAGACGGAAGACTTGGCCGCTAGGGATAACTTGACACCCTTGATCAATCAACAGTTGGGGCGAAGGCCCATGGATTGCTCTGAAAGCAATTTTAGCATGGTTGATTTTTGAACCTGATGCCTTACAAAAGGTGTCGAGGCAGTTCCAAAACACCTCAATGCAGTTTGTGTCGTTACGAACAAAGGCATTCATGTCATCGAGAAAGAGTCTAGCAATCATCTGGTCATGACCAAGGGGAAGGGAGAGACCTTTGAGATTTCCAGCATCCAAGTGATGTTTGAATAGGCGACTGAGGCCATCCGAGGCAATAGCGAAGAGTAATGGAGCCAGTGGGCAACCTTGCCTGATAGATCTTTTTAAATGTATGGGTTCAGAGAGCTTACCGTTGATGTTTATTCTCGTTGAGGCATTTTCGAGTAGAGTGGAAACCATCTTTGTGAACTTTTGGCTGCATCCAAGATCTTTCAGAGATTGAAGAATAAAGTCCCATTCCAATCTGTCATAAGCTTTGTCGAAGTCGATCTTAATGAATATCAGCTCTTGAGCAGACTCCTCCGCAAATGCAAGGCCTTCCCAAATATCGACAATTGCTTCAAGTATAGATCTACCTTTGATAAAACCTTTCTGGTCCTCACAAAGCCATGACTTTAAATGACACGAGATTCTGTTGGCGATTACTTTGGCAATTATCTTGTACCCGGTTTGGAGCATTTTCTGTTTTTTTTTTTGAGCACAGCACAAAGTATAAAATTGATGTAAGTAAGAAAAAATACAAGAGATCCTCACAGGAGAGAATATAAGCCTTCAAACAGGCCCAGGGGGAGAAAATCCCCAAAAAAGGGACATTACATTAAAAGTCTCTTTAAGTATACATTTAGAAAATTGATCATATCAACTCTGGACCGAGATTGTAGTTGCAATATTCTTTCCCTCCAAGAGTTAAAGTGGTGATTTTTTATGATTACAAAAGGGCTAGATTCCTCAACAAGAATTTCTTTGTAATAAGACATACAATGTTTGAGGATTCTTCTCATACCCACAAGAAAAGAGAAGAACTCATCCTTACATCTTTTGTCAAAGATTTTACTGTTTCTGTATTTCCAAATAAACCACAGGGTGTGACCTCTGAGAATCTGCCATAGTACTATATCCATACTGCTAGACTCACCAATCAAGATTTCTATGAAATTTAGAACTTTATTACCAGTAATTATGCAGTATTGACTGATGCCATTCCAGAACCTTGAAGTAAATTTACATTTGAAGAAAAGGTGTTCCAAGTCTTCTTCTATACCACAGAAGTAACAAAGACCTGCATCAATTTTATACTTCCTAGCTTTGCTTCCTGTCGAGATACACTTATGGAGAATCAACCATAACAGACAGGATTGCTTGTTAGCAGTAGGGAAAGACCAAGAGCTTTGGAATCTGTATCTGCATTGGTGGGGAGACCAAGAGAGGTCCCACTTTCTATTGAGTCTTCTAGTGATTTCCCTAATACTTCTGAAGTTTCTTCTATAATTGGCTAGCATGTCTTGGGCTACCTCCTCAATGGAAACAACCTTCCTCCAGAGATTGCTATCCAGCTTGTCCAACAGCTTCAATTTCTTCTCCAAAATTATCTGTTTACAATACAAGGACAGAGAATCAAGATCCAATATATCACTATCATCAAGCACCTCACCATCCCTAATCAGATCCTGCTAGCAACCAAAATCCTTCTTTTTACACTTATTCCATCTGATTGGTAGAGAAGAGATGATTTCATTACTTGACCAACCAAACCAAAGAGAGTCCTGCAGAAAAAAGGAGATGTTGTTAGCATACCAAATAGGGAGTTTATAATTCTCCTTCACCAGCATCTAAGCTTTCCAGAAGTTGCAGACCAGAGGACTACCTTAGGAACAAATATAGTAGGAGATACAATAACGTCCCAAAGCTTGCAATTATTCCAACTTTTATTGCTTTTAATACAAAACTCGTTAACATTCCTTTTAATTAGACAAGCCCAAAAGTCATCAGAAGAGACAAATCTAAGAATCCATTTGGCAGCCATTTGAGTAGCCATTCTAGTAGGGCAAATGAGACCAAGCCCTCCCTCAGACTTCTTCATGCAACAAATTTTCCAAGCCACTTTATGGATTTTGGAGCCACCCCATAAGAATCTCCTAGCCAGAGAAATGGCTTGAGCAATCTGTTTTTTACTAGGCTGCCAACAAGCCAAAAAGTAGGTCAGAGAGGGCAAAATATAATGCTTAAGAACAAATATTGTGTTGCATATCCATCCATTTGAAGATCTTTGCATGAAATTTTTCTAAGACCCAATTCCATCTGTGATCATTAGTGATTTCAAAGCCCATTGGGATACCTAGCAGCCTGACAATAGTACCTTTTTTTACTAATGTCACAACGTGCAACATGAACACAATAAGGAATCAAGTTGTTTGAAGCATAAAAACTAGTTTTTTTTTTTATTGATAACAGACCCACTGGCTAAGCAAAACAGATCAAGACACTTGAGGAAGCTAGCAGCAGAGAATTCATCAGCCCCCATCAACATATTAGTATCATCAGCAAACATTTGCAGCCCTAGGTGGGAGTGAGCTTGGGGAATCTCTAAGCCTTGAATAGTTCCTTGGTTAATGCAATCCTTCACAAGCCAACCCAAAGCATCATTAGTAATGGCAAAAAGGAGGGGGTCTAGAGAACACCCTTGTCTTATGGACCTACACAATTTGAAAGGAGAGGATAGTTGCCCATTCATAGCCACTTTAGAGTGAGCATTTCCAAAAAGAATACTAACAAACTTGATAAACCATTTACCAGCACCTATGTCATGCAAAGATTGGAGAATAAAATCCCATTCTATACTGTCATAAGCCTTATCAAAATCAATTTTGAAGAAGAAAGTATCAATGTTCATCTCGTTGGCAAACTCAAGACCTTCCCAAATGGAGATAATGGCATCAAGGATAAATCTACCTTTAATAAATCCTTTTTCCTCAGGCAACCTCCTAGCAACGATGGAAGCATAAATTTTGTACAATGAAGTCAGACAAGAGATTGGTCTCCAATTGTTTAGGTCATCCTTAGATTATTTTTTGTGAATCAATTTAATAACACCAATATTGATGAAGGTAGACAAGGAACCTCTTCTAATGGCTTCTTGCAAGATCAAGAGAATAATGGGCATCAACACTTCCTTAAATTCTTGGAAAAATTCATTAGGTATACCATAATGACCAGGAGACTTACAGGGTTTCAATTTACTAATGGTTTCTGTAACCTCACCCTCAAAAAGGGGCAGATCCAGGAGGGAGACCAAGCCCTGAGGAATCAATTTTTTCCTACAAAGGGCAATGGCAGCTCATGCAATCCAGATAAGGTCCCCTCTCTTGGGAGGCATAGAGAAAACATTGGTAAAGAAGCTAACAACCTCCTGTAAGTTCTCCTTCATACATGCAGCATAACCACCAGAACGTTTCTTAAGCATGGGTATAAAATCACTAGCTTTTTTCTTCCTCATGAGATCATACATGTACTTATTAGGTTTGTCAATTTTCCTAGCCCAAAATTCTCTAGAAATGACAAGGGCACCACTAGCAAGAAGGTAAACTTCATACTTCACCTTATCTTGGAGCTCAAGGATCTTCTCACTCTTGGTGGTGTTGCTAAGGTTAGAGCACTTAATGTTATTAATCTCTTTAATCATCATCATCCTTCTATTGTACTTAATAGCCTTGGCCTTGTGCTTATAGTAAGTAAGCATTGACTGAACCTCTTTGATAGCTTCCTCCCAAGCTAAAAAGGGAGAACCACCTTTGGAAAAATGTTGATTCAAGAAACAAGTAATTCTTTCCTTCACAATGGGAATCCTAAGTAAGGATAAGTTCAAGTGAGGCCATCCAGCTTTGTAAGAAGGGTTCTTATTATACAGCTTAACAATGAGGGGAACATGGTCAGAGAGCTACAAGGAGGGGCCTAAAACATAGCTGCTGTTCCAAAGCTCCTGACACCTAGACGTGTGCATATAAAATCTATCAAGTCTAGCAGACAAGTAATTGCTAGGATTCCTATTATTCCAAGTATGCCCAGAGTTAACAGATAAGTCAATGAGGTTGTGGGTATTCAACAAATTATACCAACACTGCTTCTCATAACCAACTATCACATTGTCATATTAACAGTTCTATCCAACATTTAGACCTAGCCGAAGCAGAATTCGTAGCATAAACGCAAACCAGAGAAAAATGCAGAGGAGCTTTACACTTCAAGGCAACCCATTGATTGGAGTCACTTATGAGCACTTTTTCAACAAGATGATTAAGGCTAGAGTCTATAGCAATAGCTACACCTCCTTTTCCATTGTGATTAGTAAAATACCAAGCATTATTGTTGGAGATAATCTTCAAGTTGGTCTTAAGTTGGGGACCTCCAATTTTTATCTCCTGTAAACAAATGAAATCAAGGACTAAAGAAGAATCTTTAAGCCAATTGTTAATGATTTTACCTCGAACCGGGTCAGAAAGACCTTTGGTATTGAGAGATGCAATTTTAATGTTATCTATAACAATGGGAAAAGAGCAAGCAGGCACACCAGAAAAAAGGACTGGGATTACTTTTTGTGATGCTTGAGAGGCTTTACTATGAAAATAGAAGACCTAACAGTCTCTTTCCTTTTTGTTTTATTCTTTTCTTTAAATTTAGGACTAGGTGTCCTAGTAACTGTCATAGAAACATCAGTCTCATTGGGAAAAACAGAGATAGACTGAGCTATGAATTCCTCATCACTCTTGTTAAGTTGATCCATAAAGACTTCATCATTAGCAATGTTCAAGTTATTCTCCTCTTCGTCTGAAGATATAGTGTCAGAAGAGATACCTGCAATAGAGTTGGGTTTAAAACTACCCTTCCTACTCAGAGTCGTCCAACCTCCCTCTTCCACATGATTGTTCATACTGACCTTATGTTGTTTTACCATGGTCCTTTCATCATCTGTCTCCGTTACTCAAGACGTCTCTGCAACATTGTTATTGCTATCATCAAGAACTTGAAATGGGTTAAAGATTTCTTTTACCAACATTTTTGGTTTAAGGCCTGAATTGGAGGTTTTCCGTTGCGGCTTATTAGAAGCTTTCTTAGCCCAATGCTCTGACTTACTTCTTTAGAGGGATCTGTTGTTTGTTGCTTACCTTCTTCAACTTTATTATCCTTTACCTGTTTACTATCCAACAAGGGGCAATCTTTAATTAAATGTCTCTATTTATAGCAATGAAAGCAGGCATTAGGAAGATTTTTGTAAATGAGTTTTTGTTCATGCAATTTACAACCTTCAGAGTTTTTAATCACAATCACTGTTTTAAGGTTCTTAGAGATGTCCACTTCTATCAACATTTGTGGTTCCCATTTGGGGTTAAACGAGAATATGCCTTGTTGTTGTGTCTGCAGAACATTTGCATATGATAGCCCCCTGCTTCTGCGGCAATAGGTTAGGGTTTGGACATACCTGCAGTTCACTATCTTTAGCAGTATACAAATCAACTCCCATCGGTTAGCACCTTTTGCTTCAAACATTGGGTTGAACATAGAATTCAGGGCACCATACAAATCAGTCGAGATCAATGATAATCCTGCCATACCATCACATAGAGCTTCATGTAAGGCCATTGGGCACCGCCCACGGGCCCTATCACAGAGCAGAGGAGGGTTCCCCCCCCATGGGGGGACGTGCACATAGAGAGTAGCGGGGGCACATAGCACGAGCGTGAGTGCGAAACCCTAACGAAGGCTTAGCCTTGTGCAGTGAAACCCTAACAAA
This sequence comes from Ceratopteris richardii, assembly GCA_020310875.1. Taxonomy (NCBI): domain Eukaryota; kingdom Viridiplantae; phylum Streptophyta; class Polypodiopsida; order Polypodiales; family Pteridaceae; genus Ceratopteris; species Ceratopteris richardii. The sequence continues at coordinate 155,992,268 of CM035432.1, read as the reverse complement.
TGCCCATTTTTCTGTATTTCACAGAAGGAAGAACTTATTTCCTATCAAGGATGCTACTGCTCATGACAGTTCAAATACTCAAGAATGAAATGGAGACAATACTCATCTCATTGTACTCTAGTGAAATCCTCTATTCACTAAGGCCTTTATGTAATTGTCATTGTTACCCCTTGTATCTTGGTCTTATGTTTTTTATGCTCATTAGCCTTTATGGCACATGTGAAATTTTTGATGAACTCTGGCCATGTAATTACCTTTTATTAGGTGGGGCCTACCGGTGATATGTCCATTTGGTCATGAGTGGATGCAGTCATGGGTGCTATCATATACATGGGGATGGTAGGTGCGGTGACTGTGGTGAAAGTGTAAAATGGTGTGCCTAATTGTGCATGTGGGCCTCTTAGATGCGTGATAGGGAAAATGGGATTCCCCATTACCATGGTTAGAGCCCTATAGCCTGTGGTGATAGTTACAAAGTTGGTGGTGTCGGATCGTGATAGTTGTGAGGATTGACCTATATCATGTGATTCACTAAGAGCAATTGAGATAGTGGCTGTGACAGTAGAGACAATGGTGGTTGTGGTATGAGGTGAGGGGGGTGAAGTCAGAGGGGAGGGTGGTAAGGGTGGGAATGGTGGTGCACTTGACCTGTGGTGTTCTTCGGTATGTTGAGTGGTGTGTGTCGTGGTGGTGGTCATGGAAGTGGTGTCATGTGGTTCTGAAACTACAGTGTGTATGTGCTTTCCTGATCTTGGTGGTCCTGTCCCACGTCTTTGTTCAAATCTCTGAGAGTGGGCGAGGGAAGTGTGAATAGCCTCTTGTATTCCCAATGCATCTGCGAGCAGGTTGAGGGAAGCTATGAACTAGTCATCCACACCTCCTTCCCCAAGCATCTCATTCATTAGGGCTTTCCCAGATGCCAAGGATAGTCTATGTTGTTCCTAAACTAAGTTCATAGTATTGTACAAGCTCCGTATTTGTACTATGTATGCTGGGGCTCCCTCGAGTTCTAGTATAACATGTTGCACATATTCGTGCTCCTCTTCATCATGTTGTCCTTCCTGTTCTTCATTTTGTTTGTCTTCTTGAGTATTTTCCTCATCTTCATCCACTTCGACAATCATTGGTTGAGTTCGGTCAGGCTGGCCCGTGGCGGTCTGTTGTTCGCTTAACTGCTCCACTTCTATCTCCAAGTTGGCTTCATTGAGCATTTTGGCTACTTCTTCATCAGTCAAATCCTCAAGTGTGAAGCCTTGAGGGAACTCTAGATTGGCGGGGATCGGTGGAAAGATAAGATTAGGCCCCTCTACACTTTGCCTTGGTAATCGAATGGTGAAGGGCCGTACTTGTCTTTGGGGTAGTGGAGTTTGTTGGAATCAATGTCCAATAATCTTTCGTCCATACGAACCTGAAACTTCATAGTGTGAAACCATCTTTTAGAAAGCTAAAAGATAATAAAACCAAAAGCAAATAGCAAGGATGAGTTTTATTTAAAACTCATGAAAAGCCAACAAAAGTGATCATTACGTATAAAGCAAAAGCATGCTTTATTGATCGCTATATATCTTGCGCTACGTATTTTTTGAGGAAACTACGTTTTTGCTTTATTAAGTCATGCGCTATGTTTTATGCTTTATTGAAGAACCATCGCTATTGCTTTTGGGAAGGCTTCAAAACTATTTAAGAGGCCCTTGGCTCATTGTTCAAGCATCACTCAAGAGTAACTCACTCAAAGATCTAGAGCTTGGAGATCTTCTTGAAGACAGAGTGTTCTCACACTCTTGAAGGAGGTGAAGTTGTGGTGAAGGAGAGGCTACTCTCATTGCAGCAGGAAGTCTTCTACGAGGTGGTGGTAACTATCTTTTGTGAGTTAACCTTGTGGTTGATTTACAATTTCGTTACACTATTTTGTTAGCTTCGTTGCTTCATTCTCTTCACACACACTTAGATTATTTCGACATAATCTAAATCTTGTATCATCATCTTCTTATTCCTCCATTAGTGAGTGCACCACTTTATATGGTTGAGTAGTACTCCCATGTTGTAATTTGGACATCTATTATTTTTAGTGAAGTAAGCATCCATCTTACGTTCCCTATCCTTGTCTCAAGATCTCTTTCTTTCTCTATCTCACTTATCATCTTGTCAATTAAGTTGTGTATGCTCAAGAGGTTTTAGTATTGGAACGATCCTGGGGCCCCAAATTCCAACACTTGGTATCAGAGCTACATAATTGACATACACACTTAAGATAAGATGAGTGAGATTAGAATTGAGATTGAAGACAAGTTGGATGGATATTCTAATTATCCCATGTGGAGTTTCATGATGATGAACTTGTTAGTGACAAAGCATTTATGGAGTATCGTCAATGGATCCTTAACAAGACCAAGACGAGAAGGCGAAGAAGGGTCTACAGAAGCTTCAAGAGGTATTGGAATTGCTATTACAGAACCAACAGAAGAAGAGGTAACCACTTCGACATCCAGAGTCACTGCTAGGTCTTTACCTAGAGTTCCTCCTACTGAAGATCAGGCAAGATGGGATGCTAGAGATGCTTTAACACTTTCATTCATAGCAATGAGCGTCAAAAAGCATATTCTACCACAGATCAGATCTTGCAGAAGTTCTAGTCAAGCTTGGTTAAAGCTCGAGAATCTTTTTCAGAGCAGAAATCCTGCTAGAAAAGCTCATTTGAGGAGACAACTAGCAAATACAAGGATGAAAGCTGGTGAGTCAATACAAACCCACATTACAAGACTCATTGACTTGAGAGATCAACTTCTAAATGTAGGAGTTGAGATATCAGATGAAGAAATGGTAAATACGCTGATTAATTCACTTCCTATTTCATATCGATCTTTCATAACCACTCTTACCCTTACCACAAGAGATAGAGAGGTTACATTTGAAGAATTAGAGTTCTTACTGATTCAAGATGAAGATCAGTTGAAGGGAATGGAAGAGAATGAAGAAGCACTTTCATCTTCATCAAAGGGTCAAAAAAAGAAGAAGGATAAGAAGAAGGAACAAAAATCCAAGAAGGAAAGTAGGTCCCTCTCACCTTCTACTTCAGATTCTGTATCCACGACATCTAAAGAGAATTCTTCTAAGAAGAAGGTGAAAATATGTTCTTTTTGCAAGAAACGTGGACATATTCAGTCAGAATGTTATAAAAGGATTGCAGCAGAAAAGAAAAAGGCATCAGGTAATGTTGCAGAAGATGATAAAAAAGGGAAATCTCAAGGTGATTCTTATGCCTGTATCACTATTGAGGAAGTAGCTTTGATCAAGCAGCTTTACAAGTTCTTTCAGCAAGTCCTTGGATATTCGACTCAGGTGCTACAAAGCATATGACAGGTTGTAGAGATGTATTTTCTTCTCTCTCCTATTCTTCAGGTAGAAGAGTTACTTTTGCAGATGACAATGATTTGGATGTTGTGGGAATAGGTACAATAACCCTAAAGTCAAGAGAAGGTGGTAATTTTCAAATTTCAGATGTCCTTTATGTACCTGAAATGAAGATAAATCTGCTATCTATATCTGCATTTTTAAGTGATGGTTTTAAAGTTGTATTTGAGAAAGATCTTTGTAAGATCTTATCACATAAAGAAGACAAGTGTCTTTTACAAGGTAAGCATAAAGGAGGGATCTTTGTTTTGTCAAAAATCAGTCAAGCATATGCAGTCAAATCTTCGTCACCGGTGGAAGATATGAAGCTATGGCATGAAAGATTTGGACATATCAATTTTGGAGCTCTCAAGAATATCAAAGATAGAGGTATGGTTGAGAGTTTACCCTCATTCAAGCCACCTGATGATTCAGATATATGTGAAGGTTGTCTTGAAGGTAAGATGCATAAACTACCTTTCAAGAAACATGGTCATATTACAGCTACCAGGAAATTGCAGATTATTCATTTAGATGTGAATGGTCCTATGAGAGCAAACTCTATTCAGGGTTTTAGGTATTTTGTCCTATTTGTGGATGATTTTACAAGATACTCATGGATCTATGGTCTTAAGTCGAAGTCAGAAGTCTTTCCTATGTCCAAGAAGTTTGTAGCTATGGTTGAAAATGAAAGTCAGGAAACTATCCAGATTCTAAGAAGTGATAGAGGTGGAGAATACTTGTCAAATGAGTTCCAGACATTTCTCGATGAGAAAGGTATTACTCGACACCTTACTATTGCTTATACTCCTCAGCAAAATGGTGTTGCAGAAAGAAAGAATAGAGTGCTTGTTGAAATGATGCGGAGCATGATGGCGTCCAAGAAGCTTTCACCGAAATTCTGGTTTGATGCAGTACATACAGCTAATCACATTTTAAACAGGTCATCTACAAAAGCTTTAAAGGTAATCACACCGTATGAGGCTTATTATGGTAGAAAACCTAATGTGAGTTACTTCAGAGTGTTTGGATCACTTTCTTATGTACATGTTGAGAAAAAGGACCGAGGCAAACTAGATATAAAGGCAAAGAAAGCTGTTTTCATTGGATATCCTGTTGAAAGCAAAGGATACAGGTTTTATGTTCCAGAGACAGGTGAAGTTATTCTTTCACGTAATGCTTATATTGCTGAAGATAAGGTTTATGATAAAGAAGCAGAAATTCCGGAGTTCATTAGTGAAAATGACTATGGAATTTTTAGAAAGATTCTGGATGTACATGTTCAGCCATATCAGGAGGGAGTTAAACCTCAAATTCCTAGTATTCAAGAAAAAATTGAAGAAAGAGGAATTTCACAACCATCTACAAAGTCAGTTCCACAAGAGACTTTGATTCCAGAAATGGAAGAAGTTAAAATTCCAGAAAGTCCTAGTACGTCGACAGGACAAGTTCCAGAACCTGTGGAAGCTGAAAGTTCAGAAAGAGTTTCACCACTATTCAAGGATACACCTACGTGGTTATATCAGACTTGGAAAGGTAGTGGTATAAAAACTTTTACTGGAAGAACAAGGAGTCAGACTAGACAACAACAACAAGATCATGTAAGAACAAGAAGTCAAACTAGACAACAAAAAGATCATGTAAGTTTTGCTGAAGACTTTGAGATTCATGATATTTTGGCACTTACGACTGTTGAAGATGAACCTGCGTGTGTTAAAGATGCACTTAAAATTCCTATTTGGAGAAAAGCTATGCAAGAAGAGATTGATTCTATTCATAAGAATCAAACTTGGCAGCTATGTGAGTTACCAGAAGGAAAGAAGGGTATAGGTGTAAAATGGATCTTTAAAATCAAAAGGAAAGCAGATGGTACTATTGATAGATACAAGGCCAGGTTGGTTGTCAAAGGATATGCACAACAAAAAGGTATTGATTATGATGAGACATTTGCTCCTACGTCTAGGATGACTATTATTAGGTCAGTACTTGCTCTAGCAGCACATTTTGGTTGGCATATATATCAACTTGACATTAAGACTGCTTTTCTAAATGGTGATTTACACGAGGATGTGTATATTCAGCAGCCAGAAGGTTTTGAAGAGACAGGTAAAGAACACTTAGTGTGTAAGTGTCACATGGAGTATCCTATATGAATAGTATTTAGAGGTATGACCCTTCTCTTATTCATATAGAGTATGATGCTCACATGAGTGCCAAGTGGCACTCATGAAAGGAACCTTGACTATTGACCCATTGTGGGTGTAGAGAGAGAGAGTAGTCTTAGAGACATCACGCGGCTGGGCGGCAAGTAACACATCGATCTCCGTGCGAACACCTGAGAGAGTCATCGAAAGTCGTGCAGGTATTCCCCCAAAATTGGGGAGTTCATCGGAGCAGACGATCTCTGACATTGGTATCGGAGCCAGACAGCGACGGGACAACCATCATCAAGAACCGACAGCCCACAGGCGGCCCGCGACGGGACAACCATCATCAAGAACCGACGGCCCACAGGCGGCCCGCGATCAGAGAAGGCCCACAGGCGCAGAGAGACACGCAGAGGCCCGAAGGTGTCCGCCAGCCCACGAGGGGGAGCTTTGCTCCTCCCTCCCCACTCCAAGGTAGAAATAAGCTCCTCATGCTCTTGGTTATAAAGGGATTTTCTCCGCCTGCAGCGCCCCTATGTGGGATAAAAGCCCCCTTCGTTGACAGTTCAGAAATTTTCGAAGCCACTCCAATTCAACTTGAAGATAGGTAAAATTCGAATTTTTTTGGGGGAATTAGAAGAACAAAAGTGATATTGTGGATCAAGATGTTGATCAAATGAGGATGTACATATGTATTATGGGCTGTGGTTATGGGATGGGGGGTGTTGGTTTGGTGAAAGAAGCTTTCATTCCTCAGTTTTGAGCTTTCCAAACCTATCTATTCATGAAGATGAAGCTTTTCACTTCCCACCGGTGACATACCTCACTTCTCCGGACCATATCTTCTTCATACCATATCGGATTTCAAAAATCTTGGTCACGTTTCGAAGCTACGCTTTCAAGCTTCGCTCAGAGACCATCGGTGTTGGATTTGGAAGAGATTTACCCTACCAAATCTCTCTGCAGCGCTTCAGTAGGAACTAGGCGGCCACTCCCGGGCCTAGTTTTTCTTCATCCGGACTCCAAATCCAATTTTTTCACTTGGGATTGTCTCAAATTTTTGAAGTGCAGGTGCTGGACAACACTTTGTGGACTGGCGAGGATTGGAAAATTTCTGAAATTGTTCAGTTGCATTCAGTTTGCCCGTTTGAGGCTTTTCCTACGCACTTTTGGTGTTATTTTGGATGGTTTATGGTGTCTAGAACCTCCCCGCACCAAGCGGACATTTCCAATTTTCTTTTGGGACTGGCGAGGACTTAAAATCAGCGGCTTGAAGCATCAAGGACCACCTGGATTTAGCTTCCGCAACACTACTTTGTATCAGGGAAGTGCTCTTGTGTTATATCTCTCTTCTTCTTGCATATTTTAACTCTACTTCCATTCATTTTCATACTCTCTAGTTAGCAAACGGGGGAAGGGTACTTAAACATGGAAAATAAAGGCAAACAATTAGTTGAGACCACTTCTCCACCTAGAGAGCAACTAGAGGATCAAGATGCTAGGATGGAAGAAGTAGAGTTAGGACAAGAAATAGAAGAGAATATAGAAGAAAAAGAGCCTTCAAAGCAAGAGTACACTTATGAAGAGCTTATAGATGAATTTGTCACTCGTGACCAATTCATTGACTTGAAAGAGCAAACCCTCAAGTTAGAGAAAGATTTGGGTAGCATTACATCTCTTATACACCAACTTAAGTCTCAAATGATCTCCCTTGAGACTAGTGTCACTTCTTTCCTAGCTAGGAAGGAAAGAGAGACTCCTACCATTCCTCTAGAGATTACTAGGAAAGAGACTTCTCTTCCTAGTAAATATAAAGGAGAGAGCTCTAGGGAAGCTCCCCTCCTGAAAGACTTAAAGCCACCAACCTTCACGGGGGATGACCGAGACAGGAATAAGGATGCAATCTACACTTTTTTACAAAAGTGGCAAGATTTGCATCAATTGAAGGGCACCCCACCTGAGTATCGTGTGCTAGAGGCGAGTCTCTCCCTCGGCCCGCGTGCTTATAAGTGGTGGATGAGTCTTAAGGAGGCGAACTCTATCCCTAGTGACTGGACTCACTTTGAGACTCTTTTCCTAAAAGAGTTTCTTCCTGAAAATGAAGAGGAGAGGAATTGGGATGAGTGGGATAGAATTACTCAAAGAGGCAGGCCTCTTTCAGTTTATCTATCTCACTATAGAGAGATCACTTTGAAGCTTAAGGGTCTAGATGACTTTCAGAAGACCAGAGGGTTTGTTAGGGGCTTGGATAAAGCCATAAAGAGGGAAGTCAGGAGGAATGCGCCTAAGACGTTTGAGGAGGCGATCAAATATGCACAGATATATGAGGACCATAACCGTCCTCAGTATACTCCTATGGAGACGGATCAGCCCCTTAAACCTCTTAGCACTACTAAATTTAAGAAAAAGTTACCTTTTGGGAAAAACAAGGTTTTTATTAAAAAACAAAGATCACAAGGGCCTAAGCTATCCACAGACCAGTTTGAGAAGGCCAAAAGAGAGAACCTGTGTTTTAGGTGCCTATCCCCTAGCCACTCACAGTGGAACTGTCCACTCAAGAAGGGGGAAGAAAAGAAGAAAGCACTAGAGTCTAGTACGGCTCCTGAAAGGGGCAAAAAGGCGGTCCACCTAGTGCAGACCCTTCCCATTCATGGCAGCTCTAGCTGCAAGGGAGTGGAGGTGATGCACGAGGATATAGAGCACACGTGTTGTTTGACTCAGTCATTGTGGTCACCGCAGTTTGGACCACATGACTTGGTCAAGCTACATGGTAGTGTATACGGGACCAGGGTGCGAGTCATGATAGATGACTCTGCCACTCATAACTTCATAAACTATGCTTTGGTCAAGAAATTGAAGATTCCCCAACAGCCTAGTGCACATAAATACATTGTATCTATGATGCAAGGGCAAGATAAAAGAATATGGGATACTATGGTATCCAATTTGGAAGTCAAGATGCAGGATTATATAGATCATATAGACTTCCAAATTATGAACATGGAGAGGACAGATCTAGTCTTAGGAAGAGAGTGGCTATGGGGGTTGGGAGATACACTTAAACGCAGCTATCAAAATAACACACTCGAGTTTGAAAAGAATGGAAGTACAATTTATATTCAGGGAGAGAGAGATGTACCTAGTGCACCTCTCATCTCATCATTAGAGTTGTATAGTCTCTGTTGTTCACAGCATGTACAGGATATGTTTTTATTGTATAGTCATGATATGGAGCATTGTATAGACAGCTCATCTGATGTATATTTTCATGCTTTGAATGTAAATATGAACAGGACTTTCTACTATTCTTTTTTGCAAGAGTGTGTAGTTAAAAGTTTTAAGGATCTTATGTTTGAATTCAGAGATGTTTTTCCCACTGACTTACCTAGAGGGCTACCACCTGAGAGAGGGGACATTGACCATGCCATAGAAGTTGTTACTAACACTAACCCTATTTGTAGACCACCTTATAGGCTTAGTGTTTCTCAGCATGAGGAGGTTGAGAAGCAATTGCAGGACTATTTAGCTAAAGGCTTCATCAAACCTAGTAACTCACCATGGGCATCGCCAATGCTCCTAGTTAAAAAGAAAGATGGCTCTATGAGACTATGTATAGATTATAGAGCACTTAATAAGGTAACTATCAAAAATAGATTTCCAATGCCTAGGTTGGAAGATCTATTTGATCAGTTACATCAAGCTAGGTATTTTACCAAGCTTGACCTTAGATCAGGATATCATCAGATCAGGATTAGGGCGGAGGATGTCCCTAAAACTGCATTTAGGACTAGATATGGGCACTATGAGTTTTTGGTGATGCCTTTTGGTCTCACCAATGCTCCTGCCACTTTCATGAAACTCATGAATAGTGTTTTACGGCCTTATCTAGGACACTTTGTAGTAGACTTTTTAGATGACATTCTGATCTATAGTGCATCAGAACAGGAGCACTTGGAACACTTGAGAAAAGTATTTCAAGTGCTAAGGGAAAATTCGCTCTTTGCTAAGGAGTCAAAGTGTGAATTTTTCAAGACAGAGGTTAAATACCTTGGGCATATAGTCTCCCAAGATGGAATCCAGATGGATCCTGAAAAAGTAAGGGCTATTATGGAATGGCCACATCCACGGAACCTGGAGGAGCTGCAGATCTTCCTAGGTTTATCAGGTTTCTATCGAAGATTCATTAAGAACTATGCCAAAATTGCTGTCCCGATGACGAAACAGCTTAAAGGGAAAGGGAAAGACTTTCATTGGGGAGACGAACAGAAGCAAAGTATGGAAAAGTTGAAGGTAGCAATTGCTACAGCTCCACTTTTACACATAGCAGATCCCAATAAACCATTTATGGTTGAAACTGACGCGAGTGATTTTGCTATAGGAGCGGTTTTAGTACAGGATGGTCGACCATTAGCTTTTGAGAGCAAGAAACTAGAACCGGCTCAAAAGAATTACTCCGTCTATGAGAAGGAGTTGTATGCAATAGTCCATGCTTTGAAGAAGTGGCGTCATTATTTATATGGTGCCAAAGTTACGATAGTGTTTGATCAAGAGAGCATTAAGTGGCTCTCTAATCAAACAGACCTTAAAGGTCGTAAGGCCCGATGGGCAGAGACCCTTCAAGAGTTTGATTATGAGCTTAGGTATAGGAAGGGAAAGTTTAATGTAGTGGCTGATTCACTTAGCCGCATGCCTATGCTCAATGGACTGAGTTTTACTCAGATCACTAGCGAGCTACTTGAGTCTATTAGAGGGAAATGTAAGCTTGATCCTGCATATTCCGAGATTTGGGAAGCCATAGAGAATGGGGATCGTAATATACGGGTTTCCAATGAGGATGGAGTATCGACGGGTACTCAAGAAGGATTCAAGTGGAAGAATTACAGTGTCCATGATGGATATCTGTTATATAAAGGTAAGGTGTGTGTCCCTAGAGATACTGAGATGAGACGGCATATTTTATATGAGTGTCATGACACACCTAGTGCGGGACACCCAGGAGTTAACAAGACTTATGATCTTGTTAAGAGGCAGTTTTATTGGCCTGGACTTCATAAGGACGTCCTAGAGTATGTGCTTAAGTGCAATAAATGCCAGGTCAACAAAGATGAGAGATTAAGGATTGGAGGGCTACTCCACCCATTGGATATTCCCAATGGGAAGTGGGAGAGTATCTCCATGGACTTTATAGTCGGATTACCTAAGACACAGAGAGGGCACGACTCGGTCTGGGTAATTGTGGATAGGTTAACCAAAATGGCTAGGTTTATTCCGACACATACTACAGTGAAGACACCTGAGTTGGCTAGACTCTTTGTAGAGAACCTATACCGGTTATATGGTCTTCCTTTAGACATAGTTTCTGATCGGGATAGGAAGTTCACTAGCCACTTTTGGAGAGCGGTCTTCAAAAGGTTGGATACAAAGCTTAGCATGAGTACGGCCGAGCATCCACAGTCGGATGGGCAAACAGAAAGGGTTAACCAAATCCTAGAGGATATGCTTCGAGCATATGTGAATGAAAGGCAAACTAATTGGGAGGAGTACTTACCTATAGTAGAGTTTGCATATAATAGTGCCAAGCACTCTTCCACTGGGCATAGTCCATTTATGCTTATGTATGGGTTTCAGCCAAGGGCTCCTTATGCAGTAGGCTTGCAGAATGAAAAAGTTCAAGCTGCAAAGGACTTCTTGGAAGAAATGAATGATATGCTTAGACTTGCTAAGGACAGCATTAGGAAAGCTCAGGATAGGGCTAGAGCCTATGCTGACCCTCAAAGAAGAGATATCAACTTTGAGGTAGGAGAGCAAGTCTATCTTAGAGTTCCATCTAGGTCTGAAACCATGAAGACGGGACCTTGTCCAAAATTATCTCCTAGGTATTGTGGACCTTTCCAAATACTTAAGAGAATAGGAAAGATGGCTTACCAGCTCCAACTTCCAGAGAATAGTCAAATCCATCCAGTTTTTCATGTTAGCCGGCTTAAGAAAAGGCTGGGTGAATCTGACAACCTCATTCCAGATAGTGAGGTAGTAGAGCCTATTTCTGTTCAATCTATTCCACATGAGCCAGAGAGCATACTACGCACTCGAGAGAAACGGACGAGGAGTCACTTGTATAAAGAGTGTCTAGTAAAGTGGAAAGATAGTTCCGAAGATAGTGCCACATGGGAGCGGGTTAGCACCCTACAGAGACGGTTTCCCAGTTTTAGTTTACCTTCCCAAGAGTTTTCTTAAGGGGAAGGATATGGGGAAACAACACGGAGACAGGACCATGTATTTTTATACATGGGGATAGAGTGGGAGTGGTGGTTCTATTATTTCTCTCTTTCTTTTAGACCTTCCAATACCATTTTGAGGACAAAATGGAAGTAAGGGGAAGGAAATGTCACATGGAGTATCCTATATGAATAGTATTTAGAGGTATGACCCTTCTCTTATTCATATAGAGTATGATGCTCACATGAGTGCCAAGTGGCACTCATGAAAGGAACCTTGACTATTGACCCATTGTGGGTGTAGAGAGAGAGAGTAGTCTTAGAGACATCACGCGGCTGGGCGGCAAGTAACACATCGATCTCCGTGCGAACACCTGAGAGAGTCATCGAAAGTCGTGCAGGTATTCCCCCAAAATTGGGGAGTTCATCGGAGCAGACGATCTCTGACAGTAAGCTTATAAAAGCTTTGTATGGTTTAAAACAGGCACCTAGAGCATGGTATGAAAAGATACATACATATCTTTTATCCGTTGGTTTCCATAACTCAGATGCAGCTCCAACTCTTTATGTCAAAGCTGAAACAGGTATGATGATTATAGCAATCATTTATGTGGATGATATTATAGTCACAGGTCCCAGAGATGAGGATTTGCAGATGTTCAAAGAAGAATTGAAGCAAACATTTGATGTGAATGATTTAGGCATTCTACATTATTATCTTGGGATTCAGTTTCTGTTTCAAGATGAGTGTATCTACATGACAAAACAGAAGTACATTGAGAAACTTTTGGAAAGGTTTCAGATGGGTGATTCTAAACCTATGCAAACACCTATGGATCAGAACACGTCTTTACAAATGGTAGCAGATGCAGAGCCATTTGATGCTACTCTATATAGCCAAGCAGTAGGTTGTTTGATATATCTTTGTAGTACACGTCCTGATATACAGTTTGCAGTTTCTCAAGTATCAAGGTTCATGCAGAATCCGACAGTATTACATTGGAAAGCAGTAAAGCGGATCGTTCGTTATTTGAAGGGAACTTCAAATTATGCTACGGTATTTTCGAAATCTACACATTTGTTACTAAAAGGATTTTCAGATTCTGATTGGGCAGGTGATAAAGACACAAGAAGAAGTAATAGTGGATTTTGTTTTTATCTTGGAGATTGTCTTATCTCATGGTATTCAAAGAGACAACCCACTATTGCCACTTCATCATGTGAAGCTGAATATCGTGCAGCATTTACAGCTACTCTAGAGTCAGTATGGTTGCAGAAGATTTTCAGTTATCTTGATGTAAGGGTACATCAACCCATTCAGATATTTTCAGATAGCCAGAGTGCTATAGCTATAGCTAAGAATCCAGTGCATCATGCAAGGACAAAGCATATAGAGGTACACTACCACTATATACGAGAGCAGATAGCTAAGAAGCACATTGAGCTGGTTTATGTTCCTACTAGTAAGAATGTTGCAGATATTTTTACCAAAGCATTGACTAGAGATAGTCATGAGAAGATTTGCAGGGTACTGAAGCTTATATCATTGTGACATTGAAGGAGGGATTGTTGGAATCAATGTCCAATAATCTTTCGTCCATACGAACCTGAAACTTCATAGTGTGAAACCATCTTTTAGAAAGCTAAAAGATAATAAAACCAAAAGCAAATAGCAACGATGAGTTTTATTTAAAACTCATGAAAAGCCAACAAAAGTGATCATTACGTATAAAGCAAAAGCATGCTTTATTGATCGCTAAATATCTTGCGCTACGTATTTTTTGAGGAAACTACGTTTTTGCTTTATTAAGTCATGCGCTATGTTTTATGCTTTATTGAAGAACCATCGCTATTGCTTTTGGGAAGGCTTCAAAACTATTTAAGAGGCCCTTGGCTCATTGTTCAAGCATCACTCAAGAGTAACTCACTCAAAGATCTAGAGCTTGGAGATCTTCTTGAAGACAGAGTGTTCTCACACTCTTGAAGGAGGTGAAGTTGTGGTGAAGGAGAGGCTACTCTCATTGCAGCAGGAAGTCTTCTACGAGGTGGTGGTAACTATCTTTTGTGAGTTAACCTTGTGGTTGATTTACAATTTCGTTACACTATTTTGTTAGCTTCGTTGCTTCATTCTCTTCACACACACTTAGATTATTTCGACATAATCTAAATCTTGTATCATCATCTTCTTATTCCTCCATTAGTGAGTGCACCACTTTATATGGTTGAGTAGTACTCCCATGTTGTAATTTGGACATCTATTATTTTTAGTGAAGTAAGCATCCATCTTACGTTCCCAACACTGCCCCCTCTCTTGCGTCTGTCGTCTCTGGCAGACCCTTGTTGTGTGGACCGTTGGATGTAGTACTCCATGACATCTGTGGCTAAGTGATGGTCTGCTATTCTCAGCCCTTTGGCCAAATTAGTGAGTAGGGCATCCCAGTCTACTGGCCCGGGTACCTCCGGATGTGGCATGCATAGCTATTCTGAGTGTAGAGCCTGTTCAACCGCAAATAACTGTAATAGTTGAGATGGTTTGGGTATGAATATCTCGGAATGATATTCCCAGAACCTTGTAATAAACATTTCCTCAAATGTTTGCTTGAAGCAGGCTGGTAGATACTTGATATGAGCATGCCACGCATAGACAACATTGATGGGTGGTGTTGTGCTCATATCGTAGGCGAGATCCTGGCTTCCTTCATTAAATCCGAGAGCTGAAAGGTGAGGTGCTTTGACATTTCGAAAGGTTCTGAAAGTGATCAGCATTAACTCAAGTATTTTGAGGGACATCTGTGCCATGATATCTGGTATATTTTTGAATCTGACTGCCTAGTGTCGGATGGTTGAAATCATGTAGCCGACTGTGGGTTGGCCACAAGGGGGTGCTAAGTAGACATAGTTTAGCCACTTTTCACATCCTTTAACTGTCAAAACTGTTTTGGTGTACTCTGGCCAAGACCTTCGTCGGAAGATAGGGCAGTAGCATGGGTTATACTTGATGTATAAAGGCATGTTATTCCAAGTGCATACCATTTTAGGGTATGTTTCAAGTAGACGTATCCTCCAGGTAGGTTGAAATATATTCCCGTGTGTGGCACTTGCAGGAATGTCATCTGGTGCAAACTGTGTTGCCGAGGTTGGTTCTTTTGTTGTGCACTGCTTTATTTCAGCATTATAATCTGCCATTAATACGCAGAATGGAACATACAAATCATCGGACGTGCCAATCCACCTATGATGGGAGAGGTTTCTGAAATAATCCAATTTGATGACAACTTCTTCCAATTGGGACATAGACTGTATCTGTACTGCAACTCTATCATCATGGGTTGGAACAAACTTTTCTAACCTTTGCATCCATTCAGGAGCTTCGATCTCAATTATGTCCATTCCATCCTCTGTGCGCTTACCCCCTGGTGCATGCATGGGTACGTATGGGTCTTCAAAAGTCTCCTCAACTTCAATTGGAACTAAGTCCTCAGGTTCCGGTTCCACAAGGGGAGAGGGCTGACACTCATATTGAAGAACTTTATTTTGTAATTCTGCCAGTTGTGCTCTGAGTTTGGCGACTTCTTCAGATGTGTCTGCGGCGGCTGTGACTTCTTTTGGTGACTCTTGTTGAGCTGTCAGTTGCTTTAGTAGGTCATCCCGCTCTCTTTCTACGGCAGCGTGTGCTTCCAGGAGGTCGGCGTGTGTTTCCAATACGATTCGCATATTTTCCGATGGGATGGCCTTGAAGTGTTCTGGGTCAATTTCCTACGGGGATCCCTCCATTGCAGCCTCCAGGTTTTCTTCGTTCTGTTTCTGTAGTCGTTTATTTTCTTCGAGTGCTGCGGACATGTGCTTTCATAGTAAGGCGAGGTTACGTCGAAGCTTGAGATTGTCCGTTATCTAGGCGTGTAACATATCATCAAGTTTTTCTTTGGTATCTGGCTGGGGTGGATTGGCTACTAATTGATCATGTTGTGCCTGTAAGGTATTAAACTGCTGTTGTAATAGCCTCTTCTCCTTCTCTAAATTAATGAATCTTTCTTGGAGTGTTTCATGGTTTTTGAACAGGCTCGTATGCTGAGCGTCTAGGTGCTGGTAATGCTGTTGTAGTTGAGACATATACTCATATAAAGTATCAAATACATTATTAACAAGAGTGGATGCAGGGAAGGTGTTGAATGCAGGAGGGTAGGGAAAAGGGAAAGGGAGTGTGTATGCTGTGCTTGAGAAGGGTGAAGTGGGTGGTGGGGAATGGGAGATTGCGGGAATATCAGGGGAGGGAGAGGGGCAGAAGTGGGTGATATGTCCATGAAGTCATGTGTGGATGCGGTCGTGGGAGTGATTGTGTACATGGGAATTGTCGGTGTGGTGATGGTCGTGAAGGTGTAAAGTGGTGTGTGCAACTGTGAAAATGAACCACCAGGAAGTGTGATGGGGGGAATGGGGTTTTCAACGGTTACGGTGAGAATTACAGTGTCAGTGGTAGTAATCACGATCGAGTTGGTGTCAAGTTGGGCGGACTGTGAGGGTTGACTGACATTTTGTGCTTCGGTATGGGAAGTGGAATCTAAGGCTGTGAGAGAGGTTGTAGGAGGTGAAGGTGGTGGAGTTGGAGGGGAGGGTGGTAAAGGGGGTGACGGGGGTGCACTTGAGGTATGGGCTTCATCAGTGTGATGAATGGTATGGGTTGTGCTCGTGGTGGTGGATGTGGTGCCCTGTGGTTCTGATACTAAGACATTCATTTGTTTCCTTGGTCTAGGGGGACGTCTGCCGTATCTTCGCTCCGATCTTCACGAGTGTGGAAGAGCGGTATGCACTGTCTCAGGTACCCCCAATGCATCTGCAATCATGTCAAGGGTTGCCCTGTATTGCTCGTCCATACCTTCATCTTCCAAGATCAGGTTCATTAGGGCCTTTTGTGCTGCCAGGGATAGTTTGTGTTGTTCTTGAACTCGGTTGATGGTATCATACAGTCTTTTCAATTGCTTCGTATAAGCAGGGGCACCTTCAAGTTCCGGTACTTCTTGCTCATATTCATGGTCTTCTTCGTCAGATAGTCCTTCTTGTTCATCCTCTTGCTCCTCTTCTGCAGTCTCCTCTTCATATTCATCTACTTCGACGACTTCTGGTTGGATTGGATAGGGTTGGTCCGTGACTGTTTGTTGCCCGCCTGCTTGCTCTGCCTCAACTTCCATATTAGTAGCATTAATTATTCTGGCTACCTCTTCATCAATTAGATCTTCCAGTGTAAAGTTATGAGGGAACTCTAAGTCAGTGGGTATAGGTGGAGACACCAGATTTGGCCCTTCTACACCGTTCCTTGGTAGTCTGATGGTAAAGGGCTGCACGTGCCTTGGAAGTCGTGGAGTGGTGTCCAGTGTCAGTGTAGCACCTCGGGCCTGTGCACAAGGCATCTGAACTGCTCCGCTCATTTTCTTGGATGGAGGCCCTGCGGCTGATAGTCTTCGTTGAAATTCTTGCACCCTGGTCCAGACAAGTGCCCTTTGAATTGGCACATCATATGCCAATCACCGATAAATGATTCTTGTAAGAGCAAAGCAACCATAAAGTACTAACTTCTGCTTCTTGTAATCGTTGATGTGCCAAGTGAATTTGGTCAATAATCCAATGAGGCATGTTGATTGTCAAATTGAAGGCGTCTGCTAAATATAGACTGAACCAGATCTTCTTGGGTGGCATCGTGAATCTCTCTTGAGCAGGGAACGCGAAATGTTGCATGCACATTCAGAGGTGAATGGCAATAGTTGGTGTCATTGCCACCATGTCCTTTAGTTTAGTCAGGTTCCTGTTTTTCATGTTGTCTGGGACCATTGACTCCTTCTCTGTGGGGATATGCATGCCTTTCATATCGAGAGCTTCCCTTACCAAATTGTTCGTCAATTTGAAGTGCTTCAGTTCATTACCTCTTGTAAGAGATGGTAGGACAAAGGTGCTATACCCCTTTTTCTCTTTACTGGGAGTGAGGGTGCTAATCAAGTATGAACACCTTAGAAAGTCCGGCTTCGGTAACTGGGCTTTGAAGTAATCATATAGTCCGCCTTCTTCCATATCGGTTTCAACCCTTCATTGTTTTGAAGCCTCTCAAACTCTCTGGCAAAGAAATGATACCGACCCCAGCGTCCGTTGAACTCTATTTCTGCCTCCCACAAGTAAGTGCCTTCTCCAAGAGGTCCTGCCACATCACTGAGCCAATGCGAGTTTTTGCTTACTGGTGATGTGTGCCCCTGGGGAGGATTCTGAACAGGTATGGCATGTAATGCTCTCAATGCCAGTGGTCTTTCCTTCAACTCCTCCTCAATGGGGAGATTTTCAATGTCCACAATCTGAGGGCTGATGCCTGCCTGGGAGCTAGTTCCTGCAGCCTCAGCCATATTGAAGGGACTAGTTGCCAGTTTTGTGAGAATATACAAATGAATGTTAACATTGCCAATGGACACCAAGTGGTCATGTGTCCCCGTTACAACATTAACATGAGTTTTTTTAGTGACAAGTTAGTTAGTCAGTGAGTGCTCGGTGATTGGGGGTGTAGTTAGTGGATGAATTGTCCTATGAGCTAAGTGGAAAGGTGTAGTGTGAGAATGATGCAGTTAGTACGTGGAGGTGAATTTATAAGTGGGGTCCGGGGGTTTATTACAAGCTTTGGGCAGCCAAATACATTGGATGGCTTTCAGTTGTGGTTCTGTGGAGACTCTCAAGGACTTTGTGAGAGTTTTTGCTTGGAAATGAGGCTTTCTAGGGACCCATTTACAAATGATTCTACTCATGCTCATGGGTGAATATGTGTTTGTGTGTGATGTATAAGAGTGGGTATCAGCTGTTCGAGTGAGTGAACCATGTTGTACAGGGTGTGGTCTCTGTGTAGCTATTTGAGCCCGCAAGCAAGCCTTAGGCACCCAATATTTGTCTTGATTGTGGGCCAGCCTTCATCGACTTCTTGGGTACCCAGATAGACTTCACTTTCACAGAAGAATTTTTGGAAGACTTCTTATTAGTGTCGTGTCGTTGATCACTAATAGGAAGTTAAGCCAATCGTTGTGGCTTGACCGCAATAGGAGCTCGCCTTTCAACACCCACATTTGTTTTGGTGGCTAGGACACCTTGCTTCATACTTTCTTTTGGCTTCGAGCATAGGTAGTCTACTTCTTCTGCATTTTATTTGCCTCTAGTTGCTACATCTCGATGGCCTTTGGAAAAGAAGGGAGTTCCATCGTATCCTTGACTTCTTTGTTGAGATAATCATCCCTCTGCATCACATAGTTTTGGACAAGAATAACATGGTCATCTCCATGTGTACTCCTAGAAGGACCAGGAGTGTGTGCCTTTCCTAGTTCCTTGAGTGCTCCATTATCTAACTCAATTGTAATCGACTCTGATTTACCCATGCATGATCATAGATCCAATCTTGACCCAAGACAAGAGGCTCAGTGAGATCCTCATCTTGACACACTAGTACTTTAACTGTCATTAAAACATCTTGAATGCAGAGGGGAAGTTCCACCTCACCCATGCAAGGGGTTTCAACACCTCCCAATCCTATGAGATATGCTTCCACAGGATTGACATTTAAGTTCAATTCTTGACAGTAAGAAAGTTTATAGCACTAGTGGCTGCACCTGAGTCAATCAAGGCCCGTACAGTCCTTGCACTTTGTCCTTGTCCTATCTCTAAGGTCACAAAAGGACGTCTATCAATTATTCTACGGGAACTTACACCTGAGACTTCGCACATAGCCATATGATATCCTGGATCCTCATAGGCACCTGTCCTAGGTTGGTCTCTACCTTGCCTTTTCAATTTCATTCTTTAGATGCGTTCCAATACTTCTACCTGTGCCTCTTCTCGAATTCGTTTTTCTTCTTCCTTGCGTTTCTTGGCGGTGTTGAGTCGATTTAGCATCTCTTCAGTCAAAGGTTCTTGATATAACTTGACTCTGCATCCGCTTATGTAGCTAGGGAGAATATCGCCTTCTAAAGTGGCTAGTTGTACTGCTCCACTAGTTGAAATCCTATTTATGATCATAGGTCCATAACCACGCTTTTCTAATTTTCTCGCATGTTGCTTCAACGTGTAGACTAAAAATAGGTCTCCTGCTTTCAAGCCCTTATCCTTCACATGGGCATCAAAGTATGCCTTCTGTCTTTTCTTAGCTGCATATATTCCAGCTGCAGCTCTTAGTCTTGTTTCACCTAGTCGTTCTAGATAAAAAATCCTCGAAGAGAGTTCATGACCTGTCCACTCATGCTCTTGTGCTACTTTCAATGTAGGTATCAAGAAGTCCAATGGTAGCACTGCATTTTGACCGAATACCATCTGAAAGGGTGTGGCTTGGAGCACCGTTTTATAGGCAACTCGGTATGCCCAAACAGCATGGTGTAGTTGTTTGTCCCAATAAGAGCGTTTATTATTCACTAATTTGGTCAACACATTGCATAGAATCTTATTTGTGCTCTTGGCTTGGCCATTAGCTTGTGGGTGATAATGGGCAGACTTCTTGTGTATCACCAAGAACTCTTGAAGGAGGTTTTCAATAACTTCATTCAAGAAGTGAGTGCCTCTATCACTAACTAGCTCTATAGGTAGCCCGTATCTAGTGAACACATTCTCAAATAAGAACTTGGCAGTCATCAAAGCATCATTCTTGGTCGTAGCTTTTACCTCTACCCACTTGGTTAGGTAATCTGTGGCCACAATAATGTATTCAGCATGGGAACCCTTAGCTGGGGGATTAATAGGACCTACGAAGTCTATTCCCCACTTAGAGAATGCTCGTCCACCCATCATAGGTTTCAAAGGCATCTCATCTTTACGTATAGGATACTGAGTTCGCTGACAGACATCACACCTCTTCACATAGGTATGTGCATCCATGTGAAGGGTCGGCCACCAAAGACCTGCAAATAGTATAGCTTTGATCACCCGATCTGGTCCAAAATGTCCTCCTACTACACGTTGGTGAGCATTTTCCAAGATTTTAAGATATTCGCTCTCATGGACACATAGTCTAAGGTAACCATCTTTGCCACGCTTGTATAAATTATCTCCAATGAGTGAGTAGTCTAGGGCTTCTTGTTCTAAACTTCTCTTTCTAGCCAAAGTCATGTCTTGAGGGAATGTTTTCGTCCTCAGGAAGGCTACTAGTGGTTCACTCCAATCTGGTTACTACAGACTGGGCATTCCTTACACCACCTATGAACATCTGCTTCCATAGTTGGCTAGTGCACTCCAAATCTCCTTAGTGTCTGTAAAGTCCTTTGCCTCGAATGGTGTTGCTCTAATGCACCTACATGTGCTGATTGCAACCATTTTGCGTACTCGTCCTCTTCCACACAACAAGCCAATATCCCTTGGTCTGTTTGTTTGTACATACTTCCTGCCATGATATGGTACTTCTGGGCTTTTACTAATTCACTATCTTGAGTGTTTATGATTGGGTGGTTAGGTCCGTATGGCAATAGTGGCACTAATGGCTTAGCCCACTGAGGTACGACTTCCAAATTAAACAAGTATGCATCAGGAAGATCATCTAATACTCCTTGTGGGGCCTCTCCGGATGTGAGCCTCGAGAGATGGTCTTCTCTCAAGTGAGTCTTGCCTTTCCTCACCACATCCTCAAAGTCATATTCCATTAGCAAGCGAAACCATCTTACTAATATGCATGTATTGCATGGTTTGTTTACCAAGTACAACAATGCCTGACGATCAGTAAAAAATTTAAACTTATTTGCAAGCAAATAGTGTCTAAAATTTTTAACAGCGTATACCATGCATAATCCTTCTCGCTCAGTGGTGGTATAGTTTTGTTCAGCAGCATTCAACTGTCTACTAGCATAGGAAATTGGAAGATCCATATTACCTTCACCCGCAGGTTGTGCAAGCACACATCCAATGACATAATTGGATGCATCCACGTGAACATGAAAGGGCTTATCCCAATCTGGTGTAGTCAAGATTGGTGCTGAACATAATCGTCGTTTAAGCTCATTGAAGGAGTTCTCAAACTCTTCAGTCCACTCAAAATTGGTTAAAAGTCCATACAGAGGCTTTGCTATGATGGCATACATGTGTATAAAACGTCCATAATAACCACAATGCCCCATGAAGGAAGCTTGTACTTCCTTGATATTCCTTGGCCTAGGTAGCTCTGCAATAGCTCTCACTTTTTCCTCGTCTGTAGATATGCCATTCTTTGACACTGTGTCCTAGAATCTTGCCTTGCCTGACCATGAAAACACACTTTTCTGGGTTCAAGCAGACTTGATATTCTCTACATTTGTCAAAGATTTGCCCGAGTTCAGGTATATGTGTTTGTCTAATGTTGGAATGAGCACAGAGGTCGTCAACATAGACTTCTAAATTCTTCCCCAGAAACTCTTTAAACACGTGGCACATCAATCTTTGGAAGGTTGCAGGAGCGTTGGTAAGCCCAAATGGCATTACTCTAAAGGCAAATATGCCCCATTCTGTGGAAAAAGTGGTCTTATGCTGATCTTTTGGAGCTACGGCTACTTGATTGCAGCCAGAAAACCCATCAAGGAAGCTGTACACTTCCTTGCCTGCTACTCTTTCTAGTAGATGCTCAGTGATAGGAAGCGGATATTTATGTTGGATTGTGGCTGCATTAACCTTCTTCAAGTTGATGCATACACGTAGCTTTCCATTCTTCTTGGGCACCACTACAATGGGGGATACCCACTCAATGTGCTCAATTTCATAGATGAATCCAACTTCTACAGTCTATCTATCTCCTCCTTGATCTTGGCAGCATAGTTATCATTATATGTGTATGGCTTCTGCTTGGATGGTTTGGCATCTGAGGTCATGGGGATTGTGTGTGAGCATATGTCAGGTCTACACCTTTTAAATCCTTATAGCTCCAAGCGAATACATCTCTGTATTCCCTTAGCAAGGCTATTAGTTCATGCTCCTCTACTTCCGTCAGGTCATGTCCTATGTATGTGCATCTTTCTTCTCCTTCTTCTATGGCTACAAATATTTTCTTGGTGGTTTCTTTGTTATCATAGGCCTCTCCTGACTGTGCCTCACGTTTAGGAATTCTCACAATGACTCTTCTATCATCTATTTCATACTTCTTAAAATTTTCAGGGACCTCAAACAAGGATTCTTCCTCCTTAGGTGTGACTTCTCTTTTCTTTCTTTTCTTTCCTTCATCCTTAGGGGTCACGTGTGTGGTTAACCTTACATCATTTGTGAGCTCTCCATGTCTCTGAGGGTGAGCTTCCACTTCATAGAAG
Organism: Ceratopteris richardii; assembly: GCA_020310875.1. Lineage (NCBI taxonomy): Eukaryota > Viridiplantae > Streptophyta > Polypodiopsida > Polypodiales > Pteridaceae > Ceratopteris > Ceratopteris richardii. The sequence goes on along the minus strand of CM035432.1, from coordinate 155,969,252 downwards.
TATTCTTCATCTGATGCAAAAGGTGGGTCCATAATGATTGACTCTAGATCGGAGTCACTTGCATCCTCAAATGCATCAGGGCTAGGTTCACATTCTTCTAAAACCAAATCTTCCATGATTGGCTCTATGGAGAAGACTGAAATGTCATAGCCATCCTCATCATAGTGGGGTGTCCATTGTTCTTCATGGATGGCTACATCCATTGTTGCTAAAATTTCTGCCCAACCGTGAGGTTCAAATTCTTCGTCAGGAAACACTACAGGTGCATAGGCTGGGTCTTGAATTGATCTATGGGTTTCCTTCGCACCTACCTCTCTGGCTTTTTCTCTCTTCTCTTCTTCTACTGCTACTTTACACATCCACAAGTGAGTGTCTTCATGCATCCATGAGGATCGTGATCCTATGGAATGCACTGATTCCGTGTCATCTTTGGCTCTATGGATGGGATTCCATTGGATGGGGGTACATCCTTGAGATTGACTTTAGTCATGACACCTAAGTGTTGCAAATACAAGGAATTGGTTCCCCAATTCTGTACCACAACTGCCGCATAAATGGTCTCCCCAAAATCATCGTGTACGCATGACTTTTGCTAAAATCACATATAGCAAAAGTATGCTCAAACTCTATACCACATGTGGTGAGAGTTATTCCTTCTAGCAAGACTAAGGGTCTTTCTATGTGACCATCAGCCATTTGCAATTTCATTCTCATTGGCCTAAGTGCTGGCTTGCCCCAATGCTTCCATAGGGAAGTGGTAGCAATTGCAACTCCGACACCTGAGTCCAGAATTGCCTTGGTTGTGTATCCTTGATGGGTGATGGGAAGATAGGTGTTTCCTTGTTCTCCTTCGCTCATATCTCCTATCTTGTCTAGAGGAATTTCTAGCATTGTTCCATGAGAACCTACCTGGGAACGCGATTTAGCTATCTCTGGTACCTTTTTGGCTACATGTTTCCACAGTTCTGGCCTAACCTTGAGTAACTCCTCTAAAGTGAGATTGCACTGCACTTTAGTATTCTTTACTACCTCGGTGTTCCTAGGTATGACTGAGTCTTTGTTTCAGACCATGACCGTGGGTGCTCTCATACAAGTAGACTTAGCTTCCCATGGGCTTGTGAAGTGGGGTAATTCATGTAAAGAATTAGACTCAAAGTCTAATCTCTCTTGAGATTGGGTACTCTCCTGCTCTCCATAAATAGAAGGAATGTCTTGTGGGAATTGGTCATGTGCATCATCCACAAGTTCAATGGGAGGAGGGACTTCACTTTCTTTAGCCCATTTCTCTTCTTGAATCTCTTGCAAGAACTCTAGTGTGTACCGATTCATAGAAGAAGATGTGTTTGGTTCTGTGGAGTTAGGCACATAGGCTTCCTGGGCAGGAAGGCTTACTCTTTCACTTGCTTTGCCCTTATTTGGAGGGGTGGGTTCCTTTTCTGATTGTGCAATTAGTCTCTCCAATCTTTCTAGCTGTCCATCAAAGTGCAACTGCGTCTTAGCTGAACTAGAGATGTTAAAGAGCTGACTGGCTTCAAACATGGTTTGAGCCAATTCCACCATCTTAGCACAAATTTTAGTTCGTTCAAGCTCTAGTTCGTCTCTAGGGTAACACTTTTCATGATCCGTTACATTTGGCCCTTCTTGGATCCTGGCCTGATATGCCTTAAGCATCATTTTAAGGTCCTCGGGAGTGGGATCTGCTAACACTGATCCTACTCTAAGGGGTGGTGGGGTCGCATGAGGCAGGTTGTAAGGGGGTGGATCAGATGGAGATGGGAATGGTGGTGGTGGGGTAGGCTTTCCTCGAGTTCACTCATCTTCTTTGCCCATTGTCTTTTCATTCCCTTGCGGCTATCTCTCTAAGGCCTAGTCCTTTTCTTAGTTGTGTTCTCAGTCTCACTAATCTCAGAATTCTTTTCCTGGCCTAAACCTTGGTTCTGCTGCAAGCTTTGAGCTCTAGTGACCACTTGCACTGGTGTAGTGGAAGCCAGGCTTTCTGTAGAGTCTACTACTAACCCAATCACATTGATAGGAGTGATTTTTGGCATATTATTGGGATTCTTTGGGCAATCTCGTAAGAGATACTCTTGAAAAAAGCCCTGGATTGTTACTGACTGGGGTTGTGTGGGTGCAGGCATGGGGCAATCATGAATGAAGTGATCTCCCTGACATCTGTAGCATGGTCCTCTAGGGATTGGGGGGTATTACTTGCCTAGCTTGAGGTCTAGGGTTGGGATTTGTGTACATGATATTTGAATACTCTGGATCCCAACTAGGTTCACTCGGTTCTTCACTATAGTAGGATTCACCATGTTCAGGAGACTGCATGTAGTAAGCCTGGGGGCTATCCACATGTGTAGAATCAAAACTATGGTCACTAGGGTCGCTTTCAGAAGGTAATGGTGTTACTGGCACTATGGCTCTATTCAGGTTTTCTTCTGCAGCTGCATACTTTATGGGAATCACATTGGCTAGAGCAGGAGGTTGTTGGGCTAGCACTGGTTGAGGTCTCTGCTGGGCCGGATAGGGTGGCTGATAGGATTGCTGGGGCCTACCATACTGTTGTGGTGGATATTGGTTCTGGTACCTGCCCTGTTGTGGATAGGGCTGAGGGTAGGTTTGCCTAACCGCTTGCTTATTGTATGGGCAATCTTGTGGTGTGTGATTTGTGTATCTCCGCTCTATGGTGCAGTACTGGCTACTGGGATTCACTTGGGGTTGAGCCATAATGGGACATACGTTTGCCATATGGTCACCTCCACAAGTATAGCACCACTTAACTGGGGCAAATCTTGGGATTTGTTTGCTAGAGACACCTAGTTTTTGAGCTACTTTCTTAGCGAGTTCCTCAATAGATGTGGATTGCGAGGAAGAGAGGCTAGTAGAACTATCTAAATCTATGTAGATTTTTGAAAGTTCTAATTCCTCCCCTAGGTTATCCTCGATGTCGATGCACATGCATACACACTCTTCTATGGTCCTAGGATCTTTCAAGTACACATATGATCTCAAATTTGTACTCAGTAGTCCATCTAGGAATAAAGACACTTGTTTGGCTGGTGTGGGTAACTCAAGAATAGGACATCTCTCTAAGTATTGCCTAAGCCTTCTTTCTGCAAGTCTCACGGTCTCTTGAGGTGTCTGTTTGAAGCTGTGAATCAGGGAGGATGTATTATGCCTTATGCCACTCTTAGAGAATTCAATGATGAAAGCCTCTAAAAGTTGGTCTATGCCCTTGAACTGTCTCTCATTTAGTGGTTGAAACCATGTAAGGGCTGTGTTCCTAAGGGTTAGACCAAAAGCATTGTACTGCGTGAATAGGTCCTCAACTTGTTCAGCTCTCAAGACTTGCCTAAACTCGGCCACATGATCGTAGGGGTCTCCAGTGCCATCAAAGTAGTTCTTCATAGATTTGACTAGCTGTGTAGGTCTCAAGGTCCTCGTGTGCTCTCTAGGTCTTGGTAGAGGGAATTCATTCGCATTTCTTTGATTTCTTGGGGCTCTAGGTCTCTCAGTTTCCACTCTATCAGTCTCTGTTCTCATCTTTTCTCGACCCAGGGGGTTGGCAAAACTTACTTCTGGCCTGTCTCTACTTCTATCCCTTTGAGCTCCATGAGCTTGGGATGTTCCCGCTCCTAGGTGGCCAAAAGAGACATTAGATCTAGGTTGGGAAAAAATAAATTCTCCCTTCCAATTGTAGGCATGCCTATCATGCTCTATGACCACAAATATTCTTTCTGAAGCGTTGTCTAAATAGGTCACCTTGCCTGGGCTATCAAGATCTTTGAATTCAAAGATTGCGATCGTTCCTATCTCATTAGGTTGATCAGGCTTATACCTCCAAAAAGCTTTGTCAGTCTCTCGGTTCAAGAGTAAATCTATGCTCTTGTTGTCTTGGCGAATCCACTCTGGTGTGATAATTCTAGTAAGAACAGATTTGCCTCGAGGTGTTTTAGGCTCTCCACCTATGTTTCCTTGTTCTAGGTCACCTATGTTCGTCTCTAGGATCACATTCTCGAATTCATCTGTCCTATCTGGGTGGCTGGTGACTACGTATATGGTTCCTTCTTTGTCCAGGTATGCACCATTTTGAAACTTGACTGCTGGATGTTCGAGTCCAATGGGTTGGTCACGATTCTTAATTTGGACCACGGATCTTCCTAGGCCATGCTCATAGATGCAAGCACCTAATCGGTTGGTCCTAAGGTATTCCAGTTGAGTCTTGTAAGGGCCTTCTACCCTTTGTAAATATGGCACACCTGAACTTCCTGTGGGTCTCTCCATACCTTGAGACATCTCTGACTCGCTAGTCTCAGAGCTAGGGTAGTACGAATGATGGCTCAATTGCTGGGCCCAAGACGTAGCAGCATGATTGACACTAGCCTCTGAAGACCTAAGACTCTGTCTATCTCTTCCTAGCAGTCGTCCTGACCTAAGGTTCATATGCCTAATTGAATAGTCCCAATTTCACAAAGTACAACCTCGTTGCTGAGTTCTTTTGTATCAGTTACTTGGTTCTTTTTAGTTGATTATCGTGTTTATGATCTTATCTGATATCACACCGTCAGGAATACTTGAGTTAATTTCCGCACTTTAAGTTGATCGTTCTACGTCAAGTTCTTTTCCTTTCAAGTTATCGGTCACACACAAGTTATCTCTTGACTTGAATTTGATTTCTTAGATCGTTTTTGACTTGTCTCGTGCCTATCGTTGCCCTGACTTACTTCTAGCACTATTCACGTGTAGCCTAAGCTAGGAATTGACAAAGGGAGTTGAGAGTATTCCAACCTCACTTGCTGATCCCTTGCCCTTTGGTGCTCAAGAACCGGTTCTCAAACTTGCAAAAAGCCCTTGCTCTGGATGCCCTCAAGTGCTGTCAATGGACATGTAAAAGTCCCAAGGTTAGCTCAAGACTTAGATTCAAATGACATAATAAATCACTTCCATTCATGCAATTTAGATATCAATTTGCCCTCTATCTTTATGGCAATCAATTCTAGGGATCCCTTGGTTTTGTTCCCCCTAGATATTGTCAACTTCAAAATACTATATCTAATAATCCTAATATTAATTTTACCGTAACCAGTGGAAGTTTTTGTTGTACTCCCCACGAGCTTTCCAACAAGCCCAAGATCACCTCGAACAGATTTCGTATGAGGAAGTTATGACTGTTCAGGGATCTAGGGTTAAAACAGGTTAAAACAGGTTATCAGGAAAACAAGGTTTTCTCTCAAGTTACTAGTGTCGGGACCTCACAAATCACTATTTTCTTGGTAAGTATGCCTAAAATTTACCCCAAAAACTTGGAATAAAAAACCCTAGAAATTTGGCCAAAAATGCCTGTCAATCGCGATCGACAGGTCTGTCAATCGCGATTGACAGAGGTGTCCGTCGGGGCCTGTCAATCGCGATCGACATGTCAGTCGCGATTGACAGTGTCAAACGTGATCGACAGAGTCGGTCGTGGATCTTGTCAATCTCGATCGACACTTTTTCCGAGATTTTCACCGTGAATTTAATCAATCGGGGTTCTATCCATCGCAATGGACACGTGGCAACGTGAGTCTTTGAGTCAATCATGAATTTTCAGTCGGTCACGATCGACGGTGTCGATCGTGATTGACTGAGTCCTACGTGGTAGTTCATCGAGGTCTGTCAGTCGCGATTGACAAAGTTTGTCGGTCGTGATTGACAGAGTCTGTCGATCATGGCTGTCGATCGCGATCGACAGTGTCGGTCACGATTGACAGAGAAACACAGAATTTTTAAATTTTAAGTAGTGATTTGGAATGTGCTCCTCATGTGTGTCATTGTGGTCTGCTTTGTTTTACCAAAGGAGCGATTTTTCTGTCGATCGCGATCGACAGAGGTTTGCAACACAGAGACAAAACCGAGCTTTTTTGTACCTACGGAGACTGCTGAGGATGATGATACAGCTACAACTTGCAAGATCACTCAAAAAACATGCAAAAGCAGCGCACACAAATCTCTCTCTCACTCTCTCTCACAAGTGAAATGAGGGGAATGGAGTGGAGAAGGTGATATGATAAAAAAAACTGAATTTTCACGATGATGGAGATGGAGATCGGATATGGTGAGGATGATGATGGTGAAGTAAGAAAGATAAAAGTAAAAGGAAAGTAAGGAATTACCTACAACGCCAACGTCACAACTCTACGTCTTACCATCACACGCTCGTCCTCAAATCTCGATCCCCGGAAACGGCGCCAAAATTTGGTGTAGCTCAATGATGAGTAGCACCTCCTTTAATGTCAATCCGGGAAGATGTGAGGATGGTATGAAGACCTCGAACAAGTGATGGCACAAGTGTGTGAGTGAGAAGCACACTAATATGCACACACATACACACACACACACACACACACAAGGCAAGAACAAAGAGAGAGACAATGGAGTTCTTTAGATTTCTCAAAAGTGCTCTTACAAGTTCAATTCTACAACAAGATACCCCCAGAAATGAGCTCTCTAGCTCTTTTTATAGTTTTTGACTAGCTTTGGCCCTGTCCAGACCTAGTGTCTGGCATAGTTAGAAATTAAGTTCTAGGGCCTATTTGGGGGTTCAAACGAAATCTAAAAAATGTGAAAATTGATAGGTAGGTACTTCTAAAGCTCCTCAAGCTCAAGGACTCCTTGGCTTGCACAAAATGGAGCTACAAAAATATGAAATGGTATTTACAATGGCTTTTAGTGATGAAAATCACTACTTTTGTAGGGATTTCTTCTAACAATTTGACATACACTTCCTGGAGCTCCCTACTTGCTCCTTCTTCTTGTGTGTCCACCTCTTTGACATGCTCCTATGATTTGTCCTTGACCTTCATCTTCATGAAAAATGATGGCCTACTTGCCAGATCTTCTTTGACTGCTTTGCCTGCTTGGCCCTTCACGTTGGCTCCCGTGTCTTGTAAGTTCTTGACCGCCCTGACCACTGCCAACACTTCCCCCTCTCTCGCGTCTGTCGTCTCTGACAGACCCTTGTTGTATGGACCATTGGATGTAGTACTCCACGACATCTATGGCTAAGTGATGGTCTGCTATTCTTAGCCCTTTGGCCAAATCAGTGAGTAGGGCATCCCAGTCTACTGGCCCGGGTACCTCCGGATGTGGCATGCGTAGCTATTCTGAGTGTAGAGCCTGTTCAACCGCAAATAGCTGTAATAGTTGAGATGGTTTGGGTATGAACATCTTGGAATGATATTCCCAGAACCCTGTAATAAACATTTCCTCAAATGTTTGCTTGAAGCAGGCTGGTAGATACTTGATACGAGCATGCCACGCATAGACAACGTTGATGGGTGGTGTTGTGCTCATATTGTAGGCGAGATCCTGGTTGCCCCCCCAAGGCTTTCTCCAAGGCTTACGACTAAGGCGGCGACCAAGGCATAGACCTTGGCGTACCTTGTCATCCGAGTCACTGAAGTCACCGTTGGTGCCGTTGGGTGCGCGCGAGGGAGGACCTCAACGATCAAGGAATATAGAGGTTCCTGGTACTTCCCAGGAGGTCACCCATCCCTATACTGTTCCCCCGAGAGCTCGCTTAACCGTGGCAATCTCTTGCCACTAAGCTACACTCTTGTGGTGTTTGAAGAAGGGGAAAGACTAAGGTTGACATTACCTTGAACAAGTTTTGGTCCCTCAAAGCTTGATTTTTGCTTTCAAAGCCTATTTCTGAAGCAATTTTGGGGTGTTTTTGGAGCCATTTCGGAGTACTTTCGCACATAGTTCTCTTCACACAGGTCCAAGAACATCAAGAAGGGTGTTCCTTGTACTTCTCAGACAATAAATATCAACCTTTGGGGCTATATTTTCAGCCACACTCGTAAAACTACAGGTTTCTCGAGGGGGTTTTCAGTTTTGGTGGGAGCAGTTGCTGCAAGTTTATGCAGGTTTTTAAAGCCTAAAACATCAGAGTTGACAAACACTTGCAGGTGTTATTGGCTAGTTTTTGGGCTGTGTATTCAGCCTTTTAGTGTTATTTTACTGCATATGTTGAGCACATACACACCATGTACGCTTCTGTGGATACCGCTTATGTACGTCCATGTGGTCATTGATATAGCGGTTACGTTCTTTGCATAAAGCCTTTTATGTTTGATAAAGAGGGTCGTGGTGATGTTTTCTTAACTGGGAGACACCCAGATGTCGAGATCTCTTCGGTGATGCAGGTGGAAGACTTACCTAGCCTTGCCATAGGAGATGTATGATAGTTGTTCATAGGTGCTCGATAAGCCTAGTTGACTTCTATTGGGTAACTGATTACATGCAGTGGAGTCAGTGATTCACTATGCACGTAGACATGTCAGTACTTGCAGTTTTATGATACTTTGACACTGGTCATATGCTAATTTTGTAGAGGATACTCTGGCAAAATTTTTCCAGATTTCTGTTTTAGTCAACTATACAGTGGTCGATTTACTCCTTGATACACTTATTTGTTGGTGTTTGGAATCTTCTAGCTCCATTATCATTCTATTCAGTTCTCTATGATCATGGCATCAGAGGTCTCAGGCACATCCGATGGATCAGGGTCTAGTGCTAGTGTTCCGAGGAGGAGCTATAACTTGCAGGGCAGAGACCATTTTGAGATTTGAAAATTTGATGGCAAAAACTTTGCTCTATGGAAGAATCAGATTAAAGATGTGCTGATTCAAAGGAGGCAATGGAAGCGAGTAAATGGGATTTCAAAGAAGCCTGCTGACATGGATGAAGATGATTGGGATGAGTTAGATGAAATGGCCAGGTCTACCATTCACTTGCACCTAGCAGATAATGTTTACTTTACAGTATTAGACTGTGAAAGTGCAGAGGAGCTTTGGAAGAAGTTATGCAATACATATGAAAAAGAGACGACATCAAATAAAGTGTATCTGATGAGAAAATTATATGACCTTCGTATGAAGGACACAGATAGTGTTGTTGCTCATCTAAATGAGTTTGATGCTATATTCTCCCAGTTACAGGCTCAGAAAATGGATATGGATAATGAAATGAAAGCAATATTGCTGTTATGCACCCTGCCATCATCATGGGATACGTTTTGCACAGCTATTAGCAACAGTGCACCTGGTGGTAAACTCGTCTATGATGACATATGTGGAGCACTCTTGAGTGAGGAGATTCGTAGAAAATCTATGGTTGGCACTCAGAGTGGAGATGCATATAATGTTCGTGATTCTTACCAAGGAAAGAATCAACAACGTGGCAGGAGCAAGAACAAGGAAAAGAATGGTCAACGGAATAAGAGTAGAAGTAAATCAAGGAAGAGAGATATCGAATGCCATTATTATCATAAGAAAGGACACGTGAAGAAAGACTATTATGCATTAAAGAATGCTAAAGGTAAAGGACAAAATGTTGATGGGCATGTTAAACAGTTACCTGCACCATCTACTTCGACTGTGAAGATTGAAGAAATTAATGCTATTTCTGATGATGCTGATCTGTTGACACTTGATAGTACTATGCCATCTGAGGCACTTATGGCTGATTCTCTTTCCCACACCTGGCTGCTAGATTCTGGTGCTTCTTTCCATGTGACACCACATAGAGAATGGTTCTCTAATTATGCAGTAAAGTCTCTTGGTACCTTGAGACTTGGTGACTCTTACTAGTGTGATGTTGTGGGGATTGGAAATGTGGTTGTGCAGTTCATTGATGGTTCAAAATTTACTATGCATAATGTACGCCATGTACCTCAGTTATCATGCAGTTTGATGTCAGTTGGTCAACTTGATGACCTTGGTTACAAGGTGGTCTTCTATGCTTAGTCCTTTCGTATATCAAAGGGCAATATGGTTATTGCAAAAGGAAGCAAAGTTGGCTCACTTTATCCTTTATTTGTATCACAGAAAGAACACTTGTTAGCTATTATTGAACAGCCTATGGCTTGTATTTGGCATGGTCATTTGGGCCATATATCTCGTAGTGGAATGGAAAATCTTTCTCGTTCTGGCTAGTTACTTGTGTTATCTTTCTCTGTTTTTCCATTTTGTGAGCATTGTCAATATGGAAAGCAAACCAGAAATGTGCATAGAACGCACATTGACTCTTCAATTCAGACTTTAGATCTCGTTCATACAAATGTGTGTGGTCCTATGCCCACTAGGTCCTTAGGTGGTTCTCTTTACTTTGTCACTTTCATAGATGATGCTACTAGAAAAGTCTGGGTATATCCTATCAAATCAAAGGATGATGTATTCCCTACTTTCAGAAAATGGCTTGCTTCAGTTGAGACTGAAAAAGGAACTAAGCTTAAGGCTTTATGTTCAGATAATGGGGAAGAGTATACCTCACATGAATTCAGCCTTTTTTGTCAGTCTAGAGGGATTCATAGAGAGTTTACAACTCCTTATACCCCAGTACAAAATGGTGTAACTGAGAGGATGAATAGAACTATTCAAGATAGAGTAGTCTCTATGTTGCATCATGCAAACCTCTCACAAGGTTTTTGGCCAGAAGCAGTATTGACTGCAGTTCATGTGATTAACCTTTCACCTAGTAGTGCCAAAGGTCTGAAAGTGGCACAAGAGTTATGGACAGGGAAACCACCATATTATGATCATCTTCGAGTTTTTGGGTGTGAAGCATATGTTTATATACCCAAGAATCTTAGACAAAAGTTGGACCATAAGTCAAAGAAATGTATTTTCTTGGATATGGTTGAGAAGGACAATTTGGATATCGCTTATGGGATCCTGAAACATGGTCAGTGATCAGAAGTAGGGATGTCATTTTTAATGAGTCTAAGATGCATAAACAGCCCATTAAGGAGGTTGAAGTGAGAAGAGTGGTGTTTGAGGATACTAGTCCTCTGGTTCGCATGCATAAAAATGCTGCACATAGGGATGTTCAAGAGAATGCCCATTCAGATCAGTCTGCACATGTTCCTGTTCACCAACCATTGAGACATTCTGCATGTGTCTCATATCCACCTGATAGATATGTTCCAGGTTTAGATTTTGGTATGCTAACAGATGCCGGTGAACCTTCTTGCTACAAAGAGGCTATGCAGACAGAGGATCATGTCAAACGGGAGCGTGACATGAAGAGTGAGTTGGATTCTATTCACAAGAATGGTACTTGGGACTTAGTACCTTTGCCAAAGGGCAGGAAAGCTTTACCATGTAAATGGGTATATAAGCTGAAATTCACATCAGATAGTGCTTCTCTAAAATGTAAAGCACGACTTGTTGCAAAGGGTTTTAAGCAACAACATGGTGTTGATTTTGAGGAAATCTTCTCTCCAGTGGTCAAGATGACTACTTTGCGCATGTTGCTTGGATTCGTTGCAATGGAGGACTTAGAGCTAGTCCAAATGGATGTGAAAACAACTTTCTTGCATGGAGATCTTACAGATGACTACCTTGCGCATGTTGCTTGGATTCGTTGCAATGGAGGACTTAGAGCTAGTCCAAATGGATGTGAAAACAACTTTCTTGCATGGAGATCTATATGGAACAACCAGAGGGTTATGTAGTCCCTGGAAAGGAAATTCTAGTTTGTAAGCTCAAGAAGAGCTTGTATGGACTTAAACAGTCTCCTAGACAATGGTACCAAGAGTTTGATGCTTTTATGAAGTCCCAAGGCTATTCTCGGAGCAATGAGGATCATTGTCTCTACACAAAGAGATGTTCTGATGGCAGCTTGATATGCTTGATACTTTACGTAGATGATATGTTGATTGCTGGGAAGTCCTCTTATGATTTGTCAATTCTCAAAAAGAAGTTGAGTCAGACATTTGATATGAAGGATTTGGGGGATGCCAAACATATTCTTGGCATGCACATTACTCGTGATAGGAGTAAAAGATGCATATACTTGTCTCAAAGGGAGTACATATCCAAAGTACTTCGCCGATTCAATATGCAGGGTGGAAAGGCATTGAGTACACCTTTACCCACATGTGTGAAATTGAGCAAGGATGACTGCCCCAAATCAGATGAGGAAAAGGAATTCATGACCAAAATTCCCTATCAGTCTCCTGTTGGCAGTCTCATGTATGCTATGGTAGCTACGAGACCAGACATTGCATTTGCAGTGGGAGTTGTGAGCAGATATATGTCTAATCCTGGCAAGAAACATTGGGAAGCGGTCAAAATGATTTTGAGATATCTGAGTGGCACTAAGGACAAGTGTCTATGCTTAGGTAGAGGGAAAGCATCCATTATTGGTTACACAGATTCTGACTATGCTGGTTGTGTAGACAATCGTAAGTCTACATCAGGGTACATTTTTCATTTTCCTCGAGGTGCTATCTCTAGGAGATCTCCTCTTCAAGAATGTACAACTATTTCCACCACAGAAGCAGAGTATGTTGCAGCAAGTGAGGCATGTAAGCAAGCATTGTGGCTTTCTCGTCTTGCTTGTGATATGGGTTTACCTCAGCATGTACCTCACTTGCTCAGTGATAGTCAGAGTGCCATTGCTTTGGCTAAGAATCCGGTCTATCATGCAAAGACCAAGCACATTGAGGTGAGGTATCACTTCATTAGAGATTGCTTAGCCACTGAGAGAATTATTCTTGAGAAGGTTCACACTCGAGATAATGCTGCAGATGCTTTGACTAAAGCTCTACCACAGGATAGCTTTCGACACTGTTGTCACTTGATGGGGGTTACTTGATTCTTGATCTTACGCAGTCACTTGTATATTGTGTAACATGCCCATCAGGTGGGAGGTATAGTTTGTATACTTACACTCAGGTATTCTTTATCATTCTTTATTTTTTCTCCCATAGTTACTCTGGCCATATTGGCCTTTAGTGAGAGATTGTTACCGTTAGTGTCCATGTGAAAGGCCAAATGGCCACCAAACACTTCTTTGTATATGTTCTTTAATAAAACATATAGTGGCCTGGTCGGTCACAGACTGTAAGTTCGACCGCATTTGTAAGACCTAAAAAGTCTGTCTTCGTGCTCCCTATGTATTGTGTTTTCTGCATATTCTACAACCTCTGTGCAGAGTACTGTGTGCGGCCTCAGGAGCTCGGTTTTCTACTTCGAGCATATCGTCGTGGAGTTCTCGAGAAGGAGAGCACACTGTAGTGCATCACCATCGAAATACTTCAAGCGATGCAATGAACAAGGAGCTGGCACTCATGTATAATGGAATCCAAGCTATGTGGAATCAATCCACAAAAGGAAGTAAGCCCAAAGCTTTGTGGAAAGCTTCAAACTTCTCTCTAAGGAGATCCTTCGTGAAAAGGTCTACAATGTTCTCTTGCATGGGCACATATGACTAAGTTGATCTCTCCAGTAGAGAACCTCTACCTGACATAATGATAATGCACCTCAATGTTCTTAGTGCGAGCATGGAACACATGGTTCCTCACAACTGCTAATGCGCTCTGACTCTCAATGAAGATGGTGGTGGCAAAAGACTAAGCAACACCCAAATCAGCCATAAGGTGTCTGAGCCACACACACTCAATAGTCACTATGAAAGCTTCCCTATACTCAGCATCATAATTGGAAGTGGCCACAATAGGTTGCTTCCTGCTTAGCTAAGATATGCATGAGCTACCAATCATGAAGCAAAAACCACTAGCGGATACACGAGTGTCATAGACACTAGCCGAGTCAGAGTCAGAAAAAGCATGAATTTGGCAGTAGTGATCCCCCCTTTGGGATAAAACAACCCAAGTAGCCGGGTACTACTCAAGTAGCAAAAGATGCGCTTAACCGCCTCCCAACGCTTAACACCTGGGCAATGCATAAACTTGCTCATCTATGAGAAAAGAAACTGAATATCTGGTCGAGTAATGCATAAGTAAATCAAGCATCCAATAGCTTGCTGATAGAGAACAACATCAAATGCATCTCCAGCATCAAGAAGACTCAATTGTAAACTTGTCTCTAGAGAAGTGGCAATAGGTTTACAGTCTTCAAGGCCAAAATGCTGCACTAATGTGTTAATATATTTCATTTGACACAAAGACATTCCACCATCAACATGCATAGACTGAATGCCCAAATAATGATGCAAATGCCCCAAATCAGACATCTCAAATGAGGCATGCAAATCAGCCTTGAACTCAGCAATATGCTTCTCATGAGGACCAGTGAGTAGCATGCCATCAACATACACAACAATGATCAGAAGCGCATCACTAGCACACTTAACATATAAGGTGCTTTTAGTTGGAATATTCTCAAAACCATGTGCAATTGAATGGGCATGTATCTTTTCATTCCAATCATGTGGTGCTTGCTTTAAACCATATAATGCCTTCTTTAACTTGCACATCTGGTTTTCATGCCATTTTTGCACAAAGCCACGAGGCTAGAAAACATACACCTTCATGCAAATCACCATTCAGAAATGTTGTTTTAATGTCCAATTGATGTACATTCCAATCATGATGAGTTGCAAGTGCACAAATGCTACGAACAGTAGTCATTTGGCAAGTAGGTGCAAAGGCTTCATCAAAATCAATGCCTCTTTCCTATGCATAACCCTTTGCAACAAGCTTAGCCTTATACCTATCAACTGTTCCATCAGGTTTATGCTTCAGCTTGTATACCCACTTAGTGCCAATGGCCTTCTTGCCAGGAGGTAAGTCACATAAAGATGAGGTACCATTTTCATGATAGCATCATATTTAAATTGCATTGCAACCATCCAATGTTTAGAATTTTGTGCTTCATCAAATGAAACAGGTTTAGTCTCATCATAGAGACTAGATGTAGCAATAGCATAGCAATTTGATGCAAAAGATGCACTATGAGAGCTTGAACGCGTATGGTATGACAGAGATGCATCTAATTTGCTATCACGCAAAGTTTGCACTAGCCATTTTGGCATAGTTTTTGCCTCCTCTTTAGCTGCCTCAATAAGACTAGCACTAAATTATCCACCTATAAAAAGAGTCAGCAAAGTATCATACATGTCTTTGGAGCTAACACATGTCTCCTTCGTACATGAAAGTAAAGGCTGAATATCATCTTCCACAAAAACAACATCACAACTAACCAAAATGCATTTAGTCTATGGATGATACAGACGATAGCCTTTGCTTTCAGAACTGTACCCAACAAAAATACATTTTAATGCTTTATCATCCAATTTTGTGCGATGTTGTTCAGGCAGGCTAATGCATATGCGAGACAACCAAAAACATGTAGATGAGCAATAGATGGCTTGCGACCAGGCCAAGCCTCATATGGAGTGATAGACTGCAGTACTTTAGTGTGATACGTATTAAGTACATATGCTACACACATGACACCTCAAACCATAAACTATGTGGTAAAGCCTAACTCTTGAATATACACCTCGCCATCTCCATGAGTGACCTTTTCTTCCATTTAGCAACTCTATTCTATTGATGTGTATACAACATTGTACACTGATATTTTATCCCAGGTTCAACCAAAAATGGATTAAAGTCAGAAGAAACATATATTCCCCCCCGCGATCAGAATGGAGGGCGCCCATTTTACCTGCTGATAGATTTTCAACCAAAACCAAAAACTGTTTGAAGCACATGAACACTTCGGACTTTGCTTTCAATGGATATACCCATGCATGCCTGGAAAAATCACCAATGAAAGTCACTAAGTAAAGATAGTTTCCAAAAGAGGATGTTTGCATAGGACCACAAACATTGCCGTGAACAAGCTGCAATTTCTGAGTAGCTCAAACTGAACCATCTTTTGGAAAGGAGCAATGCTACGTTTTGCCCAAAATATAGCCTTCACAGACATATTTTCCGAGTTCCTCAAGTTTGGGCAAAGAGGACACCATTTCAGATTTCTACGGGCGTAGCAAACTAGCAAAGTTCAGATGATCAAAGCATGCATGCCAAAGCTTTGCATCTGACATAGCCTGTGAATCATGTACTACACATGCTGAATGATTCATAGATTTTTCATAGTCTATGAGCTTATACAACCCCTGACATAAAATGCCAGAAGCAATAATCATGGTGCCATTTGACAGATCATGAACTACACATCTGTCATAAAAAAATTTCACAACCAAGCCAATCTTGGCTAATGCAAAAACTGATAATAGATTTTTCTTGATCTGTGGCACAAATAAAGCATTTGACAAAGTGAAAGAAATATCATCAGTAGTAGTCAAAATGATCTTACCAACTCCCATGATAGGAAAAGAGGATTTGTTGGCACATGTGACAGTATTCCTTGTAGGGGCAGGCTCGAGGGAAGTGAAGAAACTGCACTACAAGATAATATGTTTGGTTGCCCCACTATTAAACTACCAAACATATGAGTCTACTGTAGACATACACTGTTCAAGAGAAGATGGGTCAAAACTGCAAATAGTAGTAAACGCCCATTGTTCATTCTGCACAAGATTAGTAGACTTTGCTTTTGGAGTGGAGGCCTCTGCACCAACCATTCCAACCTCTTTTTTCTTTGCCTCTTTTGTAGCCAGTTTTCAATAGTTCTTTGTTTCCTTTACAATACTTACAAAAGAATTTCTGCTTTTTTTATTTCTTCTCATCTTTGTTTTCCTTCTTTGAATGTGCAACATTTGTAGATTTCTGCTTACTAGTAGATGAGCTCCATTTACCTTTTCTCTTTTGACTAGCAAGGAAAGCTTGATCTGCAACACGCATAATGGACTTGTTCTACCTAGAATGATCTCCCTACAATAGGATAGTGACTAACTCCTTAAATAACAAGGCATTTGGATTGCTTTTCATCATCAAAATTAGAGTAGATGCAAAACTCTGATATGAATCAAGAAGACCATTCATAATGGTCTGCACAAGTGAGCTATCTGGTATAACCTCATTAGCAAAAATCAATTGTTCCTTAAGTTTTAGATGATACTTGGAAGGCCTTTCATGAGACAACTTAAGGTAGTGCAAGATTGGGGTAAAGATGCCATGTATTTGTAGCATGGAGGCACTACGAATAGGATCAACCTCCATAATTACGCATATCAGGATGTCCCACCACTGCAATGGAACCCGATACATAAAGATGATGATAATTTATCCATCCATAGTGCAAGATCCAGTAGTCAAACCTGGATGAACGAAGATACTCATCTATGGATGTGTAAGGCAGCGAAACGTGAGGAAGAAAGGAGACAAAGATGGCAGCCAGGACAAAGAATATTGAGGCCTGTAGAAGATCCCGCTTACATGCCTCAAATATTCTTAGATGAAGAGTTTGAACCCCATGGTTGGATGGAGATTTTAGCCACTCTGGATGTATGCGTAAACGAAGAAGTAATAACCACGAATGAATGTATCGATGAGGAAGGATATGATGTAAGTCTTTACACGGCGGTTCTCTAAGAGGCTGATGAAGGAGAAGTAATAGAAAAGGAGTGGAATGAAGACTATGAGAGCATAGAAATGGAAAGGGAAACATTTGAGGAAGAAAATGAAAAACAGGAAGTAAGTGCCATAACTAAGAATCAAACCAAGGAATGACGCAAATGGAAGAGAATGAACCTGACATGGAAAATGAAAAAGAAGAAAACACACCTCAAGACCAATTCGAGGTCCCCAAGCACTTTAAGAAATGAACCTCAACTAGGGATAGCATACAACAATAAAGAGTAGACTAAGAAGATGGTAGTCGCGATTGAAGAAGGAGAAGAGAGATGCACCTTCATAGGACAAGATGTTTCGCCTGAGGAAGAACAAGAATTAATACAACTCATAAGAGAGAATAGAGATGTCTTTGCATGGACATATAAGGATTTAAAAGGTGTAGATCCTTCTATTTGTGCTCATAGAATCCCAATGACATCGGAAGCCAAGCCCTCCAAACAAAGACCATACACTTACAATGATGTTTATTCGACAAAAAATAAGGAGGAGATAGATAAACTGTTAGAAGCAGGCTTCATTTATGAAATTGAACACACGGAATGGGTATCACATTTAGTGGTAGTAACAAAAAAGAATGGCAAATTAAGGGTGTGCATTAACCTTAAAAAGGTGAACGCTGCCACCATACGTGATAGTTACGCATTACCCATCACAGATCATCTATTGGAAAGGGTTGCAGGTAAGGGAGTCTATAGCTTTCTTGACGGCTTCTCAGGATATAATCAGGTAGCCATTGCTCTTGAAGACCAACACAAGATAGCCTTTGAAACTGAATGGGGAGTTTATGCTTTTAGGGTTATGCCATTTGGTATAACTAATGCCCTAGCCACTTTATAAAGACTAATGTTCCATGTGTTCAAGGAATTTTTGAGAAAGAGTATGGAGGTTTATGTAGATGACATATGTACCTATTTAGCTATAAGACCAAAGCACATCCCAAAACTAAGAAAAATATTTGCCAAATGTCGACAGTATAGAGTCTGTCTCAACCCGGACAAATGTGTCTTCATGGTTCGACAAGGAAAGATCTTAGGACACATTGTCTCTAAGAGCATAATTTCCATTGATGAAGATAAAATCAAGGTAATTCTGGATTTTCCAAGACCAAACACAACTAAAGAAGTGCAAGAATTTATGGGACATTGTGGATATTAACGTAGATTCATTCACATGTATGCCATAATAGCGAGGCCTCTTTATGGATTGCTAACTCGATTTACAAGGAAAAAAGAATGTGAGAAGGCCTTCAATGAATAAAAGAATTGTTTGAGTTCAGCACCAATGTTAAAAGTACCTAATTGGAATAAACCATTTCATATTCATGTGGATGCATCCAAGTTTGCCATTGGTTGCATCTTAGCACAACCAACAGATACAGGAAAGCTAGATCATCCTATAGCCTATGCGAGTAGACAATTAAACCAAGCATAGCGTAATTACACTACTACGGAATGAGAAGGCTTAGGAATGGTATATGCTGTGACGAAATTCAGACACTACTTATTGGCAAACAAGTTCAAATTCTTCATTGATCATCAGGCTCTATTGTACCTAGTCAATAAGCCATGTAATACTGAATGACTCATATGATGGTTTCTATTGTTAATGGAATTTGATTTTGAAGTTGTAGTCAAAAAAGGAAATACACACATCCATGCCGATCACCTATCTAGAATGACACATGGAGAACCGCCTGCAGGAGTGCCGAATGATCTACCGGATACTTATCTTTTCAACCTAGAAGTATGTCCACAATGGGATAAAAAGTTAATTCCTATACTCATGCATGGTCATCAACGTAGGATCAATACCAATAAAGTGCAAGAGTTATGGAGAATTAAAAATCTCCATATCATAGCCGAAAGCCTATACCATCAAGAACCCAAGTGGACTACTTATGAGATGTGTAAAGGAAGATGAGCAAGAGATGTGGCTTCAAAAAGCACACGTGAATCAATGGAAAACCCATCGAAGTGTTAATGGAACTTGGCAAGAGCTTAAGAGATTAGGAGTGTATTGGCTAGATATGCAGAAAGCTGCACATGTTTATGTCTCAGCATGTCCCATTTGTCAAGCATGTACATGCGGAGAGGGATGGAAACATTTGGTGTAAGTGCCATCATATCTTTTAACTTTTGTAGTTTTCAATTCTTCATGTTATCGGGTATCAAAGCATCCTTCTTGGAGGGCACATGTGTGTCGTGCATGTTCAACATAGCACTTACCAATTCTAGGGTAAGTTTGAACTTTTTCAACTCATTATTGCCCAATAATGAAGGAATGATGAAGGTTCCTAGTCGACTCTTTACTTCACTCGCCTGTAATGTTGATAACAAATAGTAACAGTGCAGAAAATCCGATTTTGGTAAGGGTGCCTCAAAATATTCCGCCAGCCCTATGCGTTGCCATATGCTTTGAAGTTCTGGTGTGTTTTGGAGAGTCTTGAACTCTTTGGAAAAGAATTGGCATCGTACCCAGGCCCTATCATACTCACACTTGGGCTCCCATATGTACTTTGCCTCTCCTAAGGGCCCTGACATGCCATTGAACCAGTGAGAGTTTGCATGAACTCTCTCCATTATTCTTGTGGGAGGGTCCGATATGGGTATTTGTTGTAGGTGGCACAACTCTACAGGACGTTCGATTAGTGGCACTTCGATAGGTGGATTTTCCATATTAACTTTTTCTTGAATTATTCCTACCTGTGAGTTGGGGCCTACTATCTCTGCCATGATATTGCTTGCAGTTCTTGATGCTTATCTGTTGGAAGAAGAGAAGCATATTATTGAAGAGTTAGAAAATCTATGAGTAGATCCTGAGGAGACATTTCCAAAATTTGTTTCTAGAATTTTCCACTAGAGCCAAGGCATTGATGGCTAAATTACCAGACCCTTCCGATGACTTCTTCATCAAGAAGTGGTTGGCTAAACCACTTCCAATCTCAACATGGTGTAAAATTAAAGAGTTAGTGCCACCTACATCAACAATTGAAGAGTTCATTAATACAACCACAAGATTGGAGCAGATTAGGCATCAATATGGGACAAGGTCTTCTAGTTTATTATATCTTATAGAATCTTAGGACATAGTAATTCAATTAAGGAAGGAACTTGAGAGCTTGAAAAGGTACAAATTCCACAAAGAGGAGGAAAGTGCATTAAGTCAGCTGAGGTGAGAAATTGAGGCCTTAAAGCTACCAAAAGAAGAGGAAGCCCAAGTAGAAGAGTTGGCACAACTTCAATAGGAACTAGAGGGACTCCCAGAGGTGGCATCAAAAGTGGACTTTGGTGTACCATGTGTAGCAAACGAGGACATGTGGTAAGCGATTTCCCTCTCTTATGTGTTACTTGTCAGTTATGTAGGAATACCAACCATGAAAGCTCATGAATGCCACTCAAGAGTGATGCCTAGACAAACATACTAGGGCCAAGGAGGAGCTCAACCATCAACCAATGTGATGGCAAGAACACCCAATCAAGGTAACAATTATAACCCATTACCCAAGGATAACTTTGGAAATGAGCCAAGAAGGTCAATCATTTGTTTCAGATGTGGAGAATGTGGGCATTACCAAAGCAAGTGCACTCTACTAGAAAATGCCGCACCTTGCAAAAAATGCCAAGAGGCTAGGGACCATTATACCAATTGTTATCCAAAGAACCAAGCATCTACATCTGGACCTCACATACAAATGATCTCGATGAACAAAGAAAAAGTTCTAGAACAAGTCAATGTGAAATCACCATCTACCAGAGTAGTGCAGTTAGAAGACATTGACTCTTTTGTAATGCAGACAAGAAGCGAGGGGAAGGCCCAAATAGACATAGGTCAAGAGTCAAGTACTAGTGGATTGAACAAAGGCAAAGGGATATGCAAAGACAAGGCCAATACCTGTGAAGATACAAGCCAAAGCGAAGAACTCATAGGCACTAACGATGTCATTGGGCATGCATTTAGTAGGGCTCATGAGGAGTTGGAGCAGTCAAATAGAGTCCATGCTCTTAAGGAATCTAAAGCTTCAAGACTACTCAAATCAATTAAAACAAAGGTTAGTATTCTTGACTTGATAAATATGGATGCAAAATTCAGATAAAAAGTCATGCAGATCATTGATGATGCCTCCACAACCACATAAGTGCAAAGAATGCCACTTTGAGTAAGGATAAAAATGTAGGGGAAGCCCCTCTCACAGATTATAAGAGCCCACGTCTAATAGTCACTATCAGAGGGCATAATTTACAAGGAGTTATTGTAAATGGAGGTTCTCGCATTAACTTGATGCTTGAACATACGATGAAAAAGCTTGGACTACAACCTTCAAGACCTACCAACTTCATTGTGACATTGATAGATCAAAGCATAGTAAGACCTATGGGAGTGGTCCCTGGAGTCCCAATGGAGATACAAGGTAACATCTTCACCTTGGATTTTATTGTCTTAAGGCTGCCATAGGTAGATGGAAGTTTCCCCTTGTTGATTGGGAGACCTTGGTTAAGGCATGCCAATGTGCTACATGATTGGGGTAAGGACACAATGTGGATAAAGCAAGAGGGAAAAGAGTTGCAATAGATATTTTTAGAAGAAGGACCAGACAACAAAAGATATACTAGCATAATGCAGACAATTGGTATTTGTATGGAAAAAGATATGTTGGACAACCCAGAGGTGGATTTATATGAAGAAGAGAACATGTTGGCTTGGCTACATGGAGCAGACTCATCTTCCTACTACGAAATTTTTCCAAAAAACTCAAGTAGAGGGGAAGTCTATGAAGGAAAAGAAGAGGTCATTCTGATTGCTAATTTGGGCAATATAGTCACATGCCAAAAAAGAGTAAAGACAATACCCTTAAGTGCAACATGGATGAAGCTTCCTAATACCCTACATTAGTGGCCACTTTGTTATGGATAATGGTATGGATATCATCTGTTATGATAATTTTTATGGTACTAAGTGCAAGGCTTTATAAGGATGTGGAAGGAGTACTTATAGGTTTTTGGAAACACAGGATTCCATCGGCTGAAGAAGTTGGAACAGTAAGAGAGAAATGTTATGAAATAATTCAAAAAGTAGCTAAAACAAAGAAACAAAAGATGGAGTCTACCAGAAATCTTATTCCAATGAAGGATTCAGGGTGGCCCTATTAGATGGTCAATGTGCCCAAAAAGAAGACAATTCAAATGAAGTGCAATATAGTTAGAACTATGGGGGAAAAGAGCTTCCATTGCTCATCATATCCAAGCCCAAAGCCTATCATGAGCAAAAGTAAAGCTTTCGGGATCACCACGAACTTGCAAAATCTATCTAGGTTGTACATAGCCTTCTCATACCATTTCTTTGCTTAAGTTTTATTATTTTTTCATCAATTTTAATGCTTGTTCTTTGTGTTTTTATGAAATTTAGAAGCCATTTCATAGCCCTTCTCATGAGCACATTGTTGGAAATTTTTAGGAATTTCTAAAGAATTTTTGGAATTTCTTTAAAGAATCTTTTAGAATTTTCTATCATTATTCAATGTTATTTTCTTGATAAAATAGAAGAAAATAGGAAGCTCTCTATGGTTTTGAGTGTGAAAAGTTGTCCAAAAGTTTAGAGAATTTTTTGAGATTTTTTTTGGGATTTTCTTTGAAATTTTTTTTGGATTTTATTTGGATTTTTTAAGATATTTTCCCCAAAAAAAGCAGCCCCCTTCACTTTTATTTTTTATTAAAAAATCATTTCTCTATACCTCTCTCTAACTTATCTCTCTAACTCTCTCTATCTTCTCTCTCTACCTCTCTCTACCTCCCTCTACCTTCTCTCTACCTCTCTCCATCCTCTCTGTGCCCTCTCTCTACCTCCCTCTAACGTCTCTCCCCCCTCCCCCTTGCTTGTCACAATGCCTGTTTTTCTATCCAAGACTTTTCAGTGCCTAGGAGGTTTACCCTACAGAGACGAATTATGTGCAACTATAAGCAGTAGTAGTGCTCTTGGAAGCACCTCCCCAACCAAGCTCTATTTGATGTCCCATTTTAATCATTCTTATGAAAGTAATTCAAAACGCTTTCTTGGTAAACATCTTGGAATTTCGTGTTCTTGTGTTCTTGCACACGCCTTGGGTCCTCTTTCGAGCCTTGGGCATGTGATGGAGTCTAGGACATCTCAAGTGGTATCAGAGCATGAGCCTAGGGGAATCCTTGGGACAGGTGGACTGTCACACCAGTGTTGGTAGTGCCATCAACATCCTGGGCCCATCTTGCATGAGTCCTCTTGACATCATGCATACGTTTTTCCCTCCCCTCCCACCCTCTCCAGGGGTGCTACCCTCTCTTCCCCCCTCTCTCCCCCCTCCCTCTCCCTTGCCCTCGAAGTGTCTCCATGTCCTGCCATCAGTGTGCCCACATGCCGTCGTTGTTATGCCCCATCCTCGGTGCACCCCCGTGTTGCTGTCGATATGCCGCACCATCAGTGTGGCCACATGTCGTTGTCGCTATGCCCCACCATCGCCGCATACACGCTTCCACTGTCACACCCCCGTCAACATGCCCGGTTGTAAATCGCCGTTTCTATGCCCCACTGTCACTACACACACACTTCTATCGTCACTCCCATTGGCATGCTCGGTTGGCACCATCGTGCTCTCACCTTGCCATCATGCTCTCCCACTACCACCATGCTCTCACCCTACCATCACACTCTCATGGCACCGTTGCACTCTCTCGCCATCACCATGCTCTCCTGCTATCATTGCACCCTCTCGCTGTCATCACACACTCCCACCATCGTCGCGCTCTCCCACTGCCGTCACGCTCTCTTGTTGTCATTGTGCAAACCCCGCACTCTCCCGCTGTCCTCTGCCACCTGGTTTCCATCATTGGGCTCTTGGTCCTAATGGTCGACAATTTTGAAGATTGTCGTGTCAGTCTCAACTCGAAGGCAAAGCGAGCCCACAATATCATCGCTCGACGTATCCATCACTTTGCTCAAAGGGAGGCCCTCGAAGAGGAGATCAACTGCCTTCTCTTAGAAAATTGATGAAGTCAATGCCTAAATCTACCGACTGGAAGATTCGCCTGCCCGGCTAGCCGACCTAGTCGAGCAACAAATGTTATGAACCAATCAACCAAACCCTCAACCAAGCCCACACCCAACCCCTCAATCAAACCCCCAACCAAACCCCTGCCCTCTCAACCAGTTACAAATAGATGATATCGATGACCTAGACTCTTTTGGCATCTTCAAACCAAACCCTCCTGACAAATATTGAGGCGGTCACAACTCTATCGCTATCAATTGATGGATGGATGCCATGGAAAACTACCTCTAGATCCTCCAGGTTGGTCGCAACAATTGGGTGCGTATCACTGGCTAGTTCCTTCAAGACAAAGCAGCAGCCTGGTACATGGTGGATAATAGGAAGTAGAAGTGGACTACCTGGGATCAGTTCAAGACCGTACTCACCGACTACTTTGTTCCTCACAATGAGGCATTCCAATCATGGGATTAGTGGTGGAACCTTCACAAAGACAAGTTCACCCAACCCTATGTCTCCCAATACTGCAAGCTAATGCTCCACATCTCAGACACGTCAGATGTGGACTAGCTACATGGATTCCTCTATACATGCTCTCCATACTATTGCAAAGAAGTCAAGAAACAGAACCCCTTGATGTGGGAGGATGCCGCATGCATTGCTGAATGGCTAAAGGATGCATACCCCAATTGATAGGTGAAACCCACCAACCAAGGACAAGCAAATAGAAGAGAAACCAAGACCTCCACAAACCAAAGCCAACCTCAATGGAAACTAAGCAAGAATCAATGGGGCCAAGGTCTATGTGCCCTCCTCGCACCATTTGAAAGATGCTCTAGCTCTCTGAATAGATCTAACCAGGCCCGTCAAGATCCATGATCCTTCTGTCGCCATTGCCAAGGTAACCACCCTACAAAGAAATGTTGGAAATGCCAAAGAGACATGAGAGTGCAGTTAGCGAGCGAACTTCCAAATGGATAAGCATCCACTTCCCAACTATGAATCACAGAGAGTAACAATGGAGACTCTGATTCCTCCATATCGTAAAGAGAGAAGCCCACCAAAATGAAGGCACAATGCAACCCAGTTTCCCTATTGGTGGTTCACCAAGTCTTCATCATGTCGAAGATCCGAGGAGAAAGGATTTGAGTCATGCTCAGTACGGGAATGACACACAAATTTATGACACCCGAATGCGCCCGATGACTAGGCCTCAAGTTAAAAAAACATCTCAAGATGTTCTTCATCTTTGCCCAAGGTCAGGATAGCCATGTATGCCATGCAAAAGATGTCCCATTCTACTGGGTTAATGGTTCGACCACTTAGATTTCCTCATCATCCCCATGGAAACATTCAAAGTTATACTCGGGCTCTCTTTTATGGATCATCATATGATCAGTTTCTTTGGAAAAGGCATGAACAAAGTGCTTTTGGATTAGAACGGGCAGACCCTTGTGGTGGACTGTCACAGGGTCTAGGGCACAAGAGAGGACTCCCCATCGGAATGCAAACATAGGTGCCACCATCACAAGTCCCACAGAGAACCCAAACCCCAAGCAAGGGCACATCCTTGAAACACATGCTCAAGGTGATTTCGCACAAGCAGTTCAACAAGGCAGTGTATTAACGGGGAATTGCACACCTGTGCATTGTAGGACTTGTTGAGCAAGATACAGAAATAGTGCAGATAGAGGAGTCAAATATTGGCCATCCAAGCTTCCACTTCCTCCTTGAAAAATATGCAGACGTTCTCACAGATACGCTCCCACCTGGGCTCCCACCCTTACGCAACATCCAACATCAGATAGATACCTTGGCAGACTAACTAGCCCCATCGTGAGCTCCATACAAGATGAACGAAACCGACTTAAAAGAGCGAAAGTGACAATTACATGAGCTAGAGGAACAAGGATACATTTGATCGAGCAACTCACCTTATGGGGCACCCGTTCTTTTGCGAAGAAGAAGGATAGCTCAATGCACTTATGCATCGATTAGCGAGCCCTGAACAAAAACACAATCAAGAGTAAGTATCTTGTCCTGATCATGGAGGAGTTGCTTGATCGTCTCGGGAAGGCCAAGTACTTCACACACATAGAACTCCATTTGGGCTATCACTAGATCCAAATGGCTCAAAAGCACATCAAAAATACAACATTCTACACATGCTATGGAAGCTATGAATGGCTAGTCATGCCATTCGGCCTAACGACTACCCTTGCGACCTTTTGCTAGGAGGTGAATGATGGCTTTCGAGACATGCTCGATCTTTTTCTCATCATCTACATCAATGATGTGCTTGTTTACAACAACACCTTAGAAGAGCATTATGAACATGTCCGAGCTATCCTCCAATATCTCCACGAATGATGACGCTTCGCCAAGCCAAGCAAATGCAAGTTTGCCATGAAGAAGGTGGAATTCTTGGGCTTTATCGTCTCCAAACTTAGGCTACACATCAATCCCAAGAAAGTGGAAGCAATGCTCAAGCGGGCCCCTCTATCCTCTATCAAGGAAGTGTGGGAATTTATCAGGTTCTGTCAATTTCCCTACCATTTCATTCAAGGCTTTAGCAAGATAGCAACTGCATTATTCAAGCTGATCAAAGAGAAAGAGCCCTTCAATTGGAGGCAAGTAGAAGAAGAGGCATTCGAAGTGCTCAAAGTCACGAGGTGCAACATTTCCCTCCTAAAGCTCCCATAATTTGATAAACCCTTTAAAGTTCACATAGATGCATCTGTCATGACAATCGGAGGCATTCTCATGCAAGACAACCAACTTGCTTCCTATGAGTCACATAAGTTCACTGAAAACAAGCTGAGGTGTAGCACGCATGAGAACGAGATGCTGGCAGTGGTACACTTCCTTTGGAAATGGCGATATTATGTCCAAGACAAACACACCAAAGTCTTCATAGACAACATCTCCGTGAAGTACTTTGGTTCGCAACCAAAGCTAAGTCCAAAATAGGCTAGGTGCAAGATTCTACGATCTGCTAAATATGCACTTTTATTAGCCCAAGAAGTCATAACCCCACTTTCACTAACTCAAGACTCCACGCTATCAACAAACGATCCGGACTATGGAGCTTTCTTGGACCAATGGAAGACAAAGCTAGAAGAGGCCAAGTCTAGTCTACAAAGAAGCAAGGAGTGAATGGCTAAGTACGCAAACCAAAAGAGAAGACCAAGTGAATTTTTCAAGGCTGGGGACTTAGTTCTTGTAAGTTCATGCAACATCACACTTCTGCGCAATTTCACACACAAGTTCAATCATCGATACTGTGGCCCATACAAAGTAGCAAAGTAGATCAACGCGGTCACATATCAGCTAGACCTCCCTGATAATGTCCAGTTTCACAATGCATTCCATGTGAGCTTGCTCAAGAGATTCAAGCCGGACACTGTTGAAAATTATGGTACATGTGCAAGCTCCAATTGTGAGGCTTGACATATACTCACCTCTCATTTATTACCTCTTCATCATTTATGTATTTGTTGTAAGCCCAAAATGAGGTTAGACCCTAAAAAAATAAAGGGTACACTCATAACCTTAAAGTGGTGTTGAAGTAAAAAGGGAAAATGTATTTATGGCTTAGATAAAAGCCAAAATATAAATAGAGAGATGGAATACTCCAAAAAGTCATTAACTTATCTATATGGGCTGATTTAGAGCGCCAAAAGTCACCCAAGGAAATGGAAAGGCCAAGGACATGAAGTGAAAGGTCAAGAGGTGAGAGAAGATGCAAGGGTAGGTGAAAACTCCCATGCCCATGCCTCTATATATAGAGGTCATTTCAACGTGAAAATTTGTGTGAAGATGACAAGGAGACGGTGTAGAAGCATATGCTCATCATTCTCTCACCAATGGATATCAGAAGGATGCTAAAAAATAAGCTAGTAGGCACAAACGTATTCTAGTTGCATACCTTTTTTGTACATAGCCACCTTGTGAAGTCCATATCTCTCTATGTACTTACCCATTTAATATATAAAATATGTTGTTGGAAATCTTATCTCTCATAGTCTCTGTATCTCAAATATCTCTATCTAATCATTCTCTAGTAGTGATTGGCAACATTTCTTGTGAACCTTAGTTGTTTGCATAACTTGAGATGACAGGTAGTCTAAATTTGTGCAGTCGCTTACCTAGTCAAATGAACTCGAAATGGAGTGTTCTTTAGCTTTTTGAAAAGATAAGAGAGTGTGCTATGTGTGGACCAATTTTTAGAGCCATTGGATCTCCGAGTTGTGACTGAATCAGGTTTTAATAAGCATGTGTCTTATAGGGCACATTCTAGAAGAGGTTCTCTAACTTCCACTGCGTGTATTGAGGTGTATTAGAGTCACTTCTCCACATTTTGGTATCAAAGCTTTGGTTGCAGAGTATTGGGAGTGGAGCCCATGGATGCACAAAGAGATCTTGAAGAAGAGGCAGAGATGGCAAAGGAAAGCTTGGAGCTATGAGCCCATGGAGTGTGCATTGGAAAAGCTATGGATATGAAGCTTTTGTATGTAAGACATATTGTTGCTTTATGTTAATTGAAGTCCAACACTCCCTTGTCCTAAATACATATTCTTGATCATTTAGGCATGGTATAAGTGGTACTAATCACTTGGATGAGGATTTATGAGCAGCCTATAGAAGGAGATGAAGATACAAGCAAAGAATCTTGGATGAGCAACTACATATAGTTACATGTGAAGATTTTATGCATGTTTGAGATGTTGCACTCAATTGAATGAAGTGCACATTTTTATGATGTAAATGACTGAATATTGAATCTTATATGTAAGCTTGAGGATTGTTATATGCTTATGGAATGAAGATGCTTATGTTTGCATGCTTGTGAAGTCTATGATGAATGAGAATTTTGGACAGCCATGCTTAGGCTGAATACAAGTTGATTTTTTAGCTCATGACTGATGTCTATCATGCAAGAATGTATGCACATGTGGTCAAGGAGTTTACATACACATGTTTGATAATGTGTGGATGATTTTGAGGCTATTTTATAAAGCCCATACAAAACTGAAATTTGCAGGTCTATGTAGCCATATGAATTGGCAAAAAGAGAGCTGAATATATGCTCATATGAATGTGCTTTGCATACATGATTATGTGGATTTGTTAGTGTGATATTGAAGCAGTAAAGTTTGGTCATGTTCAGCCATAGATGAGCTGAAAATACATGTGTTTGGATGCCATGAAGATTGGTAAGATGCATGGCTGCTATGTATGAAATTTGTGGATGTATCTTGTTGTGGATAAAACCCATTGAGGTAAATTTGCAAAAGTAAATGTGTATGCTTAAGTTATGATAACTAAAAGAATTTGATTCTTGAGTTTTAGATACATCAAGTGAATGCAATGCTCCTATTCACACAAGCCCAATCAAAGGTGGGCAAAGCTTGGATGAAGCTAGGACACAAAGCTTGGAGTCAAAGTGAAGGAAGGAGCCCAAGCTACACTTTTGTCAAATACTTGAAGGTTTGAAGACTTGAATATTGGAACCCAAGCTGAAGGTGGACAAGGGTGAAGCCTGGGATTGAGCTTCCCAACAAGGGAGGAGTAGAAGACTCCAAAGAAGGGCTGCCATAAAGTGTTGAAGACTCAACAAGGACTTGAAGATGCTCCCAAGGTTCAAAGAGCACAAGCAAGTGCCATGATAGAAGGAAGAGTCACCCATGAGAAGTGTGACAAATGGTTGAAGTTGATTGAGGTAAAATAATTCCATTTGCAAAGGTAAGGGCTGATGTAAAGGCTAAGAAAAATCCACATTGTGTGTGGTGGTAAGTTCCAAGCAAACTCTATGTGAATGTATAGTCAAAGGTCGAGGCTATTAAGACCACCAAAGAGAGTGGCGAGCCTATGACAAGTAAGAGCATTCCAAGAGGAGTGGCAAGCCTATGTGAGGCAAGTAAGACCATGCCAAGAGGATTGGCCTATGTTAGGTGCAATAAGCACCATAGACCGAGTGAAGGTATAGTGCAATATGGAGCATTCATTTCTCTCATGTTCTAGTTTTGCATTGGGCATATGTTAGCCATGTGGTCCCCTTCGCAAGTATAACATCACTTCAGCGAGATGAACCTTGGTGTTCTGCCAAAAAGGGCATTTGTCACACCCTGGGGGACGTATGCCTACACCAAGATGGCATTTGGACTCCGAAACATGCCAACCACTTTCAACAGAACAATCTCTATCATTTTTGGCAATTTAGAATAAAATCTTTAGCCTTTTTCTTTTTCTTAAAATCAAACATGCTTTTATTAGATTTATTAACTTTAGCAACCCAAAAATCTCTTGAAGTGACAAGGGCACCATGAGCCAGCAGGTATTATTCAAATCTAAGCTTGTCGTCAAGCTTAGGGACCTTTTGGCTAGCTTTAGGATCCTTATAGTGATCAACCCTAATTTTCTCTATCTCTTTAATGATCATCATTCTTCTTCTAGATCTTATTTGTTTGGCCCTATTATTGTAATGAGTGAACAACTTTTGGACATCTAAGATAGTCTTCTCCCAAGAGATAAATGGGGAGCACAACTAAAGTGGTGAATAAAGATTCTTTTGGTATGGTAAATAACAGATGGGATCTTAATCTATCCCTACGATCAATAACCATGTTGAAATCACCTCAGAGCATCAAGTCACCACTTATAGTAGGGATTTCATTCCAACGGTTCACTCTATCCATAGGGGAATTAGAAGCATAAAGGCTGACAAAAGTATAACTAATGGGGTTAGCACACTTCAAGGCAATCCATTGGTTAATAGGACTAAGAGTAACTTCTTCAACAAGATGATCAATGAAAGAATTTCCATTTTTTTAGGGCTCAAAGGTGATATTTGGAAGCAGATTTGGACCTAAGGCATCTCTAATGCTATTGTATAGATCGAAGAACTAACTATTTTTGTGTCTCATAGCCTTTATTAATGAAGAGGCAACCATGTACATGTTACAAGCTTACCTGATAGGACAAATGAAATTGGAGTTGTGATTCTAGAAACTAAAATGGAAGACCTAGAATAAGGAACCCTAGGAGGAGAGCCTTGGAACCCTAGGGGTAAATTATTCTTAACCGGATACCCCCGAGTTGATTTCCCAAAGATAATAAGAGCATAGAATTATTCTTGAATAGAGAAACAAAAGAAACATTGTAAAGATATAAACTTGACTAGCCTAACGAAGTTGGGACAAACACCATATATGAATTCAAAGATCGTGATACACCATGAAAGATGGTCTACTTACACAACACCTTAGAGAGAGTGTTTGTGGTATCGGAGCATGGTAGGCATGCGTATACTTGGAAGGGTGAATTTGTCTTTCCCCAATGAAGATCAAATGTCTCTTTTGGCCAACAAGGAGTTGGAACATCCCAAGCTCATGCAACTCAGAAGGATAAGAGTAGAGACAAACCTAAAGTAAGTTTTACACTTGGAAGAGAAAGAACTGTGGTAGACATGGGTAGAATGAATAATAAGAGGCATAGAGGCCCAAGACTTCAAAGAGGAATGGATGGGTTTCCCTTGCCAAGACCTAGAGAACATCCTAGGATCATGAGGCCTACACGGTTAAGTCCAGGAAGAACTACTTCGATGGCACAAGAGACCCATACAACCACGTAGTAGAGTTTAGGTAAGTTTTGAGAGCTAAACAAGTGGAAGACTTTTTCACTTAATACAATGCTTTTGGCCTAGCACTAAAGAACACTACCTTGACTTGGTTTCAACCACTTCACCAAAGACAATTCAGAAACAGGGACCACCTATTGGAAGCGTTCATCACTAAATTTTCTAGAGTGGCATGAGGCACAACACATACATAGCTTCAAACAAACACCTCAGGAAACAGTTCAACTTGCAGGAAGATGGTTTAGAAAATACCTAGAGAGATGCCCTTTGACAGAGTTACCCACACAATCCAAACAAGTGGCTTTATTCCTAGATGGGTTGTTAAGTACCAAATTGAGGTCTTATGTGTACTTGAAGGAACCTAGATCAAAACAGTGTGTACGCATGTGCACAAACATAGAGGATAATCTATGTGATTAATTAGAGCTTTAAAAAATCTACAAACCTCCAAACCATCTACATATATTGAGGAACTTGTAGAGAAGGTAGCTCAGAAGTTAGGTGTTTCTAGCAAGCAAATGCCTAGATTTGTCTTAGTGAAATGATGCAATACCTGTGGAGGAGAGCATATGGCTAATGTGTGCCCAGTCATGGCTCAACCCCAAGTGAACCCTAACAACCAATACTACACAATGGAAAGGAGGTATACTAACCACATTGCACAAAACTGGCCATATAACAAGCAAGTGGTTAGACAACACTACCCTCAACCATATCAACAGCAAGGAAGAAACCCAAACAAGTATCCACTACAATAATACTTTAGGCCTCAACAACCCTACCAGCCACATCAAGCTCAACAAAGGCCTCAATGAGTGTTAGTTCAACAACCTCAACCTCTAGCAAATGTGATCCCAGTAAAGTATGCAGCCACTAAAGAAAATTTGAATAGATCCTTAGTGCCAGTATCGTCATTGATTTCAGAAAGTGACTTGAATGATCACAGTTTTGACTCAAACCATATGTATAGTCCACTAGCTTACTATATGGAGTCATGAGAGTATAACGGGTCTTACCCTTATGAAAACCCTAGCAAACCTAATTGAGAGCCAGAATATGCTAATGTCATGTATGCAAATCATAACTCTAGGCTTCAACCTAGACAAGCAAGACCCCCAACACCCTGAGGACCATGCTACAGATGACAAGGAGATCACTTCATTTGTTGTTGCCCTATTCCTGCACCTATGCAACCCCAACCCATGACAATTCAAGGTTTTTTGTGTGGATTGTGGGAAGGAGCATCTTTTACGGAATTGTCCTAACAACCCAAACAATGTTCCAAGGATAACTCCTATTAATATCATTGGGTTAGTAGTAGATTTTAATGGAAGTTTGAATTCCACTACCCTAGTGCAAGTAGTCACTAGAGCTCAGGCATTACAGTAGAACCAATGCTTAAGTCAGGAAAAAAGAGTTATGAGGTTAGTGAGACTGAGAGTCTAACTAAGAAAAGGACAAGAGCTTGGAAAGGTAGTCATAGAGAATGAAAAGGCAATGGTTGAAGAAAATGAGCGAGCTTGAGGAAAGCTTAAGAGAAACAAAAGCCAAGATAATCAAAATTGCATCTCAAACACACTCTCACACATCACCCCCACCGCCTCACCATCACTATTCAATCAACCTCATGTAACCCCATCACCATCTCGAGTAGGATCACTCTTAGTAGATCCCACTCTTGAGGACTTGGACATGATGCTTGAAGCATACTAGGCCAGAATCCAAGAACGGCCAAATGTGATAGAACATGAAAAATGTTACCCTAGAGCTAACCTAGAAATTTAAAGAACAAAGCTTTGTGCAAAGATGTTAGAATTGGCTCAAACTATGTTTGAGGCCAATCCTCGGTCTTCACATGACTTCACATTTTTTCCCTTCAATTCTTTAATTGTGTACCTAAGGGAGGGGTCACCTAAACCTTCCAAACATTTAAAAACTAATTTGAGCCTTAGAGAAAATACATAAAGACAATCTGCAACCTGCATCCACTTTCTGCAAAACATAACCATTGTGAACAAATTGATTATGCACTACCTGTGCACCTTGACAAATGAACTTTGAATCCTTTGACTTTGACCATGCTAAGGCTTGACCACTATGACTTTGATTGTTTTGACTTTTACCATGTTGACATTGACCAATATGACTTTGATGGGCTCAATAGTTACCCACCACCTAATGGGCTCTTCATCCTGGAGTGCTAACAGCCAAAACTCTGAGCAGAGATGTCACCATGATTTCTGTTCTGCAAAATCTTCAAAAGAACACTTGAGCAGCTACCAAGCCTACCAGGAGCAGTAAAGAACAAGCACCAATGAAGAACAAAAAGTGGAAATTGTGCATTAAAGAGCAGATGATGGAGAATGGAGGGTAGGAGGAAAGTTTAGGGAGGGTTGAGAGGGCTGAGAGGGGTAGGGTAAGGAGGGGTAAGGGTAGGGTTGGGTAGAAGGATAAGGGGAGGGATAGGGAGTAGGATTAGGAGCTACGTAGAGGGCCAAAATGATAAAACATGAAAACAACAGAGGGTACATAGGGAAAAATGAGAAATGGTAAAATAAGGTGAGAATAGACCATGTGGACCATGTGCAAAATTAAAGACACATGAAAAATGTGCATAAAACATGTGGGCTTGGATCAAAAAGAGAAGTAAAGTCTGGATTTTGGCAAAATTGATGCAAAAATTGAGTCCACTAGGAACAAACATGAAAATGACCCCAAATTTGAAAAAATCGCTATCCAAGGTGCAATCTAGAGCCAAAATTATGTTTTCGAGAAAAATAAAAAATATATATAGTTAACCACCATAGGATAAATTTTATCCTATGGTGGGGGGGTGGGGGGAAGGGAGAGAGGGGGCGAGGGGATGGACGGAGAGATTAGAGAGAGGGTAAAGGGAGGTAGAGAGTTTCTTTTCTAGGAAATAAATAAAAAAAAGACATTAGCTATTGGGGGCACTCTTTTTTAACAAGACCATAAAAATAGATAAAAATCCAAATAAAATCTAAAAAAATTATAAAAAATAAAAAAAATTATAAAAAATTCCCTAAATTTTTAGAGCACTAATCCCACTCAAAACCATAGAGATTTTCCTTTTTTCCTTCCATTTTATCAAGAAAAGTGATATTGAAAAATGATGAGAAATTTCTAAAAAGATTTCTATAAATTCTTTAGAAAATTCATAAAAAATGTTCATGCAAAGGGTTGTGAAATGGCTTCTAATTTGCAGAAAAACCAAAAGAGCAAGCATGAAAATGGATAACAACTAATAAAACTTAAGCAAAAAATGGTCACTTACCACATGACTCTGTTTGCTGCGCATGGTGCACCATAATCCATTTTTTATGCCACCTCCCCAGAGTTCTTGCAACTCCTGACGAAGTTGTGCCAACTCTTCTGCTTGGGCTTCCTCGTCTTTCTGTAGCTTTAGGGCCTCAATTTCTCGCCTCATCTGATTTACTGCACTTTCCTCCTCTTTGTGCGGTTTATTCCTTTTCAAGCTCTCAAGTTCATTCCTTAACTAAATTATTGGGTCCTCAAGTTCTACAGGATATGATAAATTGAAAGATCTTGTCCGATACTGATGCCTAATTTGCTCCAATCTTGTGGCTGTATTAATAAACTCTTCTATTGTTGTTGTGAGTAACACTAACTCCTTTATTTTACATTGTGTTGATTTTGGAAGTGGTTTAGCCAGCCACTTCTTGATGAAAAACTCATGGGGAGGGTCTGGCAATTTATCCATCAATGCCTTGGCTCTAGCAAACAATTTTGGAAATGTCTCCCCAGGACCTAGTCTTAGATTTTCTAACTCCTCAATAATGTTTTCAGTTGTGTTCCCTTGTTGGAACTGTGTCCTAAATGCTTCCTTCATCAGGTCCCATGTGGTGAAATGGTTGTTGGCAAACTAACTAAACCATTTGTCTCCTAGCCCTTCTAGTGTTGTAGGAAAAAGAATAAAAAATGTATCTTCTCTTCCCATCAAACCCCTTGTCTTACATAAGCCCAAAAATCTCCTAATGTGTTCATTAGGGTCTTCTTGTGCTAATGCCTTGAAAGATGGAAATTTGATATTTAATCTGGAGAGTAAAGTTTGTTGGTGCAGGACAATCATCAATTGATGATTAGGACAAAGTTGGAAGTCAAAGAATAAAGCAAAGATCAAAGTTTGAGTCTTGAAGATGAGTGCATGGTCAGAAGATGAAGACTTGTATATACATGTACATTAAGCTTGTAATTAGTTCATGAAAAACTTTGTATCTATGATGAGTCGGGATGTAAATGTCTATATATACTTGAATATAGACGTAATACAAGAGAGAGATGATGAGTGACAAGTTTTAGAAGTCATTAGAGACTTTAGAGAGTGAGAAGAATATGGGTTATCTATCAGATGTATATTTTCTCTCAATAAAAGAAAGTTGCACCTTGATCTTTTGCTCAGTGCTCCTTATGTGTCTATCTTCTTGAGGAATGCTTTTGTACAAGTCTAAATCTATAGTAGAGTGATCTTTGTACAAGTTTTCAGACCCTAATTGTAATCAGCCTGAGCGAAATTTAAGTAGGAACATTTACATGTGTAAAGAGAAGAAGTGAAGACAGGTACAGGTGCAAATTCGATGGTCAATGTTTTGATAGATCTCCCTCCATAGTGTAAATTTTTGAGCAAATAAGCACTCATTCTTTGAGTTGAGAGGTAAGCTACTTATATCTAAAAGCATTTGAATAAATGGGTCTAATTTGGAAGAACCATGCATTAGAAGTTATAGGTGTCAAAGTCGACTACACAGAAGAACAGTTTCAGACATACGTACATTGTTTGGAGGAAATCTCAAGATGTAGTGATCGTTTTGAGGAGTTTTAACTTGGAAAAGCTGCATAAACTTTAGACAAAATGTTGTACAAATTTTCATTGAAAAATTTACACATTTTGTCAATCAATGAGTAGACTAAGTGTAGCACACTTTTTTGAGTAATGAGTTTCTTCTCAATTAACTCAAGTCTTGATAATTTGGCATTAATTTTCCAA
Source organism: Ceratopteris richardii (assembly GCA_020310875.1). Taxonomy (NCBI): domain Eukaryota; kingdom Viridiplantae; phylum Streptophyta; class Polypodiopsida; order Polypodiales; family Pteridaceae; genus Ceratopteris; species Ceratopteris richardii. The sequence goes on along the minus strand of CM035432.1, from coordinate 155,932,240 downwards.
AATTGGTTGAGGTTATGAGTTGTTCTTGATATAGAAGTTCTCTACAATATCCTTTCCCTAGAATGATAATGCTATTAAAGTACTTACAAGAAAAGGAGAATCTACAAAAATCATTGAATTCATCAAGGATAACTTGTTCTTTTGGAGATTAACGCTCTCCATCAGTGGTATCAGAGAAGGAGTCATTAGAATTGAAGAAAGGAGGACCTTGACTATTGGAGATATACAAAAATCAATCTTTGAAGATTCAAAAGGTGAAAGTCTGAAGTGAAAGCTAGAGATGGAGGCAAGCTATCAAGAGGATCAAAATGAACTATATTTGAATTAAAGGTACATTCATTATTCACAAAGCTTGAAGAATATATTGCATAGGTGAAGAAAGGATGGGAGATTCTCTTCAGATAGAGAAATTGGATAGAGAAAACTATCTTCCTTTGTCAATGAGGATGGAAGCTCATCTTATGAGCAAAGACCTGATAGAATACATCGAAGGTGAAGAAGAAAAACTAGAATTTAGGGATCCTGGTGTTCCAACTAGGGAAGAGCTCTCAGATTTGAAGACATGGATGAAGAAGGATGCTCAAGAAAGGAGCATTATCTACATGGGAGTCGATGATTACTTGCTACCTCACATTAGAGGACTCGAAAGTGAAAATGACATATGGAATGCTTTGGAAAAGGATTTCCAAAACACTACAAAGTCAAGGAAGGCATCTTTATGGTAAGAGTTCACACCATTCAAGAAGAAGGCTTCTCAATCTATTTCTGATTATGTAGCAAGGATGAAGGATATTGCAGATGCACTAGGAGTAGTTGATGAAGACATTGAAGAGGAAAAATTGGTAAGAGAAGTTCTCACAAGTTTGAGAGGAGATGAGGAGTGGAAGCCATTCATTTTATCTACTGAGTTGTCACTAGATCATTTCACTTCTGATTTGAATCAATTTTTAGGACATATGCTAACCTTTGAGCAGGATATCAAAGGTGATGTTGATAAAAGTACAAGTCAAGCAATGTATTCAAAGGACAAGAAGAAGATTAACAAAGGCAAGCAACAATTGAATGAAGATGAAGGCACTATGAGTCAAGCCAACTTCCTAAGAGGAAGAGGAGGTGGTAAAGGAAGAGGAAGGGGCAGAAGCAATAAAGATGGTTTCAAAGATTGCTGGATTTGTGGTAAGACTAATAATTTAGCTCATGAATGTTGGCATAATAATCAGAATGGTGGAGGATATAATCGAAACTTTAATTGAAGAGGAAGAGGTCGTAGAAATCAAAGAGGTAATTTTAGAGGTAGAGGTAATAGAGGTTTCTTTGGAAGAAATGTAGGAAGAGGCTTTAAAATTCAATCCTACAATAATACCTACTACAATTATGCTTCAGATCAGAAAGAGGATTCAACCTTAATTATAAATGCAACTTGTGAACGAAGAAGTGAAGATCAAAGAGTTTTCTACATTGACTCAGGGTGTAGCAATCACCTAAGTGGCAACATAGCTTTGATGACTGATTTGGAGAATAAGGTGAGTAATCATGATAGTTCAAATAGGTGATAACAACAAGAACAATGTGAAGTCCATTGGATCAGTAAAGGCCAAGGATGGAAGCACTCTTTTGAGTAAGGTTTTGTATGTTCCTACTGTTGGAGTTAGATGTCTACGGAAGCACGCAAACAACACAAGGAAGAAGAAGAAGCTTGGAGCTCAACACACAATATTGAATGTATTACCACTAGAATGTACAAAGATAAGTATCCCATTAGGGCAATGACATATATACAAACCGGGGGAAGAAACCTCCTAAAGAGGGAAAAAGTGCCTTGGTGGTCTTAGTGTGTTCACACACATCATTATCTAAATATATCAACAATTCCTCCCTGGGAGTGATGCGGTGAACAAGGAGTTGGCACTCATGTATAAGGAAGTGCCAAGCTATGTGGAAATCACTCCATAAAAGGAAGTAAGCCCAAAGCTTTGCAAAGAGCTTCAAACTTCTCCCTAGGCAGAGCCTTCGTGAAAAAGTCTACAATGTTCTCTTGCGTGGGCACATATGCCTAGCTGATCTCCCCAGCAAAGAACCTCTCCCCGACATAATGATAATGCACCTCAATGTGCTTAGTGCGAGAATGGAACACAGGGTTCCTCGCAGCTGTCAATGCGCTCTGACTATTAGTGAAGATGGTGGTGGCAGAATACTGAACAACACCCAAATCAACCATAAGGCGTCTGAGCCACACACACTCAACAGTCGCTGTGAAAGCTACCCTATACTCAGCCTCACAACTAGAATTGGCCATAGTAGGTTGCTTCTTGCTCAACCAAGATATACATGAGCTACCAAACATGAAGCAAAAGCCACTAGTGGACACATGAGTGTCATAGCAACCAACCCAATCAGAGTAAAAAAAAGCATGCAAATCTAGCGGTAGTGATCCCCCCTTGGGATAAAACAGCCCAAGTAGCCGAGTACCACTCAAGTAGTGAAAGATGCGCTTAACCGCGTGCCAATCCTTGACTCCTGGGCAATGCATAGACCGGCTCATCTGTGAGACAGCAAACTGAATATTTGGCCGAGTAATGCATAAGTAAATCAAACATCCAATAACCTACTGATAGAGAACAACATCAAATGCATCTCCAACATCATGAAGACTCTGTCGTAAACCTGTCTCCATAGGAGTGGCAATAAGTTTATAGTCCCCAAGGCGAAAACACTGCAATAATGTGTCAATATATTTCATTTGACACAAAGCCATTCCACCATCAACGTCCATAAACTGAATGCCCAAATAATGATGCAAATGCCCCAAATCAGACATCTCAAATGAGGCATGTAAATCAGCCTTGAAATCAATGATATGCTTCTCATGAGGACCAGTGAGCAGCATGTCATCAACATACACCACAATGATCAGAAGTACATCATTAGCACGCTTGACATATAAGGTGCTTTCAGTTGGAATGTTCTCAAAACCATGTGCAATATAATAGGCATGTATCTTTTCATACCAAGCACGTGGTGCTTGCTTTAAACCATATAATTCCTTCTTTAACCTGCACACATGGTTTTCATGACCTTTCTACACAAAGCCATGGGGCTCAAAAACATACACTTCTTCATGCAAATCACCATTCAGAAATGTTGTTTTAATTTCCAACTGATGTACATTCCAACCATGATGAGCTACAAGTGCACAAATGCTATGAACAGTAGTCATTTGGCAAGTAGGAGCAAAGGGTTCATCAAAATCAATGCCTCTTTCCTATGCATAACCCTTTCCAACAAGCCTAGCCTTATACCTGTCAACTCTACCATCAAGTTTACGCTTCAGCTTGTATACCCACTTAGTGCCAATGCCCTTCTTCCCAGGAGGCAAGTCACATAAAGACCGAGTACCATTATTCATTATAGCATCATATTCAGATTGCATAGCAGCCATCCAATTTTCTAAATTTTGTGCTTCATCCAACAAAATAGGCTCAATCTCATCACAGAGACTAGATGCAGCCATAGCATAGCAATCTGATCCAAAAGAGGCACTATGAGAGCCTGATCAAGTACGATATGATAGAGATGCATTTAATTTGCTATCACGCAAAGTCTGCACTAACCATTTTGGCATAGTTTTTGCCTCCTCAATATCAACTCTCTCATCAACAAGTGCATCATGTAAATTTGCATCAGAAATGGGATGATATGCATCATCACATGAAACCTGCAAAGGCTAAGAAGTTGCTTCATTAGGACTAGCACTAGACTGTCCACCAGTAAAAAGAGGCAGCAAAGTATCATACATGTCTTTGGAGCTAACAGATGTCTCCTTAATACATGAAAGCAATGGCTGAATAGCATCTTCCACAAAAACAATATCACGGCTAACTAGAATGTGTTTAGTCTGTGGATGATACAGATGATATCCTTTACTTTCAGAATTGTACCCAACAAAAATACATTTTACTGCTTTATCGTCCAATTTTTTGCGATGTTGTTCAGGCACTAATGCATATGCCAAACGACCAAAAACATGCAGATGAGCAACAGATGTCTTGCGATCATGCCAAGCCTCATATGGAGTGATGGACTGTAATGCTTTAGTGGGACACCTGTTATGTACATATGGTGTAGCTCAGTGATGAGTAGCACCTCCTTTAATGTCAATCCGGGAAGACATGAGGATGGTATGAAGACCTCAAGCAAGTGAAGGCACAAATGTGTGAGTGCGAAGCACACTAACATGCACACACATACACACACACGCGCACACACAGCAAGACCAAAGAGAGTAAGACAATGGAATCACTTCTATTGCAACCAAGTTCTCATACAAGCTCAAAACTACAAGAAGCTCCCCAAAAATGAGCTCTCTAGCTCTATTTATAGTTTTTGCCTAGCTTTGGCCTTGTCCAAACCTAGTGTCTGGCCTAGTTAAAAATTAGGTTCCAGGGTTTATTTGAGGGCTCAAACGAGATCTAAAAAATACAAAAATTGATAGGCAACTACTTCTAAGGCTCCTCAAGTTCGAGGACTCCTTGGCTTGTACAAAATGGAGCTACAAAAAGGTGAAAATGGTATTTACAGGTGTTTTTAGTGATGAGAATCACTTTAAAATGATGTAAGGGTTTTGAAAAAAATGAAGGGTTGCCTTAGTGCTAGATCTGCATGTGTGTCCGTACTTGCTTCTTCCCGTATACTGTCAACAACATATGTTGCACACTGTTGGAGACCTATTAATCTCCAAAGGTTTGATCTATACTGACTTAAGAACACTTCTATGTCAGTTATAAACCAAACTTTACACAAACAATGATCTTCTTTACCAAAACTTCAAGCAACACTTCTCTGAGTGAAGAAGTGTCAACTTCAGAAAGTCTGCTTCAGATATCAACTTCTTTACCTGCACAAATCTTCAAATTTCTTCAAGTAAATGATGCACAAGTATTAGCAATACCTTTGCGCAATCATACTAGCCATTAGTTCTCAAAACTAATCACCAAAAGTTTAATTTGATCATTAAGATCAAATACATGTCAGAAATTGACTCTCAGAAGTTGCGTCTTCGACATAGCCAACTTCTTAACTTGATTTCTCCCAATCTGAAACCCGTTTTGCTAAATGCTTTTAGCCATAGCTTCCTTATCTTCTAACTTAAATTTTAAGTGCTCACTCATCAAAAACTTTACAGTATACACTCAGATCTGATCAAAACACTGAGACAGAAAAGTGCGCTACTTTCAGGCTTCAGTTCTCACATTCTACATATGAATGTTCCTAATGATCATTCTCACAGTAGGAAAGGAATTAGATTCTGAAACTTTAGACATAGCTTCATTAGCTTCTCAATTAGATGTGTACAAAAGGATTTCTGATCCACATGATCAGACAGAGAGCACTCAGAGAAAAACCCGTCGCTATTTTCTGGGAAAAAACTCTCTACACATCTTCCTGAAAATTGTCATCTACAAAATGACTCTATCACTTTCTCTCATACATTTCTTGTCATAATTATCTTATATATACACGACTTGAGACTCATCTCGCGTCTATGACTCTACTCCTTATCATCCTAAGGGTTTAACTATACTTAGCTTACAAGATTCTTCACTTATATGTACATATGTGTACAAGACATCATCCTGAATTCTTCTTCACTTTACAAGTGTCTTTCTTTGCTTCATTCTGACCATAAGCATTCTCCAATATCTGTATAATCACCAATTTGTGATTGGTTTGCTCCAACAGCTCCCCCTCAATCACTAATTGTGATTATTCTATTCTTCTTCACTCCTACCATCTCCTTGAATCTCTGTAGCTTAGGTCCTTCCAAACTTTTTGTCATCATATCTGCCACCTGTTCTTTTGTTGGAGTGTACATCACTTCAATCTCTTTATCAAGTACCTTTTCCCTCAAGAAATGATACTGAATCTCTATATGCTTAGTCCTGGCATGAAAAACAGGGTTAGCTGCCAAATACAAAGAACTCATATTATCTCCAAAAATTATTGGAGTACTATGATCAGTCTCAAAACTTTTCATCAAGGTCTTCAACCATATGACTTCTTTTGCAGCTTCTACCATTCCCTTATACTCAGCTTCTGTGGATGATAAAGCAACTGTATGTTGCTTCCTTGAACAGCAAGACACTAGCTTATCTCCAACATAACAAAGATATCCATGAGTAGACCTCCTATCATCTGAGTCACCTGCCCAATCTGCATCACTAAACACTTTGATTCTTGTGTCAGAAGTGAAACCATAATACAAACCTTCACTTAGGGTTCCTTTGATATATCTGAGTACCCTTTGGGCTGCAATCCAATGAGTCTTCTTTGGACAATGCATGAATTGTGACAACACACCTACTGCATATGATAGATCTGGCCTTGTCAAGGTAGCATAGATTAAACTACCTACCAAACTCTGATATTTCTTCATGTCATTGAATTCTTCACCTCCATACCTGCTTAATTTATGATTTACCTCCAATGGTGTGATTGAGGTCTTGCAATCTTCCATGTTAAACTTAGCTAGGAGATTCTTCAAATATCTCTCTTGTGAAACATATACTCCATGTTGAGTATACACAATCTGCATTCCTAGAAAATAAGATAAGTTTCCCAAGTCACTTATCTTAAACTCCTTCTCTATTTGCTTCTTGAGTTCATTGATTCCTTGAGCATCTGTTCCTGTAACAATAATATCATCAACATAAATGCACATGTAAATGTATCCATTTTCACTTGCCTTCACTAGCAAGCTACTATCTGCCTTTGATGCTTGAAATCCACATTCATTCAAGAACTTGACCAATCTGTAATTCCAAGCTCTTGGGGCTTGCTTCAACCCATATAAAGCTCTCTTGAGCTTACACACATAATCTGATCCAATTGATTCCATGAAGCCTTCTGGTTGCTCCATATATACTTCATCTGCAATGTATCCATTTAAAAATGCATTTTTCACATCCAATTGTGATAATTTCCATCCCTTGCAAGCAGCAATAGCAATCAATGTCGTAATTGTAGACATCTTAGCAACAGGATTAAAGGTTTCATCATAATCTACCCCATAAGTTTGGGCATAACCTTTGACCACAAGTCTAGCCTTATATCTAGACACCTTACCATCTGCAAACCTCTTTGTTTTATATACCCACTTGCATCCAATGACCTTCTGATTCTTTGGTCTTGGTACTAATTCCCAAGTTTCATTTTCAAGTAGAGCATCATACTCTTCCTGCATTGCCTTCTCCCAATTCTGTTTACCTTTGGCTTCTTCATAAGTAGTTGGATCTTCTTCTGTTGTCACAATGTAGGCATAATCTTTTGTTGTTAGGAAAGATGTGTCATAACTATACCTTATAGGTTCTTTCCTTTCCCTTGTAGATCTCCTGATTTCTGCACTTCTTGAAGTTTCAGCCTCATTTGATTCTGGATCAAATCTTGGCCCTTCTTCTACATGATCCTGCACTCTACATCTAGAGTCAACTTCATCAACAATTTCTTCACAAACTTTTACCTTTGCCTTTCCTTTCCTTTGTATATCTTCAACACCTGTATACTCATTTGGTAATCCTGTATACCACATATTTTGCTCATCAAATGTCACATCTTTAGTAACAAGAAATTGCTTTGTGGATGGACTCCAGAACCTGTAACCCATCTGTCTATCATCATATCCAATAAACACATACTTCTCTGCTTTTGGTTCTAGCTTATGTCTTAATTATGAAGGAACATAAGCATATGCAATACATCCAAATACTTTACAATGATCAAGACTAGGCTTCTTACCCCACCATGCTTCATAAGGGGTTCCTCCATCCAAAGCTTTGCAACGCAACCTATTCACAAGATATGTTGCAGTGTTAATGGCTTCTGCCCATAAGTAGTTTGGACAATTCTTTTCCTTCATCATGGCTCTTGCAAACTCTACAAGAGTCCTATTCCTCCTTTCTGCTACTCCATTCTGTTGAGGGGAGTACCTGCAAGTTACTTCTCTTTTGATACCTGCATTCCACAAATAATCATCAAACTCCTTTGAGAAATACTCTCCCCCTCCATCTGATCTTAACCTCTTTAGCTTTTGTCCTGTGATCCTTTCTGCATAAGCATGAAAATGTTTGAATGTCTTGAAAACTTCTGATTTATCCTTGATTACATACAAAGTAATCCACCTGGTTGCATCATCAACAAACAACACATAATATCTGGATCCATTTATACTATAGTCCCTTGAGGGACCCCATACATCTGTATGAACCAATTCAAGCATATTTGAATACTTGTACCCTGATTTGTTATAAGAACTCTTATGTGCTTTACCTAATTGACAAGCTTCACACTTGTACACCATATGTTGCCCTTCAATATTTGGCAATCCAAGCCCCACCTGATTCTTTGACATCTCCTTTATAGCTCTCTCATTGAAATGACCTAGCCTTTTATGCCATAGGTCTAATTCAGATACCTTTTGACTTCCATAGGTAAATAATGCATGTCCCACATTACCTTGGACTTTGAGAGTGAACAATCTTCCTTCCTTTTTCCCTGCAATTATGTTTCTATATCCCTGATTTGGATCTTGTACATAGACACCATCATTTGTGAATCTTACTTCATATCCTTTCTCCACAATTTGCCCTACACTTATCAAATTTTTAGGAATAGTAGGAACATAAAGTACCTTACTCAGAAGTGTACTTCCACTCTTTGTCTTCACTGATCCAATGCTCTCCACTTTATGTTTGGTATTGTCACCTGTTTGAACTGTATGTCCATTCACCCTTGCTTCCATATCAGTCATCAAGGATAGATTCCCACTCAGATGGTTGCTGCACCCTGAGTCAATATAAAACACTCTTTGATCTTCTCCCATTGATTCATGAGTTGCATTCAAAATAAGAGTCATGTCATCCTTCTGATCTGATGCATAATTGTAATAATTATTGTTGTAGGACTGAGATTGGTAGTTTCTTCCACCTCCTCTACCATATGATGTCCTACCTCCTCTTCCTCTGAAATTGCCTCTTTGATTTCTGCCTCCTCTACCTCTTTGACTATAATTCTGATTATTGTTTCCACCATTTTGATTGTTATACCAACAATCATTTGCCAAATGATTTGTTCTACCACAAATCCAACAAGCTTTAGCATTATCTTTGTTCTTACCTCCTCTTCCTTTACCTCTGAAATTTGTCTTCCCTTTTGTAAAGTTAGCTTGATTTGAATTCCCTTCATCATCATTTGATTGCTTTCCCTTGCCATTCTTTTTCTTGTCCTTGGAGTACATAGCTTGACTTGTACTTCTATCATTGTCTCCTTTAAGATCCTGCTCAAAGGTTAGCATGTGTCCTAGCAATTGATTAAGATCAGGAGTAAAGTGATCAAGTGACAATTCTATGGACAATATGAAAGGCTTCCACTTCTCATCTCCTCTCAAACCTGTAAGTATTTGTCTTACCAACTTTTCTTCTTCAATGTCTTCATCCACTGCTCCCAAGCTATCTGCAATATCTTTCATCCTTGCCACATAATCTGAAATTGATTGTGAGCTCTTCTTCTTGAAGGTTGTGAACTCAGCCCATAGTGAGGACTTCCTAGACTTAGTTGTATTTTGGAAATGCTCTTCCAAGGCATTCCAAACATCTGTAGCACTTTCCAAACCTCTGATGTGAGGTAGAAGATAATCATTTACAGCCATGTAGATGATACTCCTTGCTTGAGCATCCTTTCTCATCCAAGTCTTCAACATTGCAAGCTCTTCCCTAGTAGGAATACTTGGATCTACAAACTCAGGTTTTTCTTCATCTCCTGTAATAAATGCTATAAGGTCTTTGCTCATGAGGTGTGCTTCCATCCTCATGGACCAAGCTGGATAGTTCTCCCTATCTAGCTTATCAATCTGCAAGCTTTCTCCCATCCTTGACTTTCTGTATCTGCAATTACTATGGTTTATGAGGAGAAAGTGTACCTTTGATATAAGCTTTTATCCTTCTTGATTCTTTCGAACTTGTACTATGAACTTCTGCAAGTTATCTTCAATAATTTGTCTTTGTCCTCCTTTGATTTGGAAGATCTTCAATATCTGCACCAGTCGAAACTTCAATTATCTTTTCTTCTCTTGTACTTCACCTTTAGCTCTGATACCACTGTTGGAGACCTATTAATCTCCAAAGGTTTGATCTATACTGACTTAAGAACACTTCTATGTCAGTTATAAACCAAACTTTACACAAACAATGATCTTCTTTACCAAAACTTCAAGCAACACTTCTCTGAGTGAAGAAGTGTCAACTTCAGAAAGTCTGCTTCAGATATCAACTTCTTTACCTGCACAAATCTTCAAATTTCTTCAAGTAAATGATGCACAAGTATTAGCAATACCTTTGCGCAATCATACTAGCCATTAGTTCTCAAAACTAATCACCAAAAAGTTTAATTTGATCATTAAGATCAAATACATGTCAGAAATTGACTCTCAGAAGTTGCGTCTTCGACATAGCCAACTTCTTAACTTGATTTCTCCCAATCTGAAACCCGTTTTGCTAAATGCTTTTAGCCATAGCTTCCTTATCTTCTAACTTAAATTTTAAGTGCTCACTCATCAAAAACTTTACAGTATACACTCAGATCTGATCAAAACACTGAGACAGAAAAGTGCGCTACTTTCAGGCTTCAGTTCTCACATTCTACATATGAATGTTCCTAATGATCATTCTCACAGTAGGAAAGGAATTAGATTCTGAAACTTTAGACATAGCTTCATTAGCTTCTCAATTAGATGTGTACAAAAGGATTTCTGATCCACATGATCAGACAGAGAGCACTCAGAGAAAAACCCGTCGCTATTTTCTGGGAAAAAACTCTCTACACATCTTCCTGAAAATTGTCATCTACAAAATGACTCTATCACTTTCTCTCATACATTTCTTGTCATAATTATCTTATATATACACGACTTGAGACTCATCTCGCGTCTATGACTCTACTCCTTATCATCCTAAGGGTTTAACTATACTTAGCTTACAAGATTCTTCACTTATATGTACATATGTGTACAAGACATCATCCTGAATTCTTCTTCACTTTACAAGTGTCTTTCTTTGCTTCATTCTGACCATAAGCATTCTCCAATATCTGTATAATCACCAATTTGTGATTGGTTTGCTCCAACACACACATGACAGCCTCAATCCAGAAACTATGTGGTAAAGCCTGAATCTTGACCATACACCTCGCCATCTCCATGAGTGACCTGTTCTTCCGTTTAGCAACTCCATTGTATTGAGGTCTATACGGCACTGTACACTAGTGTTTTATCCCATGTTCAGCCAAAAATGCATTAAAATCAAAAGACATATATACCCCCCCTTGATCAAAATGGAGGGTGCCCATTTTACATGCTGAGAGATTTTCAGCCAAAACCAAAAACTCTTTGAAGCACATGAACACTTCAAACTTTGGTTTCAATGGATATACCCATGCATGCCTGGAAAAGTCATCAATGAAATTCATGAAGTAAAGATATTTTCCAAAAGAAGGTGTCTCCATAGGACCACAGACATCACTATGTACAAGCTGCAATTTTTTAGTAGCCCGAACTGAACCATCTTTTGGAAAGGAGGAATGCTGCATTTTGCCCAGAGTACAGCCTTCACAAACATGTTTTCTAGGCGCCTTAAGTTTGGGCAAAGAGGACACCATTTCAGATTTCTACACGCGTAGCAAACTAGCAAAATTTAGATGACCAAAGCATGCATGCCAAAGCTTTGCATCTGACATAGCCTGAGAATCATGTACTGCACATGCCGAATCATTTACAGATATTTCATAGTCTATGACCTTATACAACCCACGACATAAAATGCCAGAAGCAATAATCACATCGCCATTTGATAGACCATGAACTGTACATCTATCGTCAACAAATTTCACAACCAAGCCAATCTTGGCTAATGCAAAAAATGATAACAGATTCTTCTTGATCCCTGGCACAAATAAAGCATCTGACAAAGTGAAAGAACTACCATTAGTAGTAGTCAGAATGATCTTACCAACTCCCATGATGGGATAAGAGGAGTTGTTGGTGCATTTGACAATATTCCTTGTAGGGGAAGGCTTGAGTGAAGAGAAGAAACTGCGCTACGAGGTAATGTGTTTGGTTACCCCACTATCAAAGTACCAGACATCTGTGTCTACTGCAGACATGCACTGCTCATGAGAAGATGGGTCAAAATTGCAAATAGTAGTAAACACCCATTCTTCTTCCTACACAAGATTAGCAGCGTCTGTTTTTGGTGTAGAGGCCTCTACAACAACCATTCGAGCCTCTTTCTTCTTTGCCTCTTTAATAGCTAGTTTTGGACAGTTCTTTATGATATGATCATTTCCTTTACAGTACTTGCGAAACAATTTCTGCTTTTCTGGTTTCTTTTCATCTTTGTCTTCCCTCTTGGATTGTGCAGAATTAGCAGATTTTTGCTTACTAGTTGAAGAGCTCCATTTTCCTTTGCCCTTCTCACTACCCAGGAAAGCTTGATCTGCAACATGCATAATGGACTTGTTTTGCCTAGACTGATCTTCTTGAATAGAATAGAGACTAACTCCTCAAATGATAAGGCATTTAGATTGCATTTCATCATCAATCGAAGAGCAGAAGCAAAACTCTAATATGAATCAGGCAGACCATTCAGAACGGTCCCCACAAATGAGCTATCTGGTATAACCTCATGAGCAGAAATCAACTGTTCCTTCAAGTCTTTGATCTTTGTTAGAAAACTGTCCATAGAATCACCTTCATTCATGTGCTCACTCTCCAACTGTTTTTGGAGGTAAGCAACATGAGCCTCATTCCTAGCTTGGTACAATGTGGTAAGTGTATCCCAACCATCCTTAGCTATTTTCCAAGAGCGTATGTGAGGAATAATGGCACGTTTGACAGACAAAGCTATCAATGCATGTGCCTAGGCATCTCTGCCATCCCAACAAATTTTCTCTATAGTAGGTGCAGCAGAAACTACAACACGAACATGAATATGCAGAATATTATCATCTTCGACACCTTTTGCATCAACTTCAATACGTACAGTTGTAACAGTTGTAGGTGTGATAGGACGTTTTTCAACACCTTGCACAATGTTCCACAGTCCTTTTGCAACCAAGACATGTTGCATCCTATAAGCCCATAATGGGTAGTTGGTACCATCCAACTTATCCTGAACAACCAACATACGGAATACATCACTACTTTCAGCTATGGCCCATGACTAAAATACCTTGATGCAAAAAATTGACTGTATCTCAAAAAGTTGAACAGAACTGCCCAGACGAATTCTGCTAGACCTGTAGTAGACTTTGAGACGAACCGAAACTGGTATATACCTTCCACACAAAAAGACAAAATAGCCTGCACAAGTGTTGCGATAGTGCGTTCGAAGGCTGAAACGAGGTGCGATTCTGAGACTGCAACCGAAGAGGTGTAGATGATGCCCTAGATGAAGCGGCGACCTGCTCTGATACCAATTGTTGGAGTTAGACATCTATGGAAGCATGCAAACAACGCAAGGAAGAGGAAGAAGCTTGGAGCTCAACACACAATACTGAATCTATTACCACTAGAATGTACAAAGATAAGTAGCCCATTAGGGCAATATGTGTATATACAAGCCGGGGAAAAAAAACCTCCTAAAGAGGGAAAAAAGTACCCCGATGGTCCTAGTGTGTTCACACACATCACTACCTAAATATATCAACACCTACAATCCCAAAGAATCTGATAAGTGTAGGGCAAATTATAGAGAAAGGTTATGAAGTAAGGTTCACTAATGATGGAGTTTTTGTGGAAGAACCTAGCAATGGATATAAACAAATTGTTTCAGGAAAGAAAGAAGGAAGGCTCCTCACATTGAAGATTCAAGGCAATGTTGGTCATGCCTTGTTCACTTATCGAGGACATAAGATCTCTGAGTTAGATCTTTGGATCAAAAGGCTTGGACATTTCAATGAAAGAGGTATTAAGGATATGATTAACAATGGTTGAGTGCTTGGATTGCCTAATGTTGCAGGTCAACACATGACATATAGATGTGAAGCATGTCACTTAGGTAAGGCTCATAAGCAATCATATAATAAGCATGGTTTCATGTATTCAGAGAAGCTTGAATTGGTGCATACAGATGTGTGGGTTCCATAAAGGAATCTAGCATTAATGCTTTGAGATATTATGTTATTTATGTTGATGATGCTACCAGGTGGATCACTATATATGTGATCAAAGATAAATCAGAGGTGTTCAATACATTTAAACATTATCATGTGTATGCAGAAAGAGTTTCAGGACAAAAATTGAATAGACTAAGGTCAGATGGAGGGGGAGATTATTTCTCTAATGAGTTCAGTGATTACTTATGGAATGCAGGTATAAAAAGGGAAGTTACTTGCAGGTACTCTCCTCAACAAAATGGTGTAGCAGAAAGGAGAAATAGAACTCTTGTTGAGTTTGCAAGGTCAATGATGAAAGAGAAAAAGTGTCTTAATTATTTGTGGGTTGAGGCTCACAATACAGCTACTTACTTGGTTAATAGACTTCCATGTAAGGCTTTGAATGGTATGACACCATATGAGGCATGGTGGGGTAAGAGACCTACCTTAGATCATTGCAAAGTATTTGGATGTTTGGTTTATGCATATGTAACATCTCAGTTAAGGCATAAATTGGAACCTAAAGATGAAAAGTATGTGTTCATTGGTTATGATGATAAGCAGATGGGTTATAGATTGTGGAGTCCTTCCACAAAGCAATTCCTTGTGTCAAAGGATGTTACATTTGATGAGCAAGGTACTTGGTATGCAGGTACAATTAATATTCATGCAGGTGATGAAGAAGTCATGACCAAAAGAAAAGGGAAATCAAAGATTCAAGTTCTTGATGATGAAGAGATAGTTGATGCTCAAATTGATAATGAAGAGATGCCAAGATTTGATCCAGAATATGAAGAACCAAAGACTTCAAAAAGTGGAGAAGCTAGAAGGTCAACAAGGAACAGAAAGCAACCCATAAGGTATAGTTATGATACTTCATTTTTGACCACTAAAGATTACGCTTACGTGGTGAAAGAAGAAGAAGATCCTTCTACATATGATGAGGCAAAAGGTAAGGAAATTGGGAGAAGGCTATGCAGGAGGAATATGATGCATTGATGGAGAATGAGACATGGGATTTGGTTCCTGAACCAAATAATCAGAAAATCATTGGATGAAAATGGGTCTACAAAACAAAGAGGTATGCAGATGGAAGTGTGTCTAGGTATAAAGCTAGACTTGTTGTGAAAGGGTATGCTCAAACATATGGTGTAGATTATGATGAGACTTATAGTCCTGTGGCAAAGATGACAACTATAAGGACTCTTGTAGCTATTGCTGCATGTAAAGATTGGAAGCTATGTCAATTAGATGTGAAGAATGCTTTTCTAAATGGTCACATTTTAGATGATGTTTTCATAGAGCAACCAGAAGGTTTCAAGGATAAATGTTATCCAGAGTATGTATGTAAGCTCAGTAGAGCTTTGTATGGTTTGAAGCAAGCCCCAAGGGCATGGAATTATAGACTTGTGAAGTTCTTGAAAGAGCTTGGTTTCCAAGTGTCCAAGGTAGATAGTAGCTTGCTTGTTAAAGCAAGTGATGATGGGTTATTTACATTTGCATATGTATTGATGACATAATTCTTATAGGTACAGATGAGAAGGGAATACAAATTCTTAAGAAGCAGATGGAGAAAGAGTTCAAGTTCAGTGGCTTGGGAGACTTGTCATATTTCTTGGGAATGGAGATTTTCATATACTCAACATGGAGTATGTGCGACTCAAGAAAGGTATTTAAAGAATTTTCTAATCAAGTTTAAAATGGAAGATTGCAGGGTAGCATCTACTCCAATGGAGTTGAATCATAAATTGAGCAGATATGGAGGAGAAGAATTCAAGGACATGAAGTTGTATCAAAGTTTGGTTGGTAGTCTAATCTATGCTACATTGACTAGGCCTGATTTGTCGTATATAGTCGGAGTGTTGTCTCGATTCATGCATTGTCCTAGGAAAGAACATTTGATTGCAGGACAAAGGGTGCTAAGATACATTGAGGGTACACTCAAGGAAGGTTTGTATTATGGATTCACATCAGATACAAAAATCAAGATATATAGTGATGTTGATTGGGCAGGTAACTCTGATGATAGGAGATCAACATATGGATATCTATGTTATGTGGGAGATAAATTAATCTCTTGGTGTTCTAAGAAGCAACATATAGTTGCTTTGTCATCTACAAAAGCACAATATAAAGGTATGGTTGAAGCTGCAAAGGAGGTTATATGGTTGAAGACTCTCATGAAGATTTTGGACATCATTCAGAGTACACCCACTATTCATGGAGATAATATGAGTTCATTGTATCTAGCTGCTAACTCTGTGTTTCATGCCAGGACTAAACATATTGAGATACAATATCATTTCTTGAGATAGAAGGTGATAGATAAAGAAATTGAAGTCATACACATTTCTAGAAAATATCAGATTGTAGATATGTTAACCAAAAGCTTGGATGGGCCTAAGTTGCAGAGGTTCAAAGACATGGCACGTATAAAGAAGATGGAGAAAATCACAATTAATGATTGAGGGGGAGCTTTTGGTGCAGGACAATCATCAATTGATGATTAGGACAAAGTTTGAAGTCAAACAATAAAGCAAATATCAAAGTTTGAGTCTTGAAGATGAGTGCATGGTCAGAAGATGAAGACTTGTATATACATGTACATTAAGCTTGTAGTTAGTTCATGAAAAACTTTCTATCTATGATGTAAATGTCTATATATACTTGAATATAGATGTAATATGAGATAGAGATGATGAGTGACAAGTTTTAGAAGTCATTAGAGACTTTAGAGAGTGAGAAGAATATGGATTATCTATTAGATGTATACTTTCTCTGAATAGAAGAAAGTTGCACCTCGATCTTTTGGTCAGTGCTCCTTATCTGTTTACCTTCTTGAGGAATGATTTTGTACAAGTCTAAATATATAGTAGAGTGATCTTTGTACAAGTTTTTAGAGCCTAATTGTAATCAGGCTGAGGGAATCTTAAGTAGGAACATTTACATGTGTAAAGAGAAGAAGTGAAGATAGGTACAAGTGCAAATTCGATGGTCAATGTTTTGATCAAATCTCCCTCCACAGTGTAAATTTTTGAGCAGATAAGCTCTCATTCTTTAAGATGAGAGGCAAGCTACTTGTGCCTAAAAGAATTTGAATAAACGGGGTCTAATTTGGAAGAACCATGCATTAGAAGTTACGGGTGTCAAAGTTGACTACACAGAGGAATAGTTTTAGACATAGGTACATTGTTTGGAGGAAATCTCAAGATCTAGTGATTGTTTTGAGGAGTTTTAACTTGGAGAAGGTGCAAAAACTTTAGGTGACACCTGTACAAAGTCTCATTGAAAACTTTACACATTTGGTCAGTCACTGAGTAGATTAAGTGTAGCAGATTTTTTTGAGTAATCAGTTTCTTCACAATTAACTCAAGTCTTGATAATTTGGCATTAATTTTCCAAAATTGGTTGAGGTTATGAGTTGTTCTTGATATAGAGGCTCTCTAAAATCAAGGATAACTTGTTCTTTTGGATATTAACACACTCCATCAAAGTTTCCAAGTCTACCTGGGCTGCCATATTCTTTACTAATGATGTTGATGATAGTGGACTGGTTGATCTTTGGATATCCTTCCTTCTTGTTGCGTTTCAAGGGACCCTCAAGGTTTGAGATTGGGTTGCAGTCATGAGCTACTCATACTCCTCTTAGGTTAAGATAATTCCAAATAGAAGAAAGATTACCTCATAAGCCAGTACAGTACTGTCGGTACCCTTGCACTCTTCTACACTTTGCAAATATTGCTTCTTTTATGCTCAAGCCTCCTTGTGGTCCCATTGGGCGTGCCAAATTTTGTTGGGGGATTCTTATGCAAAAATGGACTTGAGTGTTTGTACAAGAAGAAAGAAGGATAAGAAGAGAAATACAGACACTGGAATCTTCTATAGATTGATTATAAAGAGAAAAGTACAATGATGATGTATAGCACAAAGCCAAATTCTCTCTATGTGTAATGCATAATCCCAAAGAGTACACAATCAAAAAAGGTTACAAAAATACCCAAGGTTCTTTCTGTCGCCAACCTTCTCTGCGCCAAACCTCCCTTCTCCAAGAGCTTACACTTGTGCACACCTTGCACTCAAGCTTCCATAGGGGAGGAGGGGTGGACATTCTTTCAACACACACACAGCTTCAATGGGACCTTGTGACCCTTGATTGCCTTGCTTAGCACTCCTCTGCACACACCTAAGTCACACTTCTTGCACGCCTTGCACTTGCTTCTCTGCATCGTACACTGACTGAATGTCTCATGCTCTTCTCTCTCTTAGTGTAGACTATGCTCACCTTGTTGAGTCTAACCAAGAATAATGCATGCCTTGAGTTGAGTGTCAATTCACGTACATATGCTCCTAATTGGAGAGTATCTTGGTGCTCACTTTGATGTCCCAAAATTATCTCAAAGTGTGTGCAGCCAATGACTCCCTGTTTTGTCCTGCAGTGACTTTAGGACTAAAACAAAATTTTAAATGGGGGAGGGGGTGCATACTTTCACTTTTGCGTACACTTCCTCTTCACATGACTTCACATTTTTTCCCTTCAATTCTTCAATTGTGTACCTAAGGGAGGGTTCACCTGAACCTTCCAAACACTTTGAACCTTAGAGAAAATACAGAAAGACAATCTACAACCTGCATCCACTTTCTACAAAACATAACCATTGTGAAAAAATTGATTGTGCACTACTTGTGCACCGTGACAACTAAACTTTGAAACCTAACTTTGACCATGTTGACTCTTGAACACTTTAACTTTGACTACTTTGACTTTGACCATTTTGACTTTGACCAATATCATGACTTTGATGGGCTCAATACGCCCTCTATAATTGTTGTTGTTGTTGTTTTGATTCCCTAGTCTTTGAGCTCTATGAGAATATTCATTTGCAAAATGATTCGGCTTATCGCATACAAAGCATCCATTTGAAGTGGGTTGTCCTCTTCCAGCAATTCTTCCACCTCTTCCTCTATTTGTTGCTCTTCCACCTCTTTAAACTGCATTTTCTTGTTGTCCTTGACCTTATTGGTTGCTTTCATATCTTCCTCTTCCTCTTGTAGCACCTCGGTTGTGTCTTCCTCTTCCTCTTCCTCTACTTGCATACAGCAATTTCCC
Organism: Ceratopteris richardii; assembly: GCA_020310875.1. Lineage (NCBI taxonomy): Eukaryota > Viridiplantae > Streptophyta > Polypodiopsida > Polypodiales > Pteridaceae > Ceratopteris > Ceratopteris richardii. Next base: position 155,912,934 of record CM035432.1, on the reverse strand, counting down.
TTGAGTATCCTTGGCATTATGACCACCAAGGTTCATCTCCTCTATCACCGTGAGAGTGATTAGTTAATCAAAATCAAGAAGATAGTCCCTTACATACACTGAAGTTTTGAAGGCCCTCCATTTTTCATCATCCCTAAGTCCATTTAGGGTGTGGGTTACAAGATCATCATCATCCAGGGCACAACTGATTGACCCTAGTGCATCAGCAAGCTCTTTAACCTTTAATATGTAATCATTAGCACCTTGAGAGGGGCCTTTCTTAAGATTATTTAGCTCATTCTTGAGCTAAATTTTTCCAGCTTTTGTCGAGGTTGAGTACAATCTCTCCAAGAACTTCCACACCCTCTTTGATGTATCCAAATCTTGAATATGTCCTATCATGGAGTTGCTAATATGCTAAGGTAAAATAAACATGACTCTTTTGTCCCTTTGATCCCACTCTCTTACTGCTCTTCTCTGGTCATTGGTTGGATTTAAATAATCTATATAGGATTTTGGCTCTCCACCACTAACAAGTCCCCACAAACCTTTCCCCATCAAAAAATTGCTTATTCTAAATTGCCATGGTTGGTAGTTTCCCTTTTTGAGCTTCTCAATCTAAGAATTGAGATGAGCCATGGTTCCTTCTAGCTCTTTTGAACCTTCCCCTTGATGCAACAAAGTTTAAAAAGATGGCTTTTACCTCAAAAAATAGAGCTACTCTTGATGAAGTTTCGTATTTGATTCGATGGCTTGTTTGCTTCCCCTTGTTGTTGACATGACCATTCTTTGCTTCTTTCCTTAAAACTTTTATGAGGTCTTTAATTCACTTCAGTAGCTCCTTCTTCTCTTTTTGATACTCCACTTATATCTTTGATACCACTATTGGAGGATAAACACTCCTATGTGCACAACGAAAGCAAACAGACCCTCCTAAGATCCTAAATTTTTTCAGACATAGGCTCTTTGTTTTCCATGTTTCTCTAAGTACATGCATAGAATGAAAATGAAAGTTTGTAGTCTGAAAATAGAATTTGTGAGCTTTCTAATGAGTGTAAAATCACTCCATTTGTACACTAGGTGATGCCTCAAGGAGCTATAACAAAACAAATAACTTGATCTCTTCATATAGTATAAACTAACTATAGAGAAACTGTTCTAAACATTTCTCTCAACTTGTGCAAACAACGATCCTGATATTTGAACCACTTAAAGTAAACCTTATAAGCTTTCCAAAAAGACAAAAATCAGTAGAAATTGATTCCTAATAAAGGATAAAAATCAGTTACAATATCAGGGGGTTTGCAACGATCATGGAGAGAGATAGAATATGTAAAAGTGAAATCTTTGCAAAATATGCAGAGAACAGCTAGCATGGGGTGTGCTTAAGCAAGGGGGAAGCTTGGGCATATATTTGCATGACTATAAGTCATATTACAACTCATTAAAGGTTTTTGAAGATCACATAATAACCCCTTTAACCAATCAAAATCATATACATGTCAAAAAGTGAGGTCCAATCACATCAAGAAGTGACCTATTTCTTCTCTAATCAAAATCTTTCCATCATAAACCTGATTTGATGCCTTCAAATTGTGGAAATCATCCTCATTTGATTGTGGATGATGTGGAAGCTGAAAATTGGGGCATGTTCCACACTCTTGAGCTTGAAGTGCATCTTAAATTCCAACAAATAGTTCTAAGTGTGTTCACGTACATCACTTCCAAAATATATCAACAGATCCCCCTTGGACTTATGCAATGAAAAAGGAGTTGGCACTCATGGATAAGGAAGTGTCAAACTATGTGGAAAGAAATCAATCCATAAAAGGAAGCAAGCCCAAAACTTTTTGAAAAGCTTCAAACTTCTTCATAGGTAGAGCCTTTGTGAAAAATTCTAGAAAATTATCCTATGTGGGCACATAAGCCAAATTGATCTCTCCAACAAATAGCCTCTCCCTAACATAATGATAATGCATCTCAATGTGCTTTGTGTGAGCATGGAACATAGAGTTCCTTGCAACAACCAGTGTGCTCTAACTATTAGTGAAGATGGTGGTGGCAAAAGACTAGCTAACAACCAAATCATCCAAAAGATGTTTGAGCCACACACACTCAACAATCATTCTGAAAGTTTCCCTATACTCTCCCTCACAAGTAGAAGTGGCCACAATATACTACTTCTTGCTCAAACAAGATATGCATAAGCTACCAAGCATGAAACAAAACCTACTGGTAGACTCTCAAGCATCATAGTAACCAACCCAGTTTGAGTCATAAAAAGCATGTAAATCTAGCGATAACGATCCCCCCTTGGGATAAAACAATCCAAGTAGCTACAGACCATTCAAGTAGCAAAAGATGCATTTAACTGCTTGCCAATGCTTGAGGCTTGAGCAATGCATAAACCTGCTCATTTGAGAGATAGAAAAATGAATATGAAAACTTATGCATAATTAAATCAAGCATAGAATAGCCTAGTAATAGAGAATAACACCAAATACATGTCTAGCATCATGAAGAATCAACAGGGAACTTGTTTCCATGGGAGTGGCAATAATTTTGCAATCTTCAAGTCCAAAACACTACAATAATCTTCAAATATATTTTCTTTGACACAAATCCATTCCCCATCAACTTTCATAATTTTGGATGCCCAAATAATGATACAAATTCTACACATCTCAAACCTTAAAAAAGGCATGAAAATCAGCCTTAAATTCAACAGTATGCTTTTCATTTTGACCAACCAGCAACATATCATCAACATTAACAATAATGGTTAGAATTCTATCATCTGCACACTTAATGATCTTAGTTGGGCTGCTCTCAAAACCATGTGCTAGCAAGTAGGAATGTATCTTCTCATACCAAGCACATGGTGCTCGCTTCAAACAATATCATGCCTTTTTCAACCTACACACTTTGTTTTCAACCCTTTCTATAGAAAACCATGGGGCTGAAATACATACAATTCTTCATGAAATCACCATTCATAATAAAATTTTAATGTCCAATTGATGCACATTCCAACCACGATGAGCTATGAGTGCACAAATGCTACAATGATGGAGAGTGTTAATCTCCGAAAGAACAAGATACTCTTGTAATTAGATCACCTCTATAAGAAGAGTAACTCAAACTTTCACCAATTTTAGAGGATTAATGATAAATTATGAAGATTTTGAAAAATCTATGAAGGAGATGACTACACAGAAAGTCAGCTGCACATATCTCTCTCATTACCTTATCAATTGTGTAAAGTTTTTGATGAAACTTTGCATAAGGTGTCACCTATAGTTTGCACACCTTCTCCAAGTTGAATCACTCCAAAAGATTCAGTATATCTTGAGAAATGAACTCAACAAGTTACCTATGTCTAAAACTACTCTTCTGAGAAGTTGATTTAGACACCTATAACTTTTAACACTTGGTTCTCTCAATCTAGAACCCATTTATGAAAATGCTTTTAGCCACAAATAGCTTACCTTCCAACTTAAAGATTGAGTGCTTGCTTGCTCAAAACTTTACACTGTGGAAGGAGAACTGACCAAAACATTAACATCAAATTTTATGCCTGTTTCAAGAAGCAGTGAACAATTCTTCACATATGAATGTTCCTTCACATAATTCTCACAACCTGTTTATAATTAGGCTCTCAAACGTTAACCATAGACTCATTAACTATGGAATTAGACATGTACAAAAGGATTCTCAAAATGATCAAGCACAGAAGGAGAATGCACAGAAACATAGGGCGCAATTTTTCTTTCACTTCTGAAGAAATTTACAACTGAGTGATGAGAGAGACTCAACTCACTTATAAGATGTCTAATGACTCATACAACTACTGATTACTCTATTCTCATGCTCTCTCATATTTTCCCTGACTTTTTACTTGTATATATAGGCAAATATTTACAATATCATGACTATACAAAAGTATAAGTGAACTATCTCTGTATTAATGTACATATGTGTACACCTATTCATCTTCTGGATGTATTCTTCCTTCATGCTTCAAAACTTGAATTTTCCTTCAGTCCTTGACTTCCAAAACTTCATTAAAACTTCAATTGTTGATTGCCCTGCACCAACAGCTCCCCCTCAATCATCAATTGAGGTTTTATATATCTTCTTTATGCCTGCCATGTCTTTAAATCTCTGTAGCTTTGGTCCATCCAAGCTTTTGGTTAGCATATGAGTTATCTGATCTTTTGTTGAAGTATATATGACTTCAATCTCTTTATCCATCACCTTCTCTCTTAGGAAATGGTACTGAATCTCAATGTGTTTAGTCCTGGCATGAAAAACAGGATTAGTAGCTAAATACAATGAACTCATGTTATCTCCATGAATAGTAGGTGCACTCTGAATGATGTCAAAACTCTTCATCAGAGTCTTAAGCCATATCACTTTCTTTGCAGCTTCAACCATCCCTTTGTACTTTGCTTTTGTAGATGATAAAGCAACTGTGTGTTGCTTCTTTGAACACCAAGAAATTAACTTATCTCCCACATAACACAAGTATCCATAAGTTGATCTTCTATCATCAGGATTGCCTGCCCAATCTGCAGCATTATATATCTTGATATTTGTATCTGATGTAAAACCATAATACAAACCTTCTTTGAGTGTACCCTTAATGTACCTCAACACTCTTTGACCTGCAATCCAATGTTCTTTCCTAGGACAATGCATGAATTGAGACAAAACTCCAACTGCATATGACAAGTCAGGCCTAGATAATGTAGCATAGATCAGACTACCAACCAAACTCTGATATAGTTTCATGTCCTTGAACTCTTCACCTCCATATCTGCTCAATTTATGATTCACCTCCATTGGAGTAGGTGCTACCGTGCATTCATTCATCTTAAACTTGATTAACAAGTTTCTCAAATACCTTTCTTGAGTCACATACACTCCATGTTGAGTGTATGAAATCTCCATGCCCAAGAAATATGACAAGTCTCCCAAATCACTGATTTTGAACTCTTTCTCCATTTTCTTCTTTAGGCTTTGAATGCCTTTCTCATCTATACCTGTAAGAATTATATCATCAACATATATGCACATATATATGAACCCATCATCACTTGGTTTAACAAGCAAGCTACTATCTGCTTTAGATACTTGAAATCCAAGTTCTTTGAAGAACTTCACAAGTCTATAATTCCATGCCCTTGGGGCCTGCTTCAATCCATACAAAACTCTCTTGAGCTTGCACACATGATCTGGATACCTTCCATCTCTGAATCCTTGTGGTTGCTCCATGAAAACATCATTTGAAATATAACCATTTAAAAAAGCATTCTTCACATCTAATTGACATAATTTCCAACCTTTACATGCAGTAATAGCTATGAGTGTCCTGATGGTTGTCATCTTTGCCACAGGACTATACGTCTCATCATAATCTATACCATAAGTCTGAGCAAAACCCTTCACAACAAGTCTAGCTTTATACCTAGACACACTTCCATTTGCATACCTCTTTGTTTTGTAGACCCATTTGCATCCAATGATCTTCTGACTATTTGGTTTAGGAACCAAATCCCATGTCTGATTTTCTATCAATGCATCATACTCTTCCTGCATAGCTTTCTCCCAATTTTCCTTACGTTTTTCCTCTTCATATGTAGAAGGGTCTTCATCTGCCTTTATCATATAAGCATAATCTTTTGTAGCCAAAAAAGAAGTGTCATAGCTATACCTTGTAGGTTGCCACTTGTGTCTTGATGACCTTCTAAGTTCTCCACTCCTTGAGGTTTTTGGTTCATCACACTTAGGATCAAATCTTGGCATTTCTTCAACTTCAACCTGTGCTTCATTATTCTCCTCTTCATCAAATATCTGAACCTTTGATTTACCTTTCTTTTGGTTCACAACTTCTTCATCACCTGCATTAAAATTGATTGTACCTGCATACCAAGTACCTTGCTCATCAAATGTTCCTTCATTGATCCAATTGACTTCACATTGTGCTTTGTATTGTCACCTGTTTGAACTACATGATTAGTTACCTTATTTTCCAAATCAGTCATCAAAGCTATATTGCCACTCAGGTGATTGCTACACCCTGAGTCAATGTAAAAGACTTTTTGGTCTTCACTTTGCCTTTCACAAGTTGCATTCATTATCAATGTTGAATCCTCCTTCTGATCTGAAGCATAATTGTAGTAGGTATTGTTGTATTGTTGACTTTGGAATCCTCTAGCTGCATTTCTTCCAAAGTAACCTCTACTATCTCTACCTCTGAAATTACCTCTTTGATTTCTGCCACCTCTTCCTCTTGAATTAAAATTCTGATTATATCCACCATTACTCTAAGTATTATGCCAACAATCATTAGCTAAGTGATTTGTCTTACCACAAATCCAGTAAGCCTTGACTCCATCTTTATTACTCCTGCCTCTTCCTCTACCTTTGCCACCTCCTCTTCCTCTTAGGAAGTTGGCTTGGCTAGTTGTGCCTTCATCTTCATTTGTTTGTTGCTTCCCTTTGCTATTTTTCTTCTTATCCTTTGAATACATTGCATGACCTGCACTTTTGTCACCTTCACCTTTGACATCCTGCTCATAAGTTAACATATGTCCTAGCAACTGATTTAAGTCAGAATTAAAATGATCAAGTGATAATTCAATAGACAAAATGAATGGCTTCCATTTGTCATCACCTCTCAACCTTGTGAGGATTTGCCTTACCAATTTATCCTCCTCAATGTCTTCATCAACTGCTCCTAATGCATCTGCAATGTCCTTCATCATTGTTACATAGTCTGAGATGGATTGAGAAGCCTTCTTCTTGAAAGTGGTAAATTCTGCCCACAAAGATGCCTTCCTTGACTTTGTGGTATTTTGAAAATGCTCCTCCAAGGCATTCCATATATCACTTGAACTTTCAAGACCTCTAATGTGAGGTAGCAAGTAGTCATTGACTGCCATATAGATAATGCTCCTAGCTTGAGCATCTCTCTTCATCCAATTCTTCAAATCTAATAATTCCTCCCTAGTTGGAACACTAGGATCTCTGAACTGAGGCTTTTCTTCTTCACCTGTGATGTAACTTATCAAGTCTTTGCTCATAAGATGAGCTTCCATCCTCATTGACCATGCTGGATAGTTCTCTCTATCCAACTTCTCTATTTGAAGAGAATCTCCCATCCTTTCTTCACTTGTATATTGAATTCTTCAATCTTTATGAGTAATAGATGTACCTTTACTTCGAATAATATTCCTTTTGGCTTCCTTGATGTCGTATGACCTCCTTCTCAAGCTTTGCCATCAAGCTTTCACCTTTTGAACCTTCAGATGTTGAATTCTTTGCACCTGCAACAGTCGAGGTCCTCCTTCCTTCAATTCTGATGCTTCCTGCTCTGATACCACTGATGGAGAGTGTTAATCTCCAAAAGAAAAAGCTACTCTTGTAATTAGAGCATGACTCATACAACTACTGATTACTCTATTCTTATGCTCTCTCATATTTGCCCCGACTTTTTACTTGTATATATAGGCAAATATTTACAATATCATGACTATACAAAAGTATAAGTGAACTATCTCTGTATTAATGTACATATGTGTACACCTATTCATCTTCTGGATGTATTCTTCCTTCATGCTTCACAACTTGAATTTTCCTTCAGTCCTTGACTTCCAAAACTTCAGTAAAACTTCAATTGTTAATTGCCCTGCACCAACATACAAATGTTGGTAATTTGACATGTGGGAGAAAAGGTTTCATCAAAATCAATGTTTCTCTCTTTAGAATAACATTTTGCAACTAGCCTAACCTTATACCTATCATATGTTCCATGAGACAATTCAGCTTGTATACCCATTTAGTGCCAATGGTATTTTTCCTAGAGGAAAATCACATAAAGAGCAAGTACCATTCTTCACCATAGCATCATATTTTGATTGCACAACAACCATCCGAGTTTTTGAATTCTATGCTTCAACAAAAGAAATAGGCTCATTCTCATCACAAAGTCTAGATGCAACCATTGCATAACAATCTTAGGCATTATGAGAGCCCCAACAAGTATGCTATGTCAAAGGTACATCTAATTTGCTATCTCTCAAGGTTTACACCAACCATTTAGGCACAATTTTTGCCTCTTCTATGTCAACTCTCATCAACAAATGCATCATGTAAATTTGCATAAAAAATGACATGATGAACATCATTATTTGAAACATGTAAAGGTTGCAAAGTTTCCACATTTTGATCAACACTTATCTGCCCACCTATAAAAAGAGGTAGGAAAGTGCCATGCACATCTTTAGAGTTAAGTATTGTCTCCTTGGTAAATGAAATTAAGGGTTGAATTGCATCTTCCAAAAAAACAGCATCATGTCTAACCAAAATCTATTTGGTTTGTGGATGATACAATAGCCTTTTCTCTAAAAACTCTACCCAACAAAAATATCTAGTTTTGTGTGATTTTATCAAAGCACTAATGCATATGCAAGAAAACTAAAGACATGCAGAAGAGAAATAGATGGCTTGTGACCATGCAAAGACTCATATGGAGTGAGGGATTGTAGTGTTTTGCTCTCACACATATTAAGTACATATGCTACAAACATAATAACGTCAAACTAGAAGCTATGTGATAAATCTTGAATTTTGGCCATACACCTTGCCATTCCATGAAAGACATGTTCTTTCTTTCAAAAACTCCATTTTTTTAAGTGTATATGGCACTATACACTGATACATTAAAATCAAAAGACACGTATTCCCCCCTTGATTACAATGGAATGTGCCCAATTTACATGCTCACTGACTTTTAGCCATAACTAGGAAGTATTTGAAGAAAATAAAAACTTTGGACTTTGTTTCCAATGGATAGATTGATGCATGCTTGAAGAAATCATCAACAAAAGTGATGAAGTACAAGTAGTTCCCAAATGAAGGTGTTTGCATAGGACCACATGCATCACTATGAACAAGTTGCAACTTATGAGTAGCTCAATCTGAATGATCATTTGGGAAGGAGGAATGATTTACTTTGCCCAAGATATAGCCTTTATAGACATGTTCACAAGGTGCATCAAGTTTGGGTAGATATGACATCATTTTAGATTTCTACAAGCGAGGAAAACTGACAAAATTCAGATGACCAAAGCATGCATGCCAAAGATTTCCATCTGAGATAACTTGAGAATCTTGAAGTGCACATGCTGAATCATTGAAAGATTTTTCATAGTCTATGGGCCTATATAACCCATGACATAAAGTTCTAGAATCAATAATAACATTCCCATTTGATAGATCATGAATTATTCATCTATCATTAACAAATTTAGCAACCAACCCAATCTTTTATAATTTTGAAACTACCAATAGATTTTTCTTGGTCGCTTGCACATATAAAGCCTTTGACAATGTGAAGAAACTATCACTAATAGTAGTCAGAATGATCTTTTCAACTCCCATTATTGTTGGAGGAGATGGTGGATAGTCACAAGAGATGAAGTGGTGTTGCTAGATCCTACTTCACACCTGCTAAGAATGATGGTTGGAGAGTGTAGTGAGCTTCTTTAGCTTGCTAATGAGCACAAATAAACATATATGGTGCATGGAGGATGATCCTTTAATTGATGGATCAAAATAGATATGTTGAAGTTGATGCAAGAACAAAAAACTTGCTATTTTTGTTCTTACACTTGTTCAGTGTTGTGAACAATTCTCTGAGCACAGCAACAATTGGCTTAATTCCCTTTGAGGAAATCTAAATAACTTAGTAATCTATAAATCAAGAGTGATTTCATAAAAAATGATCGACTACATGCAGATAAAAAAGTTTAACAAGTCATAGCTCCATCCCGACATTCATGGGCTGCTATAGTCATCAGACCAGTGAGCAAATATACATTAATATCTCATGATCCCGAGAAGTATTGCTAATGAAACTTTGTATGAGTGTAATAGACAGTATGCTGAATCCAACATGCTTTAAATCATGGCAAATGATGAACTACACACTGAGAACAAGCTCTGAGAAGATCACTATTCCGATGGAGTAATAACAAAGAAGTGAAATGAGAATGTAATGATCATATATGTATTAAAACATGTACAAATACAATGTCATTGGCAATCATACATTGCTCAATGTGTGAGAGGTGAGTGAGCTATGAGATGAGCTCTCACTTCACAATGCATTTACTTCAAAATGATCTCTAAACCTCAAGATACACATGGGTCTTTTAGATCTCTTCTTATAGTCAAGTTTGGAGCCAAAGTTTCAAGTCAAATTCAAACTTCTACTTAAAAGTTGACTCCTAAAGTGTAGGATAGATTCCCTCATCACTCAAGAACAAATTGATTCGTGATTTTAGAGCACTCCATGTGGGTGTAATCCACTTTTACAAGGATAAATATGAAGGTTTTTTACAAGAGACCAATCATATGAAGTCTTGCATAGGTTATGCAAATAAATCAAGCATACGTGAATTAACCAAGTATGTGGGCTTGGGGTTAATTGCACCAAAAAATCCCCCTCAAGCCAACCATGCTTGGTCTTCATTGCTCCTTAATTTCCTGGAAACCAATCATCAATTTGAACCTGTTCATCTTTGTCCCATCCAATGACTTGGTGAGTATATTTGCACTTTGTAAATGAGTTGAAACATAAGATAGCTGAATATCCTTGCTAAGCAATTTCTCCCGTACATAATGATAGTGCACTTCAATGTGCTTAGTTTTTGCATGGTATACAGGATTAGGAGCCAAATGAAGTGAGCTAGTGTTATCTCCAAAGATTATTTGAGTGTAGGAATGTATCTCCAAATCTGCATATAGCTACTTAAGCCACATAGCTTCTTGAGTTGCATTAGCCAAACCTCTATATTCTACTTCTGTGGAAGATAAGGCCGCATTTGGTTGCTTCTTAGATGACCAAGATATAAGATTTGAACCTGCAAAGGATAGGTACCCTGAAGTGCTCCTCCTATCATCCTTGGAGCCAACCCAATCTGCATCAGAATACATCTTTATATCTATGTCAGAGGTGAAGGGATAGACCAACCCTTCATTCATTGTACCCTTTAGATACTTCAGCACCCTTTTTGCAGCTTCCATAAGAGGCTTCCTTGGTGCATGCATAAACTAACTCAATGTATTCACTCCATAGGCAATGTCTACTCTTGTTAGAGTAGCATAGTTTAGACATCCCACAAGTTGTTGATAACCTGTAACATCATCAAGTAGTTCACCTTCATTTGAACTCAGTTTATGGTTGAGTTCCATAGGAGTGCTTGCAATTTTAGTGTTCTCCATCTTAAATTTTACCAACATATCATGTATGTACTTCCTTTGAGTGATAAATATACCAAAATCTATATACACAAGCTCTAAGCTAAGAAAGTATTAGATGTATCATACTACCAATTTTCATAATTTTTAGATTCCGTTTGAGCCCCCAAATAAGCCCTAGAACCTAATTTTTAACTAGGCCGGACACTAGGTCTGGACAGGGCCAAAACCACTCAAAAACTATAAAAAGGGCTGGAGAGCTCATTTTTGAGGCTAGCTTGTGGTAGATTTCAGCTTTGTAAGAGAGTTCTTTGTAATTCAAGTCCTTCCATTGTTCCACTCTTTGCTCTTACCTTGTGCGCGTGTGTGTGTGTGTATGTGTGTGTATGCTTGTGTGCTTTCACTCACGCACTTGTGCACTTCACTTGCTCTTGGTCTTCATACCGGTCCTCACGTTTCCACGGATTGACATTTATGAGGTGTATCTCCTCACGTTGGTACTCACCATTGTGCTAGAGTGACACCAAAGAGGCTAGTACCTCTCAAGCTAATTATGCAGGCAGAGGAAGAGGTGCTAGAGGAAGGGGTAGAGGAGGAAAGCAAGGCAAGGGGAGACCCTACAACAACTCACCTTGCAACATTTGTGGTCTTAACAACCACACCACATAAGAATGCTTCAAGAATACAAGGAATCAAAGGGAAAGAGGTTTCCATAGAGGTAGCTATGGGCACTCAAGAGGCAAATACAACAATGGTGGAGGCAACTACAACAATAACTACAATCAAGGCTACAATAACAATAATTATCAAGGAAGTTTCAAAGGAAGAAGGGACTACAACAACTATACTGAACACCAAGAAGACTCATTACTCATCATGACCATGAAATCCAAGCAAGGTAAAGATGATGAACATCTTTTCTATATTGATTCATGTTGTTTCAATCATGTGGCTTGAAATATAGCTCGATTATCTGATCTTGAAGAACCCAAAGAGAAGCATGAAGTAAAAGTATGTGAGGATAATAAACACCCAGTCAAGCAAATTAGAAATGTCAAAACATATGATGGTAGCATGAAACTTTTGAGTAAAGTTCAGTATGTCCCAACTATAACCAAAAACCTAATTAATGTTGGGTAGATTGTTGAGAAAGGTTTACATGTCATATTCACTAAGCATGGAGCATATGTGGAAGACCCTCAACAAGGCTTCAAAAGGATTGCCAAAGGTGAGAAGTCTCATAGATTATTCACATTTGAAATTGAAGACACAAGGAACATAGCACTAATCAAACCTTATCTGAGTTAGAAACATGGCACAAAAGGTTAGGACACATAGGAGAAAGGAATCTGATGCAAATATGCAAGGGTCAAAGTGTGCATGGCATTCCCAATGTGACCAAGCAACATATGATATACAAATTTGGAGCATGCCGATTTGGCAAAGCTCACACGCAACCATTCAATAGGAGAGGATACATTCATGAAGACTATTTGGAGCTTGTACACACTCATGTGTGGGGTCCTAGCAAAGATCTATCCATCTCACGTTGAAGGTACTATGTTTCATTATTGATGATTACAATAGATGGACAATCCTTTATTTCATGAAGCATAAGGATGAGGTATTTACATGTTTCAAGAAGTACTTGGCACTAGATGAAAATCAAATTGGAAGGAGCTTGAAGAGGATCAGATCTGATGGAGGTGGTGAGTAATTTTCACATGAATTTGATTCGTTTCTACATGACAAAGGCATAAAGAGGGAAGTAACAACAAGATACACTCCTGAATTGAATGGAGTGGTAGAGAGAAGGAACAGTTTAATTGTTGAAGCTGGTAGGTCTATGTTAAATGAGAAAAAGTTACCTAACTACCTATGGGCAGAGTCTGTATCCACAACCACTTACTTGGTAAATAGAATCCCATCCAGATGGTATGACACCCTATGAAGTATGGAATGGCAGGAGACCCTCATTGGACCATTGCAAAATATTTGGGTGCATTGCTTATGCACACATCCCCTCAAATTAGAGGGAAGCTTGACCCTAAAGTTGAGAAATGTATATTTATTGGGTATGATTAAAACCAAAAGGGGTATAGGCTGTACAATCCCACTAAAAAAGCATTCCTAGTTAGTAGGGATATAGTATTTGATGAGAATAATTCATTGTTTGAAAGATGATTGCACGAAAGTCAAGTTACCATATGATTTGGAAAATGATTTTCCAACCCTCACTCAAGAAGATCAACACTTACCAAAAGATATCAACTCAAAGGATGAAGAATAGATTGACTTCAAGGCTTGGAAGTCAAGAGGCAAGGCCAAAATCAAGCAATTAGAAGAAATACCAGAGTCTTCAACTCAAGCACTAAGGAGATCACAAAGAGAAACCAAGAAGCCCATAAGGTATGGATAAGATACATCTTTAGGCACTAAGCACTCTGTGTATATCACTAAAGACTCTATGACAGAAGAGCCTTCTTCATTTGAAGAGGCTAGGAAGAAGAAAGAATGAAGAGAAGCTATGCAGGAAGAAGTGGAAGATCTAGTTCCCAAGAAGCGAGGCATGAAGATAATCGGATCCAGGTGGATATACAAGATAAAAAAGAACTCAGATGGCTCTATAAACAGGTACAAGGCAAGATTAGTGGCAAAGGGATTTGCCCAAACTCATGGAGTGGACTATGAAGAAACATTTTCACATGTGGCAAAGATGCAAACAATTAGGATTTTTGTAAGTCTTGCTGCTTCTAAAAATTGGAATCTATATCAGTTAGATGTCAAGAATGCATTCTTAAATGGATGGATATCAGAAGAAGTGTATATGGCACAACCACCAAGTTTTGAAGATGAAGATAAAACAGGTTATGTATGCAAGCTAAGGAAGGCCCTCTATGGTCTCAAGGAAGCCCCCAGAACTTGGAATCGTAGGCTAGTTACTTGTTTGTAGAACCAAGGCTTTGTGTCAAGCAAGGTAGATTCTTCTTTATTTTTTAAGAAGAACAAATCACAAGTTATCTACTTATGTGTCTATGTAGATGATATCATTATTGCAGGGAATAATGCTAATGGCATCAAGTAGGTCAAGGCTCAAATAATGAAGGAATTTAAAATCAATGATCTTGGCTTGAACAAAATGGAGCTGTAAAAATAGAAAATGGTATTTACAATGATATTTAGTGATAAAAATCACTATTTTTATAGGGATTTCTTCTGAAAATTTGACATGTGAATCTTGGAGCTCCCTACTTGCTCCTTCTTCTCGTGTGTTCACTTCCTTGATGCGCTTCCATGCTTTGTCCTTGATCTTGAGCTGCAACACTCTTCTTCATGCTTCTTGCCTTTACCTTCAAACGATCTCTGACCCAAACGATCTCTGTCCGAAACGATCTCTGACCCAAACGATCTCTAGCCGAAACAATCTCTGGCCGAAACGATCTCTGGTCTGAAACGGTCTCTAGCCGAAACGATCTCTGGCCGAAACGATCTCTGGCCGAAACGATCTCTGGTCTGAAACGATCTCTGGTCCGAAATGATCTCTGGTCTGAAACGATCTCTGGCCAAAACGATCTTTGGTCGAAAACGATACACGATCTTTCAACCTAAAACGATACGCGATCTCTGACCCAAACGATCTCTGGCCGAAACGATCTCTGGCCGAAACGATCTCTGGCCGAAACGATCTCTGGCCGAAACGATCTCTGGTCTGAAACGATCTCCGACCAAAACGATCTCTGGCCAGGTATCACGATCGGTATGAAACGATACACGATCGGAGGGAAATATCGCGATACTCAACCATAGGAGATTCATGATACTTGCCAAGTATCGCGATACTCGACCGCGGGAGTAAACGATACTTGGATTTTTTGGAGTCCAAATTCAAAAATTTTTGCAAATATGAGTACCTTGTGTCCTCCTTGTCACTCCTATGTGTCTGTAGATGCAAAATCTTCCTTCAAACCCACGATATTGCACTCACGATACTTGGCGCAGGTTTTGTCATGTCCGGGGCTGTTCACTCAGATTTTCAGCTATTTTGGTGCTACTTCTTCAGCGCCTCTATTCTGCACCCTCTCTAAGCTTCTTGCTCACAACCACAAGTAAAAACAAAGTGAATGTACTCTAAAAAATGGAAAAAACTGAGAAAATGAAGGTGGGTGGTGATGGTGATGATGATGAAGATGAAGAAGAAGGAAAATTCAAAAACTGAACTGAAAATGATGATTTTTTTTTTTTTTTTTTTTTTTTACCTTCCAACGTCGCTACTCTACGTCTTACCATCACATGCTCGTCCTCCAAGCTCTCTCCCCGGCAATGGTTCCAAATTTGGTGTCACTCTAGCACAATGGTGAGTACCAACGTGAGGAGATACACCTCATAAATGTCAATCCGTGGAAACGTGAGGACCGGTATGAAGACCAAGAGCAAGTGAAGTGCACAAGTGCGTGAGTGAAAGCACACAAGCATACACACGTATACACACACACACGTGCACAAGGTAAGAGCAAAGAGTGGAACAATGGAAGGACTTGAATTACACAAGAACTCTCTTACAAAGCTGGAATCTACCACAAGCTAGCCTCAAAAATGAGCTCTCCAGCCCTTTTTATAGTTTTTGAGTGGTTTTGGCCCTGTCCAGACCTAGTGTCCGGCCTAGTTAAAAATTAGGTTCTAGGGCTTATTTGGGGGCTCAAACGGAATCTAAAAATTATGAAAATTGGTAGTATGATACATCTAATACTCCTCAAGCTCAAGGACTCCTTGGCTTGAACAAAATGGAGCTGTAAAAATAGAAAATGGTATTTACAATGATATTTAGTGATAAAAATCACTATTTTTATAGGGATTTCTTATGAAAATTTGACATGTGAATCTTGGAGCTCCCTACTTGCTCCTTCTTCTTGTGTGTTCACTTCCTTGATGCGCTTCCATGCTTTGTCCTTGATCTTGAGCTGCAACACTCTTCTTCATGCTTCTTGCCTTTACCTTCATCCTTAGCTTTATTCTTATCTGTATAAAGGGTAGAAGATTGGTTACCTCTAGAGGTGTCACCATTCTTGTTGATCTTTGTCTCATGGGTGAAGAGTTGCCCCATAAAGGGGGGAAAAGGGTCTTTAAAAAATGCCTCAATCAAATTTGTCTTTCAATTAAAGTTAAAGATTAAGCTAAACTTGGAACTTTTACATGTCCATTAAGAGATCCTGGAGAGGTGAAAGCAAGGTACAAGTACCTGGAAGCTTGGGAACATGTGTCCTGAGCATCCAAGTGTGACCAAGGGAGAAGCAACTTGAGGTTGGAAGCATTCTTAACCCTGTCAGCCAATTCTTAGCCTAGGCTAAATGCGGCTAGTGGTATTAACTAATTAGGGTGAGGATAAGCATGAAATAAGTAAAAGAAACCCTAATTACTCAAGTGCAAGCATAGTTAGACTATTTTTCTGGAAAAAGCTGAGGGAAAAGAATATAATTGGTCGACAAACACTTCAAGTATGATAAAAAATCAAATATTCCTTATGATGCAAATTAGTGGATAAGAAGTGACAATCCAAGTAAAATAAAAAGAATAAGTGATTAATACGAAAGGTCATTGCAATGTGGTTGTTCTCGAGAAATTAAGATTATTGATAAGGCTTATGAACCTTAGATTAGGTAGACAAACAAGTCAGGATAGACAAAGCACTAGATCTTTTGAGGCTAGTGTCAACCATACAGCAACTTAGTGATTATCCCTACGTGCTAAGTTCAGAAACAAGTGATTTAGAAATGTCTTTCAGCATGGAGAGATGCACAAGCAGCTCAAGCACTGTCTATTTATAGACACCAGAAGGTCCCTATAAAACGTAATCAGAATATATCAAGACCAATTGATTAGGTGCTCGCATCTATGAGGACAGGTTGTGAAGATCAATCATCCAACTTAAAAACCTAGATCAACCCTTTGGACTTGAACATGGTCAAGTTTGAAGAGGGTTCTTACATTGTTAAGCAAGGAACCATATATGTGGTTACTAGCTTACCAGATAGGATAGATGAGTTTGGATTGATCATACCAGAGCCTGATATAGGAGAACCTGATCTAGAAAAAGAAGAACAAGAACCTAGAACTCCTCGAGGAAAATCTATCTTGTCAAGAATACTGTTTGTTGTTACCCTTTGGGGTTGTCCTCTCCAATCATTTTAGCATAAAGGATCAACTACACATCTTTAAATTGTCAATCCAGGAAGTATGCAAAGACCTTAGCCCCTTCTAGTTAATGGAATCCAAGAATAAGGGTAAAGATGATTGTTTTTCTGAGAAATTATGAAGAAGGAGAGAAATATCTAGGGTTTTGATTATCTTGAGTTATACAACAACATTTTCAATGATCTTTGTGCCTAAAGTGTGCCATTTTCTCTGTAGAATACAAATATGAAGTCAAATTTCAAAAACTATACCTGTATCACACAGATGAGACAATCGTGATTTTGTGAAAACTGAGAATTTCCATTTCCAGCTTTGTTCTTCTACACTTTCTTACTCAATACACTAAGAATCACTTCTCTTCATACACATTACTCAGAAATACACAATTGAAGCTCACAAATTCCATGGATTACACAAAGAATAGACTCAACAAATCAATAGAAAGTACATGAAAGGGAGAAACACGATTTTCTGCAGGAGACCTCTTCACATTACTTGGATAGCAAAAATAACACAACCAACCCTCTCAAAATAGAGGAAATTATCTTTTATACATTTTCAAGTGTCCCTTTTCACACTTGAATTTTGGTCCTTTTCCCTTCTAATCTAAAAATATGCTATCAAAGAGCTTCCAAAAATTCTAGGAAAAATACATATGATTCTAATCTACATGAGGAAGACCCTTCCTCATTTTTACATCATTTGTATAAATATTTCTAAAAGTTTTTGAAATTTTACAAATAATTTCCCTTCAAAAAAAGCTTCTTCTAACATTCTTCCCCTCCTAGACTTTTTGGCTCCTGACGAAAAATACTCTTGCAGATAAGTAGTGAGAGTTTCCTTCATTTCTTTTTTTCTTTGATAAACCTGTGACAATAGATCATGATTTTTTCTTTCTGTAATGTTCAAATTATTCACCATCTCGAATAGAGCTTTTCTCCGTTGTACAAATGCTTCTGGTTTGTCTATCACATCGTTCTTCAAATATTCTGTATATGAAACTTCATATGCAGTGAGTCTCGACTTTGTAACTACTGACAGATTTCCAAAAATTTCTGATTCTCTTTCAAAAAATCCATAATCAAAGGCATCCTCAAAAATTTGGAGATAATGACTACCCAAAAATACTGTTCTGAATCTTCCTTCCATTTTCTTCAACTCCATTTCCACTTTGCTGCTATGCTCCATCTGCTTAGCACATTTGTCTTCAAGAAATTGAATTTTATTTTGTTGTTGAACCTCCCGTTCTTCCAATGAGATTATCCTTTTAGTCAAATCTTCATTTCTTCCCTGAATCACCCTCAACTGTTTCTCTAACTGTTCCTTTTCTTTCTTTTGCTCATTAATGATTCTACTGCCTTTCACAAACTCTGATTCAGCCACCATTCTTGATATAATCATATTTCCACTAGATGGTCTGAATTTCTTTATATTGCTCATAATGACTTTGCAAGTAGACCTGATATCCTTGGGTATCCTTTCCAACCCAGCTTCTAGCTCCACTTGCTTTGCTTCTATCTGCTTTTCTTCTTTGCATTCATTTTCTTCATCATCTTCTTCCTCATATTCTATGACCTGATTCTCCTTCTCTTCACAACCCTTTTCTTCTTTCATTTCTTCTGCCTGCTTTTCCTCAATTTCCTATTGTTTTCCTTGGGTATCTGGTCCTTCCTCTTCCTGTACTTTGTTCAACTGAGTTGAGATTGGTTCATTCCCCCTGAATTCTCTATATGATCATTCAATTGCTGCTCCTTTTGTCCTTCCTCCTGCTCATCTATGTCCATAAGGTCTAATTCTTCTTCCTTTTCCTGATCTTCTGTAGTTGTGAACTCTTCATTATCATTTAGATCATAAAGTATCTCTTCTATACTTTGATTTATTTCTTTTTCTGTATTCCCTTCTTTAACCTCTTTGAAATCCACCTTTTCCAATACTTCCTCTGTTTCCTTAATCTGATCTTTATCTTCTTTATTCTGCACTGAGCTGCATATCTAAGCTTCCTTTTCTACTTCTAGCTTTTCCTCATTTAGTTTGAAATAGGTTTACTGAGATGGTTTTGTCCATATTGCTTTAAACCTTGTGTCCACCAATCCACTACTAAACTCTTTCCTTGCTTCAACCTCTTCTTCCCTCACTATTTCTTTACCTTTTAATATCCTTTTCTCCTCCCCAGGGCTAACTTGTTTTGCTGCTTCTTCATGGACCTGTATTCCTTGTGAATTTTGGCTCATATCTTCTGATGTTTTGCTTTTTTTCAGAGGCTTTACTGTCACTATGGGTGTGCTAGGTACTGAGAAATTTAAACTTTTCAAAAGAAAGTTCTCAATGTCACTTTCTGAATCTGAAGAAAACTGTGAGGAACCAGCTATCCCTGATTTGTCCATTCTTGGTTCTTCTATTGCCATTGATGTAGCCATTGATTTCTCCTGATTCTTTTCTTCTAATGAAAATTTTACTGACTCCTCCATTTGCACATGTTCAGCTGCCTTACCCTTATTCTTCTTGGTTAGCCTCTTTTTCTGCACAGGTTTTTTCTGAACCTTCTTCTTCACTACTACTGTAGTTCTGGTTTCAGGAGGACCTTGTAACTCTTTGAAATATGCTAAGAATTCCACTTCCTTTTTAACAAAGACCTCCTCAGTTTCTGCAACCATCATCTGATCATGTAGCTCTTCATAATGTTCCACTTCTTCTTGTATCCAATCAGTTGCTTCGCATGAATAATTCTCTAACATCTTCTGATATTGAGCTTCATAAATTGCTCTTTTATCATTTCCTTGAGTTAGATAAGCTGTAGCTCAGTGATGAGTAGCACCTCCTTTAATGTCAATCCGGGAAGACGTGAGGATGGTATGAAGACCTCGAGCAAGTGGAAGCACAAGTGCGTGAGTGAGAAGCACACAAGCATGCACACACATACACGCACACGCACACACACGGCAAGACAAAGGGTGAGAAGCAATGGAGTTCTTAGATTACTTTCAAAAAGCTCTTACAAGTTCATTTCAATTACAATCTAACCTCAAAAATGAGCTCTCTAGCTCCTTTTATAGTTTTTGACTAGCTTTGGCCCTGTTCAGACCTAGTGTCCGGCCTAGTTAAAAATTAGGTTCCAGGGCTTATTAGAGGGCTCAAGCGAGATCTAAAAAATATGAAAATTGGCAGGTAGATACTTCTAAAGCTCCTCAAGCTCAAGGACTCCTTGGCTTGCACAAAATGGAGCTACAAAAATATGAAATGATATTTACAATGGTTTTTAGTGATGAAAATCACTATTTGTGTAGGGATTTTCTCTATTGATTTGTCATACATACCTTTGAGCTCCCTACTTGCTCTTTCTTCTTGTGTGCTCAACTCCTTGATGTCTGAAAAATTTAGATGGCCTACTTGCCAGATCTTCTTTGACTGCCCTGTCTGCTTGTGCTGTCCCTTCGCTCTGACTCTCTTCGTCTTGTGGCTCCTTCGGTTCCCTGACTGCTGCCAACACCCCTCACTCTCGTGTCTGTCGCCCCTGACAGACCCTTGTCTAGATGTTCGTTGAACGTAGTATTGGACGACGTCGGAAGCGAGGTGATGTTCTTCTAATCTGAGCCCCCGTGCTAGATCTGTTAATAATGCGTCCCAATTCACTGGTCCTGGTACGTCCGGGTGTGGCACCCGCAGTTGTTCTGAATGTATGGTTCTCTCCACAGCGAATAAGTGGAGGAGATGTGAAGGCCTGGGTACAAAAATTTCTTAGTGATATTCCCAGAATCCCGTTATGAACATCTCCTTGAAAGTCTGTTTAAAACAAGCGGGGAGGTACTTTATTCTGGCGTGCCAAGCATATATTACTTCTATTGATGGGGTGGTGCTCATGTCGTAAACTAGGTCTTGGTTGCCTGTAACGAAGCCTGCTCCTGAGAAGTGGGGATCCTTAATGTTTTTAAATGTCCTGAATGTGATCAGCATTAATTCAAATATTTTCATACACATTTGTGCCATCACATCGGGTGTATTGCGTAGTCGAGTGCTCCAGTGTCTGATAGTAGAAATCATGTAATTTACAGTGGGAGGTCCTCGTGGAGGTGCTAGATAAACATAATTTAGCCACTTGGCACAGCCTTTGATGTTCTTGACAGCAATGGTGAATTTGGGCCATGTGCGTCTTCGTAGGACTGGGGCATAACAAGGATTGTACTTAATAAAGAGGGGCATGTTATTCCAGGTTCGTACCATTTCAGGATAAGTCTCCAAGAGACGGATCCTCCAAGTGGGTTGATGAATAGAACCTCTTTTTGCACTCTCTGGTATATCATCGGGGCCAAACTGGGTGGCAAAGGTGGGGGCTTTCCCACATTGTCGTTGGATCTCTGCGTTGTAATCAGCCAACAATATGCAATATGGCACATACTGATCATCATTGGCCCTTATCCACCTGTGATGGGACATACGTCTGAAATACTCGGACTTGATGACAGTGTCTTCTAGTTTGGCTAATGATTGGATTTGTATTGCTACTCGTTCATCGTGGGTTTTCGCTGTCTTCTCTAATGACTGAAGCCATTCAGGTGCTTCCACTTCTAAGGTATCCATTCCCTCTGAGGTTTGTTGCCCTCCTAGCATTGGCATAGGAACGTATGGTTCCTCGTACGAATCATCTACCTCAATGGGAACCAAGTCTTCTGGCTCAAGTTCTATAACTGGAGAGGGTTGCCTTTCATACTCTAGTAACTTTTTCTGGAGCTCAACCACCTGCTCTGTCAATGCCTTCACTTCCTCTGAAGTCGAGGCCGGTTCTATTACCTTGGTTGGAGCCTCTTGTTCCTTGAGCTGGCCACGTAGCTCATCACGTTCCCTTTCCAACTCATCATGAGCATCTAATAGATCTGCATAGCTTTCCAAGATGGTCTTCATTGTCTCTAAGGGTACGGCTTTAAACTGCTCTGGATCAATTTCGTGGGGAGAGCCTTCCATTGCTGCTTCTAGATTTGCTTCATTTTGCTGCTGCAGTCTCTTGTTCTCTTCAAGGGCGGTTGCCATGTGTTTTCTGAGTGCCAAGTTACGCCGGACTCTGAGATTATCAGCTTGGTATACGTCCAGCAAGGCCTCGAGTTGTTTGGTGCCCGACTGTTGTGATGGTTGGGGAGTTTCTAGGAGTGTTTGGTGGGCATGTTCGAGCGTGGTGTAACGTTGGTTGAGTTCTGCATTTTCTTCCTCGATCGCTGTGAGGCGGCTCTGAAGTTTCTGATTGGTAGTGATCACTTGATGATAACGATCATCGAGAGCTCGATACTCATTCTGAAGTTGATAGACACATTGATTTAAAGCTAGGAATATACTATTTACATTAAATGATGCAGGGAGAGATGAAGATGCAGGGGAAATGGGGACGGGAAAGGGAGTTGTGAATGATGTGGAGTCAAGTGGAGATGTGGGTGGAGGGGGTATGGGGGACGGAGGTTGCATGGGGGAAGGGAGTGGTGTTGTGGCAGGAGATGTTTCCATAGTGTCAAATGTTTGAGTGACCGTGTAGATGGGGACCGTGGGTGGGGTGGATGTGACGTTAGTGAAGAGAGTGGTGAAGGTGGGCATAGTGACTCCCCTGAATTGGATTCCTGGAGAGAGTGGAATTCCCATGACGATTGTGGTGATAGTGGACGTGGTGGCGATAGTGTCACGTGGTGGAGTGAGTTGTGTAGTGAGGGGTGGGGAGGGTGGTGACAGTGGTGCTTCCTGATGTTCGTCTGTTTGCGTTGTATTTCCTGGTGCTGATACATTGATATGAATTTGTTTCCCGGACCTCATGGGACGGGCGGGAACTCCTTTCTCAAATCGGTGAATGTAGGCCATTGCCTCATGAATGGCCTCATCCAATCCTACTGCATCGGCATGTAGGTTGATGGACTCGATGAACAGATCATCCACACCTTCCTCTGCAAGCAATTGGTTCATGAGTTTCTTGCCTGCTTCAAGTGACATTTTATGCTGTTCTTGAACTAGCTTCATGGTTCGCTATAGTCTTTTTATTTGTGCCGAATACGCGGGGGCACTTGCTAACTCTGAAAGTTCATCATACTCTTGTTCTTCGTAGGCTTCTTCCTCTTGTTCGGTCTCTTGTCCATCTACGTCGACTTCTACAACTTGCGGTCGGGTGGGGGCTGACGTTGGTGTATGGGTTTGTGGTTCCTGAGCTCGCTCTGTTTGCGTTTCGAGATTAGAGTCGTAGATCAGTCTAGCCACTTCTTCATCAGTGAGATCATTGAGAGTAAAGCCCTGTAGAAATTCCAAGTCTGATGGGACGGGTGGAAACACCAAATTGGGTCCCTCTGTACTTGGTCTTGGTAGCCGAATGGTGAATGGTCTAATGCGTCGTGTCTGGGGAGGGGTAATCTCTGGTGTAGTGGTGGCTCCCCTTGGTTGAGCGCAGGGTAATTGGACTCCCCCTCTCATCTTCTTTGATGGAGGACCTGCCGCTGGTAGCCTTCTCTGGAACTCCTGGGCCCGAGACCATACGAGTGCCCGCTGAATAGGCACGTCATAGGCTAGACATCGATAGATTATTTTGGTCAGAGCACAACACCCGTGGAGCACATTTTTCTGCTTCTTGTTCCACCATTGATGGGCTAGGTGGATCTGATCTATGATCCAATGTGGTACGTTGATAGGGAGGTTTTCTGTCTCTGCCAAATACAAGCTAAACCATATCTTCTTTGGTGGCATGGTGAATCTTTCCTGGGCTGGAAAAGCAAAATGCTGCATGACGGTCCGTAGGTGAAGAGCGATGGCCGATGTCATTGCTACCATATCCTTCAGCTTATTGAGATCTTTATGTTTCATTCTGCCTGGAACCATTGTTTCCTTTTCAGTAGGAATGTGCATACCATGCATGTCCAATGCTTCTCATACCAGATTGAGGGTCAGTTTGAATCTTTTAAGTTTGTGGCCCGGCAACAGTGAGGGTAACACAAAAGTGCTGTCGCCTCCCTTGGCCCTGCTAGGAGTGATGGTACTGATAAGATAAGAACAACGTAAGAAATCTGGCTTCGGTAAGTGGGCCCTGAAATAACTGTCCAGGCCAGCTTTGGTCCATATCGAACGCATTACTTCGGCATTCTGATAGCTCTCAAATTCGCGCGTGAAAAAATGGTAGCGTCCCCATTTACCATTAAACTCCAATTCAGCTTCCCAAAAATAGGTTCCATCACCCAATGGTCCTGCAACATCACTGAACCAATGAGCATGTTTGCCCACTTGAGAGGTGTGTCCCTGAGGAGGATCCTGAACTGGGAGCACATGCACAGCTTGAAGTTCTTGCGGTCTTTCGGTGAGATGTGGTTCGAGGAGGAGTGTTTCTATATCCACAATCTGTGCACTGGATCCGGCGTGAGAACTGGAACCTCCAGCTTCTGCCATGGCCCTGCTTGCTTGTTGGTTCAGTGAGAATATAGAACCATGTGTTAACATTGTAATGGACAGAATAAACCCGTTGTTGTCCCCGTTACAACATTAACATGAGGTAGATGATGAGTCAGTGGTCAGTGAGTGCACGATGACAGTGTGTGTAGTTAATGCCTGGATAGTCCTAGGAGCTAGATGGAAAGATGCACTGTCTGACTAATGCAGTTAGTAAGTGGAGATGAATTCACAGATTGGGGTCGGGGGGTTTATTACAAGTCTTAGGTTGCCAAACACCATGGATGGCTTTTGGTCTTGGTTTTGTGGAGATTCATGAGGGTAGCATGAGTAATTCTGCTGGGAGTTGTTGTGTCATTGGGACCCATTTACGAGTGAGTCTGTGCGTGCTTCTAGGTGGCAGTGTGTTCGAGTGTATCAGACAAGAGTGGGTGGCGGCTGCTTGAGCGAGTGAACCCTGTCGTGTATGATGGGAATTGTGTGGGGTTAGTTGAGCCCGCAAGCAAGCCTTAGGCACCCAAATTTGTCTTGATTGTGGGTCAGCCTTCATCGACTTCTTGGGTACCCAAATGGATTTCACTTTCTCAACAGAGGTTTTAGGAGTCCTCTTATTAGCATCAAGTCGTTGATTACTAATAGGAAGTTGAGACCGTTGTTGCGACTTAGTTACGGTCGGCAGCTCGTCTTTCCGCACCCACATTTGTTTCATCGGCTGAGTTGTTCTGCTTCGCGCGTTCTTTTGGTCTCTCGCCTGGAGAATCTTCAGTGATTGATCTGCCCTTAGTTGCTGCCTCCTTCTGGCCTTTGGAAAAGAAGGGAGTTCCATTGTGGTTCTGACTCCTTCTTTGAGATCTTCGTTCTTCTGTATCACATAGCCTTGGACAAGAACAGCATGGTCAACTTCATGTGTACCCCTGGAGGGACCAGGAGTCTGTGCCTTTCCTAGTTCCTTGAGTGCTCCATTATTTAACTCAATTGTAATTCTAGTTTGATTCACCCATACCTGAAGAAGTCCACTTCTTAGGTTTAAGTTGACTGCTTGGTCATAGATCCAGTCTTGACCCAAGACAAGGGGTTCAGTGAGGTCCTCATCTTGACATACTAGTACTTTAACTGTCATTGCCTCATCGTGAATATAGAGGGGAAGTTCCACCTCGCCCATGCAAGGGGTTTCCACGCCTCCCAATCCTATGAGATATGCTTCCACAGGATTGACAGTTAATTGCAACTCTTGACAGTAAGACAATTTAACAGCACTAGTGGCTGCACCTGAGTCAATCAAGGCTCTTACAGTCCTTGCACTCTTTCCTTGTCCTATATCTAAGGTTATGAAAGGACGTCAATCAGTTATCCTATGTGAGCTAACACCTGAAACTTCACACATAGCCACGTCATATCCTTGGTCTGCATATGCATCTTGCCTAGGGTGCTCTCTACCTTGTCTTCTTAATTTCATTCTCCGTATGCGCTCTAGGGCTTCTGCTTGAGCTTCTTCTCGAATTCGCTTTTCTTCCTCTTTGCGTTTCTTAGTAGTATTGAGTCGACTTAGCATTTCCTCTATGAGAGGTTCCTGATACAACTTGACTCTGCATCCACTGATATAACTTGGGAGAACATCGCCTTCTAATGTGGCTAGTTGCACTGCTCCACTTGTTGAGATTCTGTTAATGATCATGGGTCCGTAGCCTCTCTTCTCCAGTTTCCTCGCATGTTGCTTCAATGTGTAGACTAAAACTAAGTCACCTGCCTTTAAACCTTTATCCTTAACGTGGGCATCAAAGTATGCCTTCTGTCGTTTCTTAGCTGCATATATCCCTGCAGCCGCCCTCAGTCTTGTTTCTCCTAATCGTTCAAGGTCAAAAAGTCTTGAGGAGAGTTCATGACCCGTCCATTCATGCTCTTGTGCTACTTTCAGTGTAGGTATTAGGAAGTCCAACGGTAGCACTGCATTTTGGCCAAATACCATCTGAAAGGGGGTGGCTTGGAGTACCGTTTTGTAGGCGACTCAGTATGCCCAAACAGCATGGTGTAGTTGTTTATCCCAATCAGAGCGTTTATTGTTCACTAATTTCGTCAATACATTGCATAAGATCTTGTTGGTGCTCTCGGCCTGGCCATTTGCTTGAGGGTGATAGGGGGCAGACTTCTTATGAACTACCAAGAATTCTTGGAGTAGATTTTCAATGACTTCGTTCAAGAAGTGAGTGCCTCTATCACTTACTAGTTCTATAGATAGCCCGTATCTTGTGAATACATTCTCAAACAAGAATTTAGCAGTTGTTTGAGCATCGTTCTTCGTCGTGGCTTTTACCTCTACCCACTTTGTTAGATAGTCTGTCGCAACAATGATATATTCTGCATGGGAACCCTTAGCTGGGGATTAATAGGACCTACGAAGTCTATTCCCCACTTAGAGATTGCACGTCCACCCATCATAGGTTTTAGTGGCATCTCATCTTTACGTATAGGATATTGAGTTCTCTGACAGACATCACAGCGTTTCACATAGGTATGTGCATCCATGTGAAGGGTCGGCCACCAGAAGCCCGCAAATAGTATTGCCTTGATCACCCGATCTGGTCCAAAGTGTCCTCCTGCTACACCTTGGTGAGCAGTGTCCAAGATCTTGAGATACTCACTCTCATGGACACATAGTCTCAGGTAACCGTCTTTACCACGTTTGTATAGATTATCACCAATAAGTGAGTAATCCTAGGCTTCTTGTTCTAAACTCCTTTTCCTAGCGAGAGTCATGTCTGGAGGGAATGTTTTCGTCCTCAGGAAGGATACTAGTGGTTCACTCCAATCTGGCACTATGGATACTTGATAAAGAGTGGCATGTTCCACAGGTGGTTTAGTGCAGCAGATTGGGCATTCCTTGCACAACTTTTGGACATTAGCTTCCATAGTTGGCCAATGTACTCCTAGTCTCCTTAGGGTCTGTAAGGTTCGTTGCTTTGAGTAGTGTTGCTGTAATGCACCTTCATGTGCTAAATGCAACCATTTAGTGTACTCGTCCTCTTCTACACAACAAGCCAAGATTCCTTGATCTGTGTGCTTGTACATACTTCCTGCCATGATGTGATACTTTTGCGCTTTTCTACCTCTCTATCGTGCGTGTTTATTACTGGATGGTTAGGTCCATATGTCAATACTCGCACTAATGGCTTAGCCCATTGAGGTATTACTTCCAAATTAAACAAGTAAGCATCAGGAAGATCATCTGATACTCCTTGTGGGGCTTCTCCCGATGTGAGCCTAGAAAGATGATCTGCCCTCAAATGAGTCTTCCCTTTCCTTACCACAACCTCAAAATCATATTCCATTAGCAAGAGAAACCATCTTACTAATCTTCCTGTATTGCATGGCTTTTTTATGAGGTATAGCAATGCCTGATGATCAGTAAAAAATTTAAACTTATTTGCAAGCAAATAGTGTCTAAACTTTTTAACTGCATATATCATGCCTAAGCCTTCTCTCTCAGTAGTGGTATAATTTCGTTCAGCTGCATTCAATTGTCTACTAGCGTAGGCAATTGGAAGATCCATATTACCTTCACCAGTAGGTTGCGTGAGTACACACCCAATAGCATAATTGGATGCATCCACATGAACATGGAAAGGCTTATTCCAATCCGGTGTGGTTAAGATTGGTGCTGAACATAATCGCCGTTTAAGCTCATTGAAGGAATTCTCACATTCCTCAGTCCACTCAAAGTTTGTTAGAAGTCCGTACATGGGCTTTGCAATGACAGCATACATGTGAATGAACCGGCGATAGTAACCACAATGTCCCATGAAAGCTTGTACTTCCTTGACATTCCTTGGCCTAGGTAGCTCTGCTATGGCTCTCACTTTCTCTTCGTCAGTAGATATGCCATTCTTTGACACTATGTGCCCTAGAATCTTGCCTTGCCTGACCATGAAAACACATTTTTCTGGGTTTAGGCAGACTTGATATTCTCTACATTTGTCAAAGATTTGTCTCAGTTCAGGAATATGGGTTTGTCTGATGTTGGAATGAGCACAAAGGTCATCAACATAGACTTCTAAATTCTTCCTCAGGAATTCCTTAAATACATGGCACATTAGTCTCTGGAAGGTAGCTGGTGCATTGGTAAGCCCAAATGGCATTACACGAAAGGCAAATATACCCCACTCTGTGGCAAAAGCTGTCTTATGCTGATCTTCTGGAGCTATGGCTACTTGATTGTAGCCCGAAAATCCATCGAGGAAGCTGTACACTTCCTTGCCTGCTACTCTTTCTAAGAGATGTTCTATGATGGGAAGCGGATAGTTATCTCGAATTGTGGCTGCATTGACCTTCTTCAAGTTAATGCATACATGCAGCTTGCCATTCTTCTTGGGCACCACTACGATGGGGGATACCCACTCAGTGTGCTCAATTTCATAGATAAATCCAGCTTCAACCAGTCTATCTATCTCCTCTTTGACCTTGGCAGCGTAATTATCGTTATATGTATAGGGCTTTTGCTTAGAGGGTTTAGCATCTGAGGTCATGGGGATAGTGTGTGAGCATATGTCAGGGTCAACACCTTTCAAATCCTTGTAACTCCAAGCGAATACATCTCTGTATTCTCTTAGCAAGGCTATTAACGCATGCTCTTCTTCCTCTGTTAGGTCATGGCCTATGTACGTGCATCTCTCCTCTCCTTCTTCTAGGGCCACTACTATTTTCTTGGTGGTTTCTTTGTTATCATAGGCCTCTCCTGATTGTGCCTCTCGTTTAGGCATTCTTATCATGACTCTCCTGTCGTCTATCTCATACTTCTTAAAATTTTCCGGGACCTCAAACAAAGATTCTTCCTCTTCTGGTGAGACTTCTCTCTTCTTTCGTTTCTTTCCTTCTTCCTTCGGGGTCACATGTGTGGCTAATCTTACATCATTTGTAAGCTCTCCATGCCTCTGGGGTTGAATTTCTACTTCATGGAAGTATTCTTCATCTGATGCAAAAGGTGGGTCCATAATGATTGACTCTAGATCGGAGTCACTTGCATCCTCAAATGCATCAGGGCTAGGTTTGCATTCTTCTAGAACTACCTCTCCCATGATTGGCTCTATGGAGAAGACTGAAATGTCATAGCCATCCTCATCACAGTGAGGTGTCCATTGTTCTTCATTGATGGCTACATCCATTGTTGCTAGGATTTCTGCCCAACCGTGGGGTTCAAATTCTTCGTCCGGAAAGACTACAGGTGCATAGGCTGGGTCTTGAATTGATCTATGTGTTTCTTTTGCACCTACCTCTCTGGCTTTTTCTCTCTTCTCTTCTTCTACTGCTACTTTGCACATCCATAAGTGGGTGTCTTCATGCATCCATGAGGATCCTGACCCTATGGAATGCACCGATTCTGTATCATCTTTGGCTCTAGGGATGGGATTCCATTGGATAGGAGGGACATCTCTATGAGAGTAATCCTTGAGATTGACTTTGGTTGTAACACCTAAGTGCTGCAAATACAAAGAATTGGCTCCCCAATCCTGTACCACTTGCAACTGCCGCATAAATGGTCTTCCCAAAATCATTTCATAGGCATGATTTTTGCTAAAGTCACATATAGCAAATGTATGCTCAAACTCGACACCACAGGTGGTGAGAGTTATTCCTTCTAGCAATCCTAAGGGTCTCTCAATATGACCATCGGCCATCTGCAATTTCATTCTCGTTGGCCTGAGTGCTGGCTTGCCCCAACGCTTCCATAGGGAAGTGGTGGCAATTGCAACTCCTGCACTTGAGTCCAAAATTGCCTTGGTGGTGTACTCTTGGTAGGTAACGGGAAGATAGGTGTTCCCTTCTTCACCTTCACACATATCTCCTATCTTATCCAAGGGTATCTCTGGCACTGTCCTATGTGATCCTACCTGGGAACGAGGTTTTGCTATCTCAGGCACTTGAGTGGCTACATGTTTCCACACTTCTGGTCTAACCTTAAGCAGCTCTTCCAAAGTGAGATTGCACTGCACTTTGGTGTTCTTCACTACCTCTGTGTTCCTAGGTATGACTGAATCTTTGTTTCTTACCATGACTGTAGGTGTTCTCATACAGGTGGACTTTGCTTCCCATGGGCCTGTGAAATGGGGTAGTTCTTGTAAAGAATTAGACTCGAAGTCTAATCTCTCTTGAGACTGGGCACTCTCCTGTTCTCCATAAATGGAAGGAAGGTCTTATGGGAATTGATCGTGTGTGTCATCCACCAGTTCAATGGGGGGAGGAACTTCACTCTCTTTAGCCCATTTCTCTTCTTGAATCTCTCGCAAGAATTCTGGTGTGTATTGATTCATAGAAGAAGAGGTGTCTGGCTCCGTAGAGTTAGGCACGTAGGCCTCAGGCACATAGGCTTTCTGGGTAGGAAGACCTACTCTTTCACTAGCCTTGTCATGGTGTTGAGGGGCGAGTTCCTTTTGTGATTGTGCCATTAGATTCTCTATTCTTTCTAGGGAGGGGGGGTTGTCTGGTTCAGTGGAATTGGGCACATAAGCTTTTGATGGGGGATGGGTCATGTTTTTGCTTGCTTTATCTCTTTCTTGATTTTTTTCTTCCTTGGCAGATCTTGCAATTATGCCCTCTAACTTCTCTAGAAGTCCATCCAAGTGTAATTGTGTCTTGGCTGAGCCCGAGTAATTGAAAAGGCGACTGGCTTCAAACATAGTCTGAGCCAATGCGACCATTTTCGCGCAAAGCTTGGTTCTTTCTATCTCTAGGTCAGCTCTAGGGTAACACTTGTCATGATCCGTGATATTTGGCCCTTCTTGGATTCTGGCCTGATATGCTTTAAGCATCATGTCTATATCTTCAGGAGTGGGGTCAGCTAATACTGATCCTGCTTGGGGTGGTGGGTGGGTTACGTGGGGTGTATTAGAGGGTGGAGGGATGGAGGGTGATGGGGATGGTAGCGGTGGGAATGTGTGAGAGTGCGGTTGAGATGTGACCTCTATGATTTTGGCCTTGGTTTCTCGTAGACTTTCCTCAAGTTCACTCATCTTCTTTGCCCATTGCCTTTTCATACGTTCACGGCTATCTCTCCAAGCTCTTGTTCTCTTCTTATTTTGGCTCTCAGTATCGCTAGCGTCTAGGCTCTTTTCCTTGCTTACCCCTTGGTTTTGTTGCACTGCTTGAGCTCTGGTGACTACCTGTACGGGTGCAGTGGAAGTGACACTTCCTGTGGAGTCTACCACTAACCCAATAACATTAATAGGAGTGATTTTTGGCATATTATTAGGATTCTTAGGGCAGTCTCGTAAGAGATGATCCTTTCCACACTCTTGGCAAAAACCTTGAATTGTTACTGACTGGGGTTGCATAGGTGGAGGTAAGGGACAATCACGAATGAGATGATCTCCCTGACATCTGTAGCATGGTCCTTTAGGGAATGGGGGTCTTACTTGCTTAGGTTGAGGCCTAGGGTTGGGGTTTGCATACATGACGTTTGTGTAATCTGACTCCCAACTAGGTTCATTTGGCTCTTCACTATAGTAAGACTCACCATGCTCACGAGACTGCATGTAGTAGGCCTGGGGACTATCAACATGTGTAGAATCAAAACTATGGTCACTCGGGTCACTTTCAGAAAGCAATTGGGTTATCGGGACTATCGCTCTATTCAGGTTTTCTTCTGCAACGGCATACTTTATAGGGATCACGTTGGATGGAGCTGGAGGTTGTTGGGCTAACACAGGCTGAGGCCTTTGCTGGGCTTGATATTGTGGTTGGTAGGTTTGTTGAGGCCTAGCGTACTGTTGTGGTGGATATTGGTTCTGATATCTTCCTTGTTGAGGGTATGTCTGAGGGTAGGTTTGCCTAACTGCTTGCTTGTTGTATGGGCAATCTTGCGCTGTGTGATTTGTGTATCTCCGTTCTATGGTGCAGTATTGGCCACTAGGATTTACTTGGGGTTGAGCCATAATGGACATACATTTGCCATATGGTCGCCTCCACAATTATAGCATCTTTTTACAGGGGCGAACCTTGGGATTTGTTTACTAGAGACACCTAGTTTCTGAGCAACTTTCTCTGCAAGTTCCTCAATCGATGTGGATTGCGTGGAAGAGAGGCTAGAGGCACTATCTGCATCTTTGTATATCTTGGAAAGCTCTAACTCCTCCCCTAGGTTATCCTCAATGTCAATACACATGCGTACACACTCTTCTATGGTCCTAGG
This sequence comes from Ceratopteris richardii, assembly GCA_020310875.1. Classification (NCBI taxonomy): domain Eukaryota; kingdom Viridiplantae; phylum Streptophyta; class Polypodiopsida; order Polypodiales; family Pteridaceae; genus Ceratopteris; species Ceratopteris richardii. The sequence continues at coordinate 155,879,924 of CM035432.1, read as the reverse complement.
GTCCTTCAAGTACACATATGATCTTAATTTGGTACTTAGCAATCCATCCAAGAATAAAGCCACTTGCTTAGCTGGTGTGGGTAGCTCAGGGACAGGGCATCTCTCCAAGTATTGCCTAAATCTTCTTCCTGCAAGTCTCACGGTTTCTTGAGGGGTTTGCTTGAAGCTGTGAATCAATGAGGAGGTTATGTGTCTTATGCCACTCTTAGAGAATTCAATAATGAAAGCCTCCAGGAGTTGGTCTATGCTCCTGAACTGCCTCTCGTTTAGTGGTTGAAACCATGAAGGGGCAGTGTTCCTAAGGGTTAGACCAAAGGCATTATATTGTGTGAATAAATCCTCCACTTGTTCAACTCTCAACACTTGCCTGAACTCAGCCACATGATCATTTGGATCTCCGATGCCATCGAAGTAATTCTTCATGGACTTAACTAGCTGAGTTGGTCTCAAAGTCCTTGTGTGCTCTCTAGGTCGTGGTAGAGGGAACTCATCCGCATTTCTTTGATTCCTGTGAGCTCTAAGTACCTCAGGCTCTACTCTATTTGTTTCCACTCTCATTCTTTCTCCGCCCCCTGGGTTGACAAAGCTTACTTCTGGCCTATCTCTACTTCTGTCTCTTTGAATTCCATGAACTTGGGATGTTCCCGCTCCAGGGTGACCATAGGACACATTCGATCTTGGTTGGGGGAAAACGAATTCACCCTTCCAAGTGTAAGCATGTCTATCATGTTCTGTAACCACAAAGATCCTCTCTGAAGCGTGATCCAAATAGGTCACACTGCCTGGGCTATCAGGATCCTTAAAATCATAGATCATGATTGTTCCTATATCAGTTGGCTGATCAGATTTATACCTCCAAAAGGCTTCGTCAGTTTCTCGATTGAGGAGCAAATCTATGCTCTTATTATCCTGGGGAATCCACTCTGGTGTGATAATCCTAGTGAGAACCGATTTGCCTCGAGGGGTTCTAGGTTCTGTACCCATGTTTCCTTGCTCTAGGTCACCTAAGTCCGCTTCTGGGATCACATTTCCAAATTCGTCCGTCCTATCTGGGTGACTGGTGACTACGTATATGGTTCCTTCTTTGTCCAAGTATGCTCCATTTTCAAACTTGACAGCTGGGCGCTCTAGTCCAATGGATTGATCAGGATTCTTAATCTGTACCACAGAACTTCCTAGGCCGTCCTCATAGATGTTGGCACCTAATCGGTTGGTCCTAAGGTATTCCAACTGCGTTTTGTAAGGGCCTTCTACCCTGTGCAAGTATGGCACTCCTGAACTTACTGTAGGTCTCCCCATACCTTGAGACATCTCGGATTCACTAGTCTCAGAACTTGGGTAGTATGAGTGGTGGCTCAACTTGTGGGCCCACGACCTAGCAGTGTGGTTGACGCTAGCCTCTGAAGACCTAAGGCTTTGTGTATCCCTTACTAGATGTCGCCCTGATCTAAGGTTCATAAGCCTAATTGAATAACCCAAATTTGCCCAAGTACAACCTCGTTGCAGAGTCCTTTTGTATCAGTTACTTGATTCTTTTTAGTTGATTCCTCTGTTAAAATTCTTGTCTGATATCACGTCGCAAGGTATATTTGAGTGTAGTTCCGCACTTAAAGTTGATCGTTCCACGTTAAGTTCTTTTCCTTTAAAGTCCTCGACAGTACAAAGATTATGTTCTTAGCTTGAACTTGAAAGTTTAGGTATGCTTCAACTTGATAATTGCCTATCGTCGCCCTGACTTACTCCTACCTCTAGTCGTTCTTAGCCTAAGCTAGGAATTGACGAAGGGGAGTTGAGAGTATTCCGACCTTTCTTGCTGATCCTTGCTCTTTAGTGCTCGAGAAGTTGATTCTCAAGCTTGCACAAAGCCCTTGCTTGGATGCTCTCAATTGCTTCTCAATAGACCTACATTAGTCCCAAGATTAGCTCCAGACTTAAATTCAAATGACAGACTAGACCACATTCATGCATGTGACTCACCGACCAAATTATCTCTTGCCTTTATAAAAAACAATCCCAAGGATCCCTCAGTTTTCCTACCTCGGGTATGGTTAACTTTCCAACAAAACAAGAATCACAGCAATTGGATTTCGTATGAGGAAGTTATGTCAGTTCAAGCTTCAGGTATTAAAACAGGGTTCAAAACAGTTTAATCAAGCAGGCAGAAATTCTTGAATTACTTGGGTTGCGGCCTCAACATGCAATGCTAACCCCGAGTGTTTGTCCCACAAATTGACCAAATTAGCCCCCTATTCTTTACCCTAGAAAATTGGCCAAATTTGCCCTTCTAACGCGTTCGCAAGTTCTGTCAGTCCCGATTGACAGGTCAGTCATGATTGATGTGTCGATCGCGATTGACAGGTCCGTCGTGGCTGTCAGTCGTGATTGATGTGTTGATCGCGATTGACAGGTGGTTCGAAAAGTCAATCAGTCGTGGTCAAAGGGTCGTTGACTCTGTCGGTCGCGATTGATGGGTCGATTGCGATTGACAGGTCGATCGCGAGGGTCTGTCCGTCATGGTCAAACAATCGTTGACTGTGTCGGTCGTGATTGACAGAGCTGTCGTGGGCTGTCAGTCGCGATTGATGGGTCGATCGCGATTGATGACTCGATCGCGATTGACACGTGTCACGCATATGATCCGTCAGTCGTGGTCAATCGATCGTTGACTCTGTCGGTCGCGATTGACAGAGCCATCGTGGGCTGTCAGTCGCGATTGACTGGTCGATCACGATTGACAGGTCTGTCCGTCGTGGTTTGTCGATCGCGATTGACAGAGCGATCGGGATTGACAGAAATCTTATGAATTTCAAGAATCTAAACATAGTTTTGGGAAGCTCTAGGCCTGTAGATCATGGTTTTGAACTTTGTTTGGCAATTGAAGCATTTTTTCTGTCGGTCGCGATTGACAGAGACCGGCGACACAGAGACAGTTGCCCAGATTTCCGTACCTGCGTGAAGTGCTGGAGAAGATGATGCAGCATGTACCTGCAAGATAGCTCAAGAAACATGCAAAAACAACACACACAATATCACTCTCGCGCTCTCTCTCACAAGTGAAATGAGGGAAATGAAAGGGGGAAGGAGATATAGTCAAAAAACTGAAATTTTTGCGATGATGGAGATGGAGGTGGGAGATGGTGATGATGATGATGGTGATGATGGTGGTGAGGTAAGGAAAAGAAAAACAAGAAGAGTAAAGAAATTACCTACGACGCCAACGTCTCAACTCTACGTCTTACCATCACACGCTCGTCCTCAAAGCTCGATCCCCGGCAACGGCGCCAAAATTTGGTGTAGCTCAGTGATGAGTAGCACCTCCTTTAATGTCAATCCGGGAAGACGTGAGGATGGTATGAAGACCTCGAGCAAGTGGAAGCACAAGTGCGTGAGTGAGAAGCACACAAGCATGCACACACATACACGCGCACGCACACACACGGCAAGACAAAGGGTGAGAAGCAATGGAGTTCTTAGATTACTTTCAAAAAGCTCTTACAAGTTCATTTCAATTACAATCTAACCTCAAAAATGAGATCTCTAGCTCCTTTTATAGTTTTTGACTAGCTTTGGCCCTGTTCAGACCTAGTGTCCGGCCTAGTTAAAAATTAGGTTCCAGGGCTTATTAGAGGCCTCAAACGAGATCTAAAAAATATGAAAATTGGCAGGTACATACTTCTAAAGCTCCTCAAGCTCAAGGACTCCTTGGCTTGCACAAAATGGAGCTACAAAAATACGAAATGATATTTACAATGGTTTTTAGTGATGAAAATCACTATTTGTGTAGGGATTTTCTCTATTGATTTGTCATACATACCTTTGAGCTCCCTACTTGCTCTTTCTTCTTGTGTGCTCAACTCCTTGATGTCTGAAAAATTTAGATGGCCTACTTGCCAGATCTTCTTTGACTGCCCTGTCTGCTTGTGTTGTCCCTTCGCTCTGACTCTCTTCGTCTTGTGGCTCCTTCGGTTCCCTCACTGCTGCCAACATAAGCATACAACAGTTCTTTACTTGTTTGAGGTGGATGAGGTTCCTTTGAGGACTCTACTTCCTTCTGAGCAGCTTCATACTCTTCTTTTGTTGCCTCCTCTTGTTCCAATTCTACTTTCCTAGGATCCAATCTTCTCTTCTTTATTGGAATGACTTCTTCTAATACCCCTTTTCTTTTTCTTTTTGATCCCCTCATGCTTGTTTGGCCATCTACTTCTCTTATGGACATCATTTTAGAAGGACTTTTGATTCCTGACATCAAACTTCTGAAATACTGAGCTTCTGGAGCCTATTTCAGCTGATCCTCCATACCCAAAACATGATATATTATCCTTGTTAAGAATTGTGCTCCATTCATGAACTTCCTCTGCTCCAAATGTTTTGTTGCTTCCTCCAATTGATCATGGATGTAGGGAGTTACATCCATTACTCCAAATGGCTTGGTTCTGTCCTTATTATTGAACATAATTAGTGTCACTGGCTTATGTGGCATTGTATATCTAGGCAGCTTTGGAAAATAGAAATATTGGAGAAACATCATGATAGCATATTCATCATTCTCTTTTCCTTTGAAATCCACAAATTTGGAATATCCTGCATAGGTTGCTTTATCTTCTTGACAAAACTGTTATCCAACTTAGTTCCCATTGAATAAAATTGGAGAGCTACCCTGGTGTGCTCTGCTTTTATAGTAATATGTACCTCTTTGTTTTCTTTGTCCTTGACTGAACATCTGAGGTATGCATCATTGCCTTTGCCAACTTCTAGTAGACTATTCATCACTTGTGATACTCTCTCAAAATCCACAAAGAAAAGAGGTTCATCCAATAGTCTGTGTAATCCTATTGCTTTCCATCTTTTATAATTGACTGCAATTTTTTGAAATTTATAGAATTCCTGACACATCATTGTATACTTATAACCTCCAACTCCTACTGTAAAGATGTGTTGTTCAATGATGCTAAGAGTTTCCTTCAGTTCTTTAGCTATCCTTTCTTCTTCTGGGATGTCTTGTTCTTCATCAAACTCAAGCTCCACCTTTTCCACTGCTGCTTCACTGTCCAAGAACCAATGTCCTCTTGACAAGGTTATTGAGTCTGCTTTGAAGTCATGAATTGGCAATTCCTTTGGATTCACCATTCTGGAGAAAATATATCATAACCAAAAAGAAAACTCCACCCACATGAGTCATAAGAAACATATAAAGAAATCACATTTGTCTTTGAGATGTAATGAAAAAAATATAACTCAATTGAAGTGATCATCACATGTGTAGCAAGATGTCTAGTGCTCTCTTCCCCTCTCTCTTTTTTATTCATTTTTTTTTTAAATAATGAATTTTAAGAAAATTTAGATGTTTATAGGAAAAATAATTAAACAATGACTAAAAAGAATAGAATCCTGTTAAATTACAACCTATATCTTGCTCGTGCTATATAAGTTATGTAAACAAAAAAATTGTTATTGTTTCTCTCTTTTTCTTTTTCTTTTCTCTTCCTTTTCTTTTAATAATAATAGTTTCCACTTTTCCCTAACAAAAGAGTTGTTATTTTTTCTCTCTTTTTCTTTTTCTTTTCTCTTCTTTTTTTTTAATAATAATAATTTCCACTTTTCTCTCTTTCCCTCCTATTTCTTTTCCTAGAAAAAGGATGGGGTAAAATAAATGGAAATAATTTCTAGGATGTCAAATCCTTTTTTGATGAAATTCTGAATTCTTTAATAAGAATCCAAAGTGTGTGTCTGATGACCATTTTGCCCTTTCCTTCATTTGTGCCTCATCATGCTTTTGCACTGTTTTTGTATCTTGATCCTTATTTCTTTCCATTGAAGCAGATCTGATTTTTTTACCCAAAAATACTTAATTCCTGTTGATTCTTTTTTTGGAATATAAAAATCTTCTTTTGATACACAGTACTTGGATGTCTTTGGTCTCCACATCCACTTAGTGTTGCTACATTTTGTTGCTAAGCAGTGCTTGAACTTTCTAGGTCTCCACATCCTTTTAGTCTTGATGCCTAGATGCTTCTGATTATTCCACACTTTCCACCTTTCTTCTGTCCTTTCAATACCTTTGGTTTCTTCAACTTTCTCTTGTTTTTTATTGAAATAGATTTGGTCATGAAGAAGTGGTGTTTGTGGTTTCTTTGTAGCTTCTAGTGAAAAAGTAAATCCCTCCAGATTTGGATCATAGATATACTGTTGATTTTCCTGTTCTTCATCACTCAATAAAAACATTAAAAACCTTTTGTCATTTATTATCAATTTAATGTTCATATTTTCAAAATCCAAAATTACTTTACCTTGCCTGAGCCATGCTTGTCCCAAAATCAATTTCTCAGTCATCATATGATCAGACCATTCTTCACAATCTATTTTCATATATTGTTCATTGAACTTAACTTTGATAGATGGTGAAGACAAGCTTTGTATTATTTGTCCTTCTAGTGTTTTGATAAATGTTTTACTTTCAGTCCTTTTTAAGTTAGACTTATCCAACAAAACTGAACTGATCAAATTAACTTGTGCACCTGAATCTATCAAAACCTTGATTTTCTCATATGAAGATTGGTTGTTATAACTCGCAAATGCTCTCTCACTCTTAAAGGTGTTTCACACAAGAGAACTTCTCTAATCTCCTTGATTTTTCTTATCCTTTCCTTTGCCTCCTGTTGAGCCTCATTCCTGATTTTTTCCTCTTCTTTTTTCCTGTTTTGAGCTTGATGTATTCTTCTCCATTCAGAAATAGTTAATGGAAGATCATACCTTTTTACTCTACATCCACTTATGAAATTTGGCATGATTTCTCCATCTATATTAGCTAATTGGATAGCTCCACTGTTACTGATTTGGTTGATAATATAAGGTCCATGCCCTTTTCTTTGAAACTTTTTCTGATGTTCTTTTATTGTATATGCCAGAACTAGATCTCCTACTTTCAAATCTTTTTCTTTAATATGAACATCATGATAAGCTTTCAGCCTTCTCTTGTCTGCATATATGCTCATGATTGCTTGAAGTCTGGAAGCTCCAAGTTTTTCCAATTCCACTACTCTCTCAGATAACTCATGTCTAGTCCACTTGTATTGATTACCCACCTTTAGTGTTGGAATAAGGAATTCTAAAGGCAGAACTGCATTTTGTCCATATACCAAATTAAATGGTGTGGTTCCAAGTGCAATTTTGCATGCCACTCTATAAGCCCATAAGACATGATTAAGTTGCAAATCCCAATCATTCCTATTTGTATTTACCAATTTTGACAAAAAAAAAAGTACAAAGTACCTTATTAGTACTTTCTGCTAATCCATTGGCTTGTGGATGATAAGGGGCTGACTTTCTATGACTGATCATGAAATACTCAGTTATGTTTTCTATTATTTGGTTCAAAAAATGAGTCCCCCTATCACTTACCAATTCAATTGGTAATCCAAATCTGGTGATAATATTTTCATAAAGAAATCTTGCAGTGGTCTGGGCATCATTCCTTTTTGTAGCCCGAGCCTCTGCCCATTTGGTCAGGTAATCTGTGGCTACTATTATATATTCAGCATGGGTTTGTTTTGCTGGAGGATGTATAGGTCCAATGAAATCCATCCCCCATTTGCTAAATGCTCTTGCTGAAATAAGTGGTACTAATGGCATATTGTCTCTTTTATTTGGTTGACTCACTCTTTGACAAATGTCACATCTTTTCACATATGTTCTTGCATCAGGAAATAGAGTTGGCCACCAAAAACCAGAATATAATATGAGTTTAGCAGTCCTTTCACTTGAAAAATGTCCTCCTGCCACTCCAGAATGTGATATCTCTAACATTTCCATATACTTATTTTCAGGGACATATATCCTCAAATATCCATCCATCCCTTTCTTGTACAATTGATCTCCTATCAGTTGATACTCTTCAGAAATCATTTGTAAATTCCTTGAGTTTGCACTAGCTCTTATTGGCTCTCCTTTCTTCTTTCTTTCCAACTCCTTAATTATGTTTACACTCCAATCTAGATCTTTCTGAAACCAATACAAAGTGGCAATTTCTGAATTTTGCAAGGATTGGCATTCCCAGTAGTTGGAAACATATTTTTTTACATCTTGAATCTTATTCGGCCAATGTACTCCCATCCTATTGAGATTGTTTAAGGTGACTATCATGGAAGCATGAGTACAAGGATTCCAACAATGAGCTCTTCTTAAATACTCTTGCTGCTCATCTTCTGGAGTACAATATTCCAATATACCCATTTGATTGAGATGATACAAATGTCCAGCTAGTAGCACAAACTTCCTACTTTGTAATACCAGATGTGTGTTGTTTCGAGATGTTCTACATGGTCCCATGGATGGTTGTGCTAACACACATCCCAAAGCATAATTTGAAGCATCCACATGAACATGAAAAATTTTATTCCATTGTGGAGCTTTTAGAATTGGTGCTGTTACCAAACAAGTTTGTAAAGTCTCAAAAGCTTGGTCACACTCTTTGGTCCACTCAAATTTTGTAATCAATGCATACAAAGGTTTTGCAATGTCTGCAAAGTTGTGTACAAATTTTCTATAATACCCACAATGTCCCATGAAAGTTTGAAGTTCTTTTACATTTGTTGGTCTTGGAAGTTCCACTATGGCCTTAATTTTTCTTTCATCAGTTGAAATTCCATTTCTGGAAACTACGTGACCTAACATTATCCCTTGCCTCACAAAGAACACACATTTTTCTGGATTTAAACATACTCTGTATGTTCTACATTTTTTGAATATATTTTCCAGATCCTTCAAATGATCTTGTCTTTTTAATGAAAAAGTGCAAAGATCATCCACATAAATTTCCATTATATTTCTAAGGAATTCTTTGAATATGTGACACATCAGTCTTTGAAAAGTTGTTGGGGCATTAGTTAAACCAAAGGGCATAACCCTAAAGGCATAGATTACCCATTTTGTGGAAAAAGTAGTTTTATGTTGGTCTTCCAAAGCTATGGGTACCTGATTATATCCTGAAAAACCATCCAAAAAGCTATAGATGTCCTTACCTGCTCTTTCCAAAAGATGGTCTGTTATGGGTAATGGATAGCTATCCCTTATAGTTGCAGCATTAAATGTTTTCAAGTTAATACATACCCTGAGTTTCCCATTATTTTTAGGTACCACAACTATAGGAGATATCCATTCTGTATATTCAATCTCATAGATGAAATTGGCAGCCAGCAGCTTGTCAATTTCTTCCTCTATTTTAGTAGAGTATTTGTCATTAAATGTATAGTGTCTTTGTGTGCTAGGTTTTGCATCAGGAGTAATAGGAATCTTATGCTCACATATTTTAGGGTTAATTCCTTTCAAATCCTTGTAATTGTAAGCAAACACACCCCTATAGCTTCTAGCCAAATTCCTCAATGCTTCCTCCTCTTGATTTGTCATGTCATCAGCTATGACAATATGTCTCTCTTCCCCCTCTTCTTGAAGTTTTTAGGTACATCAAATTGTTGATCTTCTTTCTTTATGTTTTTATTTCTTTTCTCTCCTAAATATTTTTCTATTTTTTTGTGTTTATTATTTTTATATGTTCCTGAGATTTTGTCTTTTATAGCATCAACAGCTTCCACTTCTTCCAGATATTGTGTTTTCCCATTTTTTAATATTATTCCTTCCTCCCGATCTTCCTCTGTTTTTGACACCTTTATCATTTGTATTCCTATGTGAAAGATATCATATCCTTCTTCATTTTGGAATTTTACTCCCACATACTCATCATTAGCTAGATCCATGGTGGTCAAAATATGATTCCAACCATAAGGCTCAAATTCTTCATCTTTAAATTCTTGTGGTATGTAGCTTTCATCTTGTGATTTCCTTTCTCTTAAACAATCTTCTTTTTCTAGCATCCTTTTTTTATGTATGAGATTTCTTATCACATTACATTTCCAAATTGATGGTTCTGTCTCATTCTGATCTTCACTCCCCGATTCTTCACTTAATTCCTAATGTTGCTGTACTTTGAACCATTCCTGAGGGGACATGTCACAATATTGACCATTTCTTAAATTTACTCTAGTTATCCTTCCTTTGCTTTGAAGATATAGACAATCATTACCCCAATCTTGCACAATTTGCATGTCTCATAAATGGTCTTCCTAGGGTGATTTCATATGAAGTGGATTGTGGAAATTCAACTATGGCAGAAGTATGCTCTATCTCTATTCCACATATTTCTACAATCACTTTTTCCCATATTCCTAGGGGTTTTTCTATGGGTCCATCTGCAATTTGTAATCTCATTTTAGTGGGTATTAACTCATTTTTTCCCCATTTCTCCCAAGTTTGTTTAGTCATGATAGCCACTCCTGATCCACTATCTAATATAGCCTTGGCATGATTCTCACCAAATTGTATTCTCATAGTAGAGTTTCCTTCTTCCCCTTCACAGTATCCTCCTATTTTATCAATAGGTATGTAGAACAACTCTTTCAATTCTTGTTGCTGTGGATCTAGGCTCTTTGACTTTGTTTCCCACTTTTTCATGTTGTGTTGTAAATGAGGATTTTGTTTTACTATCTCCTCCATTGTGGTGTGGTATAAAATTGTACAGTGTTTGTCTATATTGATTTGGAAAGTTATTTGTAAATTTTCTTCCTGATCAAGATGTTTTTTGGTTTCTGTTGCTTTTATCCCTTCAATTTTTGTTTGATAATTGTCTGGTTCCCCCATTTTGAGTTGTACTTCGTGTATGATTTGTTTACATCTTTGCATCCTTTCATCCTCTAAATCTGGCATAGGATATGCCATCACATGATCTGTTGGATTCGGTCCATCTTGTATTCTTCCCTTGTATGCCCTTATTAGAGTCTCCAAACTTTGTGAATTTTTTGCCTCTTCCTTAGTCTGTATATTTTGTGGTTGACTATTGTTTGAATGTTCCATGGTTTCTTCTTCCAAATTTTTACCCAGTCTCATCTTTCTTTCCCATCTTCCTTTTTGTCTGTTTTTCTTTTCTTTTGGAAATGAAATTTTCTTATGTTCCTGTATATGTGTCTCCTTTGTTGTTTCTTGTTGTTTAGCTTGTGCTCTTGTTATAGCATTTACAGTTACTTGATCATGGTCACTCAATTCTTCTTGCTCCATTATGTTAACTGTTTTTAATGGTATGTTACTAGATGTGTTCTGTTGTTTTTGAGGGTTTCTTGGGCAATCCTTTATTAAGTGTTCCCTGCCACAATCCTTGCAATAGGCTCCTTCTATTCTTAGTGTAGGAGGTTGTGGGAAGTCTCTAATGAAATGTTCTCCCCCACATCTATAACAAGTTATCTTTTGAATCCCTTTGAATTGGGGTTTCTGATTGGACATGTAATTATTAGTTATGTACATGAATGTGGCTGTGTCCATTTCAATTCTCCCGTTTCCCAAGTCCAGGGCTTGCAGTTCTGGTTCTCTCTATTCATATCCTTCCCAAACTTCATGATATCCTTCATTCCAATGATACTCCTCTCTGTAAGATGATCTAAGTCTTGAGCTTTCTTCTTCTATTGGTGTGTATTTTACTGGTACTACATTTTTTGGTAAAGGTGGTTGTTGTCCAAGTACAGGTCTTGGTTGCTCAACAAATCCAGATTCTCTTTGTGTTGGTTCACATATTCTCTTTCTTTAATGGGTTGTTTATATTAGAAGCATTCTTCTCTAGTATGGTTTGTCCATTTTCTTTCTAATGTACAGTATTTGAGTGTTTTTATGCATGCACATACGGACAGGGATAGACACGTTTGGTGTGATTGCTACCATATCCTTCAGCTTCAATAGTTTTTGATCCTTCATGTTAGTGGGATGAGAGCATCCTTCTCAGAAGGTATATGTGTGCCGTGCATGTTCAAAGCAATGCTCACCAATTCCAAGGTAAGTTCGAACCTCTTCAACTCATTGTTGCCCAGCAAAGAAGGAAGAACGAACGTTCTTGGTTTGTCCTTTTCTGCATTAGCCTGTAATGTTGAGACCAAATAGTAACATCGTAGGAGATCTGGTTTGGGTAAGGGTGCCTCGAAGTACTCCGATAGCCCTGCACGTTGCCAAATGGTTTGAAGGTCGTGTGTGTTCTGGAGGGTCCCAAATTCTTTGGAAAAGAATTGGAATCGGACCCATGACTTGTCATACTCACACTTGGACTCCCAGATATACTTAGCCTCTCCTAAAGGGCCTGGCATGCCATTGAACCAATGAGAATTTGCATGAACTCTCTCTGTTATTCCTGTGGGAGGGTCTAGTATAGGTATTTGTTGGAGGTGTTGCAGCTCTACCGGTCGTTCAGTCGGTGGCACTTCAATAGGTAGACTCTCCACATTAATCCCTGCTGTACTTACTCCTGCTTGTGAGCTCGAACCTGCTACTTCTACCATGAGAGTGCTTGTAGTAGTTGATGCTTATCTGCTAGAAGAAGAGAGGCACATTAGCATTGCATAGGAAACAGGATGTTATGGTGTTCCCTCCACAATACTAACATGACATTCCGAGTGGTTAGAGGTTATTAGGTGAAGTGTTTGTGATGTGTGTAAATGTGTGTTAGTAGGTTAGTGTTCATCCTAGATGCATACTTTGGATGGCAATGTACTTAGAATGCACCTACATCAGAGGGGACTGATTTACAAAATTGGGTCGGGTGGTTTGATACGGGGTTTAAGTCTCCAAACTTTGATGGTGGAAGCATAACTTTTAGTAGTGAGGACATGTAAAGGTTTGTTAACTGGATTGTGTTGGATTTGGGACCTTTTGGGTACCCATTTCCCGACATTCCTAGGTGTGATCGAAGATGTACTTTGGAGTGTAGATGTTCGCCCTGGGATTTGTGCCAAGGGTGATTGTGGGTGTTGATTCAATCTTGTGAATGGAGGTGAAGCTAATTGAGCTCGTAAGCAGGTCTTGGGCACCCATATTTGTCTAGCATCTGGGATAGCCTTCATTGACTGCTTTGGAACCCAAATAGAAGTGGTTTGTCTAGATTGATGCCTAGGATACTCCTTCGTTGTAATCTTTGACACTGTAGCTTGTTTGGTGCTTCTTTGGGATCCTGTCTCCAAAGCCGAGGGTGTTCACCCTTGCGTACCCAGATCTGCTTCATGCCAAGAGGTACTCAATATTGTACAGGTTGGTGTTCATGCTTCTTGATCATCGGCCTCCTCTGTGTCGGGTGTTGTCCAGCTTGCTTTCCTCGAATTCTTTTTGGAAAAGAAGAGAACTCCTCATCAACTTCTGCACGTTCGTCAAGAGTGATAATCTTCTGCACCATAGAACTTTGGACAAGAATAGCATCGTTATCTTCATGTGGGTTCCTGGAGGGACCAGGATTTGGTGCCTCTTCTAGTGGCCTAAGTGCTTGATTTTCTAATTCCATTGTGATGCGGTTTTGGCCTACCCAAGCCTGAAGAAGTCCACTTCTTAGGTTGAGGTTGACTGCATGATCATAGATCCAGTCTTGGCCCAAGACAAGAGGTTCGAGAAGATCCTCGTCTTCACATACTAGCACTTTGACTGCCATTATAACCTCTTGAATGTAGAGGGGAAGTTCCACCTCTCCCATGCAAGGGGTTTCCACGCCTCCCAACCCGATGAGATATGCCTCTATAGGATTGACCTTCAATTGAATTTTTTGGCAGTAAGAAAGTCGAACTGCACTAGTGGCTGCTCGTGAGTCAATTAAAGCTCTCACGGTCCTTGCACTCTCTCCTTGTCCTACTTCTAGGGTCACAAAAGGTCGCCAATGGACTATCCTATGGGAACATTCACCTAAAGCCTCGCACATGGCCATGTGATAACCTAGGGATTCTTGAGTGTCAAGCCTAGGCTGACCTCTACCCTATCTCCTCAATTTCATTCGTCGGATGCGTTCCAAAGGTTTTGCCTGTGCTTCTTCTCGAATTTTCTTTTCCTCTTCTTTACGTTTCTTTGCAGTATTGAGTTGATTTAACATCTCCTCCATGAGGGGTTCCTCATATAACTTGACTCTGCATCCACTTATGTAACTTGGTAGAATATCGCCTTCTAGAGTGGCTAGTTGAACTGCTCCACTTGTGGAGATCCTATTGATAATCATTGTTCCATAGCCTCTTTTCTCTAATTTCCATGCATGTTGCTTCAAAGTGTAGACTAGGACTAGGTCTCTTGCTTTCAAGCCTTTATCCTTCACGTGTGCATCGAAATATGCTTTTTGCCTCTTCTTGGCTGCATAAATTCCTGCTGCAGCTCTTAATCGTGTTTCACCTAAACGTTCAAGATCGAAGATTCTAGAGGAGACCTCATGGCCTGTCCAATCATGGTCATGTGCTACCTTCAATGTAGGTATCAAAAAGTCCAATGGTAGCATTGCATTTTGGCCGAACACCATCTGAAAGGGTGTGGCTTGGAGTACCATTTTATAGGCAACTCTGTATGCCCAAACAGCATGATGTAGTTGTTTGTCCCAATCAGAGCATTTATTATTAACCAATTTTGTCGATACATTGCATAGAATCTTATTGTGCTTTCAGCCTGTCCATTAGCTTGTGGATGATAGGGGGCAGACTTCTTATGTATCACCAAGAATTCTTGGAGAAGGTTTTCTATGACTTTATTCAAGAAGTGCGTGCCTCTATCACTCACTAACTCTATTGGCAATCCGTATGTAGTGAACACATTCTCAAATAAGAACTTTGCTGTCGTTTGAGCATCATTCTTCATCGTGGCTTTTACTTCTACCCACTTGGTTAGATAGTATGTGGCCACAATGATGTATTCAGCATGTGAACCCTTGGCTGGGGGATTAACAAGACCGACAAAGTCTATTCCCCATTTAGAGAATGCACGTCCACCCATCATAGGTTTCAATGGCATCTCATCTTCGCGTAGAGGATCTTGAGTTCGCTGACAAACATCACACCTCTTCACATAGGTATGTGCATCCATGTGAAGGGTTGGCCACCAAAGACCTGCAAATAGTATTGCCTTGATCACTTGATCTGGTCCAAAGTGTCCTCCTGCTACACCTTGATGAGCAGTCTCCAAGATCCATCTTTTCCTCGTCTGTATAGACTATCTCCAATGAGAGTATAGTCTATAGCTTCTTGTTCTAAGCTCCTCTGTCTAGCCAATGACATCTCTTCAGGGAATGTTTTCGTCCTCAGAAAGGCTACTAATGGTTCGCTCCAATCTGGTATTAGAGACACCTGGTACAGTGTAGCATGCTCCACCGGTGGTCTAATGCTGCAGATTGGGCATTCCTTGCACATCCTATGGACACCTGCTTCCATAGTTGGCCAGTGCACTCCGAGTCTCTTTAGTGTTTATAAAGTTCTTTTCCCTGAGTAGTGTTGCTCTAATGCACCCACATGTGCTATTTGCAACCACTTCGTGTACTCATCCTCCTCCACACAACAAGATAATATGCCTTGATCCGTGTACTTGTACATTCTCACTGCCAAGATATGGTACTTTTGGGCTTTTACTACCTCCCTATCTTGAGTGTTTACTACTGGATGTTTAGGCCCATATGTCAGTACTGGCACTAATGGCTTAGCCCACTGAGGTACAACTTCCAAATTAAACAAGTAAGAATCAGGAAGGTCATCTGATACTCCTTGTGGGGCCTCTCCGGATGTGAGCCTCGAGAGATGATCCACTCTCAAATGAGTCTCGCCCTTCCTCATCACTACCTCAAAATCATATTCCATTAGTAAGAGGAACCATCTTACTAATTGTCACTCTAGCACAATGGTGAGTACCAATGTGAGGAGATCCACCTCATAATTTTCAATCCATGGAGATGTGAGGACTAGTATGAAGACTATGAGCAAGTGATGGCACAAGTGTGTGAGTGAGAAGCACACAAGCATGCACACACATACACACACACGTGCACACAAGGCAAGAGCAAGGAGAGGAACAATGGAGTTCTTTGCATTAGTCAAAAAGTCTCTTACATAAGCTCAATTCACAAACAATCTAACCTCAAAAATGAGCTCTCTAGCTCTTTTTATAGTTTTCTCACTAGCTTTGGCCTTGTCTAGACCTAATGTCCGGCCTAGTTGAAAATTAGGTTCTAGAGCCTATTTGAGGGCTCAAACAGAGTCTAAAAATTATGAAAATTTGTATGTAGCTAATTTTGATACTCCTCAAGCTTGAGGAATCTTGGGCTTGAACAAAATGGAGTCTATTCTACCGAAAAATGGAATTTACAATGTTTATATAGTGATTAAAATCACTTGTGTTGTGAATAGTCCATGGAAAAAATGATTAGGCCTTGTTGCCGTATTGTGCATGACTGCTCCTTTGCGCCTGTATGCTCTGCTTATGACTTGCATGCTAACACTCCCCCCTTCCTAGCGTTTGTCGCCCCTGACAGACCTTTGTTCTATCGGGTGGTCGATATAGTATTGGATGACATTGGTGGCTAGTTCGTGTTCTCCTATCCTTAAGCCTTTTGCTAGGTCAACTTCCAATGCATCCCAATTTATGGCACTTGGGACCTCTGGTTGCAGTGTGGTGTAGTACTCGGAGTACATGGCTTGTTCACAAGCAAAGAGATGAAGTAGGTGTGTAGGTTTTGGTGCGAAGACCTCCAAGTGATACTCCCAGAAACCTAATCTGAAGATTTCTTCGAATGTCTATTTATAGCATGCAGGGAGGTAATTGATGTGTGCATGCCAAGCATAAGCCACACAAATGTTGGGGGTGGTGCTCATGTCGTACACCAAATCGTAATTTCCGTTGGTAAACCCTGGTAGACGTACCTGTGGTGCTGCTACATTTCTAAAGGTTTTTAGTACTACCTGCATCATATCTAAAATCTTAAGCATCATTTGGGCCGCCACATCTAGCATGGGCTTCAGTCGAGGCATCTAATGTCGAATTGTGGCCATCATGTATGCTATCGATGGTGGTCCCTGCGGTGGTGCTATGTATGGATAATTGAGCCACTCCTTACATTGAGCATTGTTTTGTACCTTTATGTTGAATGCTTTCCATGATCGGCGTTGTGGAACAGGGCCATAGCATGGATTGTAAAGTAGATGTAATGGCGCATTGTTCCAGGTGCACAGCATTTCATGATATGTTTCAAGAAGTTTCTGCCGCCATGTCGGTTGACAGATTTTGCCTTTTTGCACCTCTGGAGGAAGGTCTTCGGGTTGAAATTGGGTTGCGAAGGAAGGTATCTTTCCGGTGACTCTCTGTATTTCTGCATTATAATCTGCGAAAATGATATAGTAAGGCCTGTATTGGAGTTCTGATGAGAGGATAAGGCGTCTAGATGACAGGTTCTTGAAGTAATCGGATTGTAATACAGTTTCTTCTATTACTCTCATGGCCTCATTTTGCACTACTGTTCGCTCTTCATGTGAACTCCCCATTTCCTCCACTTGTCGTAGCCATGGAGGTCGCGGTGCTTCGAACGTATCCTAACCTTCTTCCATTTGTTGACCTCCTGGGCAGGGTTGTGGGTCATATTCTTCTTCAAACGTTTGTTCCACAAGAATTTTCACTGTTTCTCCATCGGTGGGAGCCTCTGGTGGGGAAGGTGGTCTTTCATATTGTAGTAGGTGTGCTTGCAATTCTGTGTGAGAAGTGAATCCATGGAGGAGGTGGTTTGAGGGGCAGTCGTTGTGTCTTTTTGTTGTTTCTGCTTTAGTTGACCCAGTTCCTCTGATAACTGGTCATGTGCTTCGAGGAGAGTAGCATAGTCTTCCAAGATGATCTTGATATTGTCAGGGGTCACAGCTTGAAACCTTGAGGGATTGATGGGTGCCCCAGGTGTGCTTTCGATAGCTGCTTCTAGGTTTTCCTGATTCTATAGTTGCAGGCATCGATTCTCTTCATGAGCAGCTGCAAGGTGTCGCTTGAGTAGGGCCATATTTTGCTGAAGCTTTGAATTGCATTCTAGCTGTGTCTGTAGATGACCTTCTACCATTTGTATTGCTTCCTGGTCTGTGTTCTGTAACTATACTTCCAATATGCTATGAGCCTCTTGTAAAGTTTGGAATTGTGTATGGAGGCGAGCATTCTCCTCTTCTAGTGCAGGAAGACGATGTTGCAGCACCTCCGAGTGCTCTTGCAGTTGTATGTTATGTTACTGGAGCTGATTGTACTCTATCTGTAACTGTCATATACATGCGAGCATGGTGTCCAATGCATTGCCTATGGATGAGGGTGTGGTTTGTACAATGGAAGATGCACGGGGAGGGGATTGGGGAATGGGAAGAGTGAATGATGTGTCTATTGGAGATGTGTGAGTGGGTGAAATTGGTGGAGGGGGAATGGGAGAAGGTGGAAGTGTGGGAGGCGGGGGAGGTGCTGTGGGTGGCGAAATGTCCATACCTTCAGGAGTGGGTGCAAGTGTGGTGTCTACCATGTATATTGGAATAGTAGGTGGCGTGTGTGTGAGAATAGTGAATAAGTTTTGCGTGGATGGTGGGAATGGGATTGATGAACTGGGTGGTGGCTTGATACATTCTACAAAAGTAGTCATGGGTGGGTTGAAGGAATGGTGGTAGGGGAGGTGGAAGATGAGAACTTGGAGGCGGGAAAGCCAAAAAAGGGGATGTGGTGGTTGGGAATCCGAAGAAAATGGATCTAGAGTCAGGATGGCCTATGGCTAAGGCCATGGGGGATGGTTGTCCTAGGGCAAGCTCTATGAAGGACTCAATTATGATGGTGGCGGTATTATGTAGGGGGTTTTGAAAGGAGGAGAACAAAGTAGAACTAGAGGTTGGACTACGGAAGATGAAGGCTTGTTCTGTGGGTTGGGTAGTCGAGGTGATATTTACAGCTTCCGTTCGAGGAGGTGATGGGGGTGGGGTCGGTGGTAGTGGTTCGGTTGACTCATCCTGGGTGACGGGGATCTCTTGGCTAGTGGTTCTTGCTGCTTGGGAGGTTGTTTCAATGGGTTCAGATGTAATAATAGGTCCTTTCGTAGTAGTGATGGGAATCTGGATGTTTTTACCTGACCGTGATTGTGTTTGAAATCTTCATGGATCGTATTGAATCGGGGGCCTCTTAATCGCTGCTCGGAGCTTCAGCTCGTATTCTATTTTCTTCCTCCTTACGCTTCTTTGCCAACGTGAGTCGTCTAAGCATATCCTCAGTAAGAGGTTCCTGATATAACTTGACTCTACAGCCACTAATGTAATTAGGCATTATGTCTCCTTCTAAGGTGGCTAATTGTATAGCTCCACTTGTCGAGAGTTTGTTAATGATCATAGGTCCATAACCTTGCTTTTCTAACTTCCGTGCGTGTTGTTTCAGCGTATATACTAGGACTAAATCTCCTTCTTTTAGGCCTTTATCTTTCACATGTGCATCAAAATATGCTTTCTGTCACTTCTTTGCTGCGTATATTCCTGCTCCTGCTCTCAGCCTGGTTTCTCCTAATCGTTCCAAGTCGATTATTCTTGCTGATAATTCATGGCTGGTCCGCTGATGTTCTTGTGAAACCTTAAGGGTCAGTATCAAGAAGTCCAAAGGAAGCACAGCATTCTGACCAAACACCATCTGAAAGGGAGTTGCATTGAGTACGGTCTTGTAGGCCACTCGATATGCCCAAACAGCATGGTGTAACTGTGTGTCCCAATTTGAACGTTTGTTGTTCACGAGTTTCGTCAGTACATTACAAAGGATCTTGTTAGTGCTTTTAGCCTGAACATTGGCCTGAGGATGATATGGTGCGGATTTCTTGTGAAGCACCATAAAATCCTGTAACAAATATTCAATGACTTGGTTTAGAAAGTGAGTTCCTCGATCACTCACTAACTCTATAGGCAATCCATATCTTGTAAAGACATTTTCAAATAAGAATTTTGCAATCGTGTGTGCATCATTCTTTTTCGTGGCTTTTGCCTCTACCCATTTGGTAAGATAATCTATCGCAACAATAATGTATTCAGCATGTGTACCTTTTGCAGGGGCGTTAATGGGTCCTACAAAGTCTATACCCCACTTGGAAAATGCACGTCCTCCCATCATGGGTTTCAATGGCATTTCATCTCTGCGAGTAGGAAATTGAGTTCTTTGGCACACATCACATCTCTTTACATAGGTACGTGCATCCATGTGAAGAGTGGGCCACCATAATCCTGCAAAGAGGATGGCTTTGATTATCCTATTGGGTCCAAAATGACCTCCTGCAACACCTTGGTGTGCAGTCTCTAGTATGCTCAAATAATCACTCTCATGAACACATTGTCTTAAGTATCCATCTCGTCCTCGTTTGTATAGATTATCGCCAATAAGTGAATAGTCTCGAGCTTCCTGCTCTAGACTTCGTTGTCGTGCTAAGGTCATTCCTTGAGGGAATGTGTTCGTCCTCAAGTACATCACTAAAGGTTCACTCCATTCTTGTGTGAGAGACACGTGATATAATGTAGCATCTTCTATAAACATGGCATTCTTTACACAACTTGTAGACGTCTACTTCCATAAAAGGCCAATATACTCCTAATCTATGTAGAGTCTGCAACGTACGATGTTTCGAGTGATGTTGCTTTAATGCACCTATGTGTGCTAATTGCAACCGATTCGCATGTTATGATTCATCTACACAACAAGCAAGAATCTTTTGATTATCCTATTTATATCTACTTCCTGCTATGATTTGATATCTTTGAGACTTGGTAATCTCTCCTTCCTTGATCCTTATCCTAGGATTCTTAAGTCTGTATGTGAGAATAGGGACTATTGGTTTAGCCCATTCTGGTGCTATCTCAAGGTTAAACAAATATGCATGGGTAATTCATCCACTCTTCCTTGAGGAGCTTCTCCTGAGGTTAGTCTCAATAGGTGATCAGCTCCGAGATGTGTCTTTCCTTTCCTGACTACTACTTCAAACTCGTACTCCATGAGTAATAGAAACCAACGTATTAATCGTCTTGTATTACATGGCTTATTGACTAAGTATAGTAATGCTTGATAATATGTAAAGAACTTGAACTTGTTTGCCAACAAATAATGCCTGAATTTCTTTAGTGCGTAGATCATTCCTAATCCTTCTCGTTCCGTAGTGTTGTAATTTCTTTCTGCTGCGTTCAACTGCCTGCTCGGGTACGCTATGGGGAGATCCATATTACCTTCATTCGTGGGTTGTGCTAACACACATCCTATGGCATAGTTGGATGCATCCACATGTACATTCAAACTTGGTCAAAAGAGAGTACAGAGGCTTGGCTATGATTGCATACATGTGTATAAATCGTCTGTGATAACCGCAATGTCCCATAAATGCCTGTACCTCTTTTATGTTGTTTGGCCTAGAAGTCCGCAATTACTTTCACCTTTTCTTCATCCATAGAAATTCCATGCTTTGACACAATGTGTCCTAGAATTTTGCCTTGTCTGACCATGAAAACACATTGTGTCAAAGAATGACTCCACAACACTCCCCCCCTCCTAGGCTTTGTCGTCCTCGATAAAGCTAAGAGGAAAGGATCATGCATTGCTGAATGGGATCATCTGGAGTCTTCAATTCTGCTAGAATTAATTCTGCAGGTCTTCAGTCTTCAAGTCATCAAGTCTGTTTAATCTACAACAAGACTTTAGTTCTTCAGATCTTCTGCAATTCTTCAATTTGCAAGGCTCCAGGCTGTAAGTCTTCAGTCTTTACTTCAGTCTACAATTCTTCAATCTTCAAAGCTGAGCGACACAATCCCCTTGGGGGTAGTCAGCCAAGCATTCCTCCCATAATGTAGTCCTTTGTAGGACTGATAGAGCCTCACCCAAGAGCCCCCAAACCTGAAAGTAAACATACAAAACAAGTAGACTATTTCTAAAAAGAAGTAAGCAATAATATTTTAGTCCAATTATAGTTTCCACTTCAAGGAGCATCCATTGCTACAAGACTTGCTCAACTAGAGAGAAGTCTGCACAAAAATCTTCCTGCTCTTGCGATTCAATACAAATCAATAGCTCAAAAAAAACAAGGAGCCCAATCAAGACCAAGAGTGCCCATCTCTTATGTCTCAATGATTCCATACTCTGTTATTTTCAAGTGAGTAACATTCTGCCATATGAAGCATAAGATGAATGTTGCCCTGGTCCTTCTATTATTTATACTATGCTCCTAGTCATCGAGCTTGCAAATTAACATGAGTGTTATGTGCTCACTGATAAATTAGACAATAGTGCAATGTTACTTCATGCATTAGACTCCAAGCATTCATGAAATTCAAACAGTTTATCCAAATCTACTCCTGCAAATCATCTATAGGAGTCAAGAAGGATCATTGTTGAAGGTCTATAGGTGTTGACCCAATTTGTATTATAAGATTAATCCTTAATTGAGCATTGTGAAACTAGGGAGTTACTTCCCTAGCCAAAAACAAACACTCGTAGCCTTTACAATTAAACAGTCCCAAATGGGTCAGAATCAACAAAGTTACCCCTACGTGCCGGTAACTTTCCTTTGATGAATATAAGCTCATATCATAGTGAACATTCTTGAAGTACCAGCATTCTGCACCGTAAGCAATTACCGAAAGGTACACAAGTCAATTATTCACAGTCTAGGAGCCCAAAAAGGTGAGACTACTTTGCAGAATGAATTGAGCAACCAGGTGGATCACATTTTGTGCAATTAAAGCTTATAAAGTGGATCTCCAAGCATTATGACCATACAGAAGTGAAATCATACTAGGTCAATCATGAGATGCAGTCAACTATCCAAATCATGGAGTTCCTTTGGCAGTCTAGACTATACAAACACTCAAAAAAACTCATTCAATGTTCCACAACCTGGCAAAACAAACACTTTGTCTTTTTTCAAAACAAGGGCCCTTGCATTTATGGGAATTCCAAGAGATCGTATCTCATGTTTCCTGTGGGCTGCAAGATCATTATCAACATGCATGGTCATTGCCTAATAATAATAACCTCTAGTAATCCAACCAATATCCAAGAAAACGTTTGGCTCATGCACAACCAGAGCATGATCACAAGGAAAGTCTATGCGTGCAGTATTCCGTCCCCAAGTAAGGCAGAATATCCACCACCACCCTCAACCTCTTGCCATGACAGTTCAGGGTTTAGGGGGTTAAACAGACAAGCAGATCCTTTCAAGAGTTTAGTGTATTTTTCTAAGGCCTTTGGAAGTGTAGGAGTAATTGAATGTGCAAATATGCCCAAAATTTAGCCTAGATTTTCAAAAATTTACCCCTTTATTTTTTGTCGAAAATGCCTGTCTATCGCGATAGACGGTGTCTGTCGCGATAGACACTGACTGTCGCGGGGGCTGTCTGTCACGATAGACGGTGTCTGTCGCGATAGACGGGGTCTATCGTGGGTCTTTGTCTGTCGCGATAGATGGTCTCTGTCGTGATAGACGCTGTCTGTCGTCTGTCGTGGGTCTGTTTGTCGCGATAGACTGAGGCTATCGCGATAGATGGTGTTTGTCGTGGAGTCTGTCTGTCACGATAGACAGTGTCTGTCGTGATAGACTATGTCTATCGTCTGTCGTGGGCCTGTCTCTCGCGAAAGATGGTGTCTGTCGCAATAGATAGTGTCTGTCATGATAGACTGAGGGTGTCGTCTGTCGTGCTTTGTGGTCTGTCGCGATAGACGGTCTCTATCGTGGGTCTCTGTCTGTCGCGATAGACGAGTCTATCATCTGTCGTGTGCTCTATCTGTCACGATAGACAGTGTCTGTCACGATAGACTAAATCTATCGCGGGGTGTTGTCTGTCGCGATAGACGGTGTCTGTCGCGATAGATGCTGTCTGTCGCGATAGACGGTGTCTGTCACGATAGATGTTGTCTGTCGCGATAGACTGTGTCTATCGTGATAGACTGAAAAAATGCAAATCTTTTAGAATTTCTTTGTGATTTGGAGTGCTCTCATGGTGTAGGTTATCGTGCCAAACATGCATTCAAAAAATATTAAGTTTCTCTATCTATCATGATAGACAGAGGTCGTCGTCTTCGGACCTGTGCAGAGTCTGTCGTACCTACGCAAGCTGCTGGAGAGGGTGGTACAGCTAGAACCTGCAACAAAAGCTCAAAAAACACACAAAAATAGATAGCATGCAAGCTCTCTCTCGCTCTCTCTCACAAGTGAAATGAGGGAAATGAGGTGGGGAGTGGAATATGACCAAAAACTGAAATTTTTGTAAAGATGGAGATGGAGGTGGGAGATGGTGGGGATGATGATGATGATGATGGTGATGCAAAAACAAGAAGAAATGAAGAAAAATAAGGAAAAGAAAGGATATTACCTATGACTACAATGTCTCAACTCTACGTCTTACCATCACACGCTCGAGCTCTTTCCCCAGCAACGATGCCAAATTTGGTGTCACTCTAGCACAATGGTGAGTACCAACATGAGGAGATCCACCTCATAATTCTCAATCCGTGAAGACGTGAGGACTAGTATGAAGATTATGAGCAAGTGATGGCACAAGTGTGTGAGTGAGAAGCACACAAGCATGCACACACATACACACACACGCACACAAGACAAGAGCAAGGAGAGGAACAATGGAGTTCTTTGCATTAGTCAAAAAGTCTCTTACATAAGCTCAATTCACAAACAATCTAACCTAAAAAATGAGCTCTCTAGCTCTTTTTACAGTTTTCTCACTAGCTTTGGCCTTGTCCAGACCTAGTGTCTGGTCTAGTTAAAGATTAGGTTCTAGAGCCTATTTGAGGGCTCAAACGGAGTCTAAAAATTATGAAAATTGGTATGTAGCTCATTCTAATACTCATCAAGCTCAAGAAATCCTTGGATTGAACAAAATTGAGTC
This sequence comes from Ceratopteris richardii, assembly GCA_020310875.1. Classification (NCBI taxonomy): domain Eukaryota; kingdom Viridiplantae; phylum Streptophyta; class Polypodiopsida; order Polypodiales; family Pteridaceae; genus Ceratopteris; species Ceratopteris richardii. The sequence goes on along the minus strand of CM035432.1, from coordinate 155,855,205 downwards.
TATTCTACCCAAAAACGGAATTTACAATGTTTGTGTAGTGATTAAAATCACTTGAGTTGTGAATAGTCCATGGAAAAAATGATTAGGCCTTATTGCCGTATTGTGCATGACTGCTCCTTTGCGCCTATATGCTCTGCTTATGACTTTTATGCTAACACTAATCTACCTGTATTACATGGCTTGTTTACCAAGTAAAGTAGTGCTTGTTGATCAGTAAAAAAATTTAAACTTATTTGCGAGCAAATAGTGTCTAAACTTTTTAACCACATATACCATGCCTAATCCTTCTCTCTCAGTAGTGGTATAATTTCGTTCAGCAGCATTTAATTGTCTACTCGCATAGGCAATTGGAAGATCCATATTACCTTCGTCCATAGGTTGTGTAAGTACACACCCAATGGCATAGTTGGACGCATCGACATGCACATGTGTTGAAGCTGAAGGTCAAGGACAAAGCTCCTGTGCACATCAAAGAAGTGGACATACAAGAAGAAGGAGCAAGTAGGGAGCTCCAAGAAGTACATGTCAAATTTTCAGAAGAACCCCGTACAAAAATAGTGATTTTAATCACTAAAAACTATTGTAAATACCAGTTTCTATTTTTGTAGCTCCATTTTGTTCAAGCCAAGAATCCTTGAGCTTGAGGAGTATTAGAAGTATCATCCTACCAATTTTCATAATTTTTAGACTTCGTTTGAGCCCTCAAATAAGCCCTAGAACCTAATTTTTAACTAGGCCAGACACAAGGTCTGGACAGCGCCAAAACTAATCCAAAAACTATAAAATGAGCTAGAGAGCTTATTTTTTAGGTTACCTTGTTAGAGAATAGAGCTTTTGTAAGAGAACTCTTTTGCAATCGAAGCTTTCCATTGTTCCTCTCTTTGATCTTGCCTTGTGTGCGTGTGTGTGTATGTGTGTGCATGTTGGTGTGCATTCACTCACACACTTGTGCCTTCACTTGCTCGTGGTCTTCATATCGATCCTCACGTCTCCGCGGATTGACAAGTAAAGAAGGTGGTGCTTACGCTTGAGCTACACCAAATTTTGGTGTCGTTGCCAGGGAGAGAGCTTCGAGGACGAGCGTTGTGATGGTAAGATCGTAGATTTGCGACGTTGGAAGGTAAAAAAACAATCATTTTTGTTCATTTCCTGATTTTTCCTCTTCATCTTCATCATCATCACCATCTCCATCTTCTTCTTCATGGAAATTTCTTGTTTTTTAGTGCATTTTCACCATTTTCATACCATCTTTCATGCATTATTGTGCGAGGAGGAGTTAGGAAGTGCAAGAGAGAGCAAGCGCTTGTGTTTTTTCATGATTTTCTGCACATATGGAGCTCGCCATTGCTCGACGCTTAGAAATTTGAATTTCAAATTTGTTTCCCACCAAAAAACACGATTCTGACAAAAAATCGCAATTTTCATAAAATTCAAGTTTTTTCAAAAAAATATGATTTTCTATTTCTCCCCTAAAAGTCTTTTGAAAAGAACACCATTCTGGGGTCATTCTCAGAATCGCGATTCTGTGGTTGTGCTCAAAATCGCGATTCTCTAAATTGCTGAAAACCACGATTTTGAGGCAAAATCGCGATTTTCAAGTAAAAACACGACTTTGATAAAATAGGATTTTCAATGGGCTCAAAATCGTGATTTTCAAAACACGATTTTCAGCCAAAAACACGATTTTGTGAAAACACGATTCTCTGTGGCTCGAAAATCACGATTTTCAAAACATGATTTTCATCCAAGGTACAAAATCGCGATTTTCAAAACACAATTTTCAATCAGAATCCCAATTTTCATGTCAAAAACACGATTTTGAGAAAACACGATTTTCATTCAAAATCGCGATTCTGTGATCATTCTCAAAATCGCATTTTCACGATTCCCACTCAAAATCGCGTTTTCACGATTCTCACGCAAAATCGCAATTTTTAGGACATAATTTTCACTAAGCTACAAAATCGTGATTTTCATGATTTTCAAGAGGTCTCCAAAACACGATTTTCAAGCTTGACTCAACATCGCGATTGTCTCAGTCTCCAGAATCACGATTTTCATAGGTGCTCAGCATCGCGATTTTCATGATTTAACAAAATCATGATTTTTGTGGTTGCTCAACATCACGATTCTCATGATTTCACAAAATCACGATTTTCACGATTGCTCAGCATCACGATTTTCATGATTTCACAAAATCACGATTTTCACGATTGCTCAGCATCGCGATTTTCATGATTTCATAAAATCATGATTTTTGTGGTTGCTTAGCATCGTGATTCTCATGATTACACAAAAATCGCGATTTTCACGATTGCTCAGCATCGCGATTCTCAGACCCCCAAAATTGCAATTTTCACACAAAATCGTGATTTTTCCAAAAGGTCCTCTTTGCCTGTTTTGATCCCCGAGAGCCTGATTTGACATAACTTTTTCATCCAAAGTCCATTTTTTGAGCTCTATAGCTCGTTGGAAAGCTCGTTGCGAATCCTACACGGCCTCAACTGTTGACCCTCAGGTGGGACTAGGGAACCAAGGGGATTCCAAAGGATTTTGAACCATACCAAGGGGAAATTTTGGACTCTTAACCAAGCTTATGAACCTGAGATCTGGTAGACACCTAGACAAGGATAGACAAAGCATTAGATCTTCTCAGTCTAGTGTCAACCATACAGCTAAGTCTTGGGCATAACATCTAAGTGGTAATCCTTACGTACTAAGCTCTGACACAAGTGACTCAGAAATGTCTTTTAGCATGGGGGAACCTGTAGGTGGCTCAAGAACTGCCGATCTACAAACACCAGAAGGTCCCTATAAGACACAATTGGAATATATTCGGACCAACCGATTAGGTGCTCGCATCTATGAGGATGCTTGAGGCGATCAGTGGTCCAACTCAAGAATCCAGATCAATCCTTTGGGCTGGAATACCCAATAGTCAAGTTTGAAGGGGGTTCATACATTGATAAGGAAGGAACCATGTATGTGGTCGCCAACCTAGCAGATAGGATGAGTTTGGAAATATCATTTCTGAGAATGAGATAGGAGACTTGGAACAAGGAAATGTAGGACAAGGACCCCAGACTCCTACCGGTAAGTCAGTTTTGACCAGAGTGATCACTCCAGATTGGATCCCTCAAGACAACAAAAGCATAGAACTATTCTTGAATAGAGAAACAGAGGAAGCCTTTTGGAGATTCAAGCCGGATCAACCTAGCCAATTGGGCATAGTCATCATCTACGAGTTCAAGGATCGAGAGATACCAGGCAAAGTTGTCTACCTGGATAACACATTTTCTAGAAGTCTTCGATTTAATCTTCGAATTTATTTATTTATACACATCCACTTGTATCCATGCCCTCATGCTTCTTCACCTGCTAGATCAAACACCACATTAAAACCTTCTAGACATTTAAAAACATTAAAAATCCATTTAACCTTCCATGATTCCATAATATACAATACTATTTATGAGTCAGTTGTCTATCCTTTGTTTGAAAAGTTCTTAGCATTGGAGGAAGTAAGTCAAAGATTCAGATTTTATCAGATTTGTGTTGCATAGGAATCGAAGAAGATACTTATGTTGCAAAAGGTTATGAATCCTAAAGTGTTTTCAACAAAGGTTTTATTGGATCAACTAACCTTATTCTATAATTTGGGAAGCTGAGGAGTGACACGGAAAGCTCTTCGCATGTGTACAGTGCTAATAAAAAGGGTTCAGAGATTTTTGTTTCAGATATAGGTATTGATCACTAAAGATTAGATTTATTGAAAGAAGGAAGACGTTCCAGATTTCATAAAGTCTGATATATTTGAAGAATTCTAGATACTAGTGTTAAATCATCCAAGGGGTTGATGAAACATGAAGACTTATTTTGAGTCATATGTAAAAGAATGCAGAGTCATATCTATAGGTATTCCTATTTCACGTAGTCCTATATTTCCTTTGTCGGGTTCTCTTTATGTTCCAGCTTTGAAAGAAGAAGGAAGAAGGAGAATGTCTTGAGAAAGACCCTGTTAGGATGTTCCTGTTCAAGAGAAAGTTCTAGAATTCTATTAAAGAGAAGCTTGATATTTCAGAGAGGTATCTTTTAGAGGTGCGCACATATATGTTTATACCAGATTCTGAAGGAAAGAGGTATGAAGGATTTACTGTTAGAACAAAGATGAAGACATGATGACATCATAGATATGAAATTTCGATGACTCATGAGTTGATTTCAGATGAGTTGATTTTAGTTCAGTTGAGTTGAGTTGAGTACAGACAGAGATGAACCAGCAATCTTCATAATACACCAAGTTGTGAGTTTTCAGTCAAAAGTTCCAGGATTCAATTCTTGATTTTGTTTAGTGTATTTACATGACACAGCAGAAGTACGTTGAGAAACATTTTTCGTAAGGTAAATGCAAAAAAGTGGATCCTAGTGTATGTTTTCATGTTTGAAGACAAGAGATAATAGGTTCAGAGTCAGTACATGCTATATTTGTTGTCAAGTAGTGATTGCTTGATGTGTACACTATTGGATATCTAGTTTGCATATTTTGTCAAGTATTGTGGTTCATATTCAACAAGTTCAGGTTTTTGAAGTTTGACGGAAAGTCAAATTCAGTTTTGAGGAAGACTTTTGGAGAAAAGATTTGAAGGTCAATTTGAGGAGTACAAGTTTGAAGTTTATGACAGTTTGTAGATCCAGTTCAGTTTGTACCAATATGACATTGCAGCAAGGATTGTTGGAAACAATATCCATTGGTCCATTTTACTCAGAAGGTACAACATGTATAGACTTCTGTTTTAATCCTTTTAAAGCAAACCACGTTGGGTGCCTTGGCTACGTCCTGTTCTTCTCATAGCAGCGACGTGGGTTCAATCCCCCATCAGCACAAAACGCAAACGTTTTACTTTTCAGCTTTTCACGTACGGCGACTAAATTTCGTGAGTTTTTTGAGATCGTAGCGATCGTTGCATTATGCTTTATGAGAAGTGTTTTTAGAGTGCTTTTGGAAGAGACACAACTCCTATATAAGAAGAGCATTGGCTCATTGTTTATTCATCCATCACCTAGTTCAACAACAAGATATGGAGCTTTGGTACCTCAATAGAGGTGGTGCTTCTTAGCACATGGGGCAGCCATGTTGCTATTTTGGAGCATGTTGAGGAGCGGCTATGGAGTTCTTCTTGAAGAAGAAGAGTGTACTCACACTCTTGCTTATGGAGAGGCTATTAGCAGCTTGATGGTGTGGATCGGCCATCCACATGATGTATTTGAAGATTGTCTTCTACATGAAGATTTCGGTTTACTTCAAAGACATTAGATGGTGGTTAACACAAGATTTACATCTTATGTTAAGAATTCAGGTACATATTCTCTTTATACACACAGGTACTACTTGGAGTTTATGGAGGCAGTAACATCCATATCAGGAGGAGTCATATTCGGCATAGGTACAAGAGAATCAGTACGTATATGCTTTATGCATATTTGGATGAGGTTAGAGAAGATATGTTCATATGAGTTTGAGGATTTCTGGCAGCAAACTTGTTAGCATTCTTTGCTACTTTTGTAAGTATGTGATCTTTTCACACATGTGTCTAACTTAGGGTCTTGTATAGCCTAAGGTTAGATGCGGGTTTGTTGATTATCAGTTTTAGACTGATCCTTCCTCTTTCTGTCACTCATATTCACTCTTCTACAACCTATCATGTCACACATCTCATGCATATTCAGATTTTTGTCCATACATCTGAATATGTTTGTTACATTTGTACATTCACTCATCCATCTATTTTTGTTCACATAGAGTGGTTGAGAGTTTTTCTCCCACATTGTACATTGAACATTGG
>CM035432.1:155776862-155846862 GCA_020310875.1 Ceratopteris richardii | reverse complement strand
ACTCTTCATATGGATGCACATACCTATGTGAAGAAATGTGACACATGCCAACATGCCCAGTACCCAATTAGAAAAGATGAGATGCCTTTGAGGCCAATGATGGGAGGAGGTGCATTCTCGAAGTGGGGTATAGACTTTGTAGGTCCTCTTAACCCCCCAGCTAGAAACTCCCATGCAGAGTACATTACTATAGCCACTGACTACCTTACAAAGTGGGTAGAAGTCAAAGCCACAACGAAGAAGATGCTCAAACAATGGCAAAGTTCTTATTTGAGAATGTGTTCACGAGATATGGACTTCCAATAGAGTTACTAAGTGATAGAGGCACACACTTCTTGAATGAAGTCATTGAAAATCTTCTCCAAGAATTCTTGGTGAAAAACGGTGCTCAATGCCACCCCATTTCAGATGGTCTTCGGACAAAATGTTGTGCTACCATTGGACTTCCTAATCCCAACTTTAAAAGTATCACAAGAGCATGAGTGGAATGGACATGAGTTATCCTCTAGGATCATTGATCTAGAATGCTTAGGTGAGACAAGGCTACGAGCGGCTGCAGGCATCTATGCTGCAAAGAAAAGGCAAAAGGCATACTTCGATGCACATATCAAAGATAAAGGATTGAAAGAGGGAGACCTAGTGTTCGTTTATACACTAAAGAAACATGTCCATAAATTGGAAAAAGGAGGATACCGGCCCATGATCATTAATAGAATTTCCACTAGCGGTGTTGTTCAATTGGCCACACTCGAAGGCGATGTCTTGTGGAGCTATATTAGTGGTTGTCAAGTCAAGCTATATCAAGAAGCTCTTACAGAGGGTATGCTAAAGAGTCTCAACACTGTTAAGAAGTGAAAAGAAGAAGAATTAAGGGCTAGAGAAGAAGCATAGGCAGAGGCTAGAGAACACATTAGGAGAAATAAGTTAAGACGCCTAGGCCTATATGTCAATCTTGAGGCCCCAAGATACCACATGGCCATGTGTCAAACATCAAGTGCAATTGCTTCTCAGATAATTGATCGACGTCCATTTGTGACCATAGCAGTAGGACAAGGGAAGAATGCAAGGATAGTGAGAGCATTGATTGACTCAGGTGCAACAACTAGTGCAGTTAGACTATCATACTGCCAAGACTTGCAATTGAACATAAAGCCTATAGAAGCCTATCTCATAAGTTTGGGAGGTGTGGAAACCCCTTGTTTGGGCGAGGTGGAACTTCCCATCTACCTTCAAGATGTTCCAATGAAAGTCAAAATGCTAGTATGTCACGATGAGAACATTATAGAGCCATTGGTCTTGGCTCAAGATTGGATTACAACCAGGCAGTCAACTTGAACCTAAGAAATCAAATCCTTCAAGTTTGTGCACATGAACAATGTATTACCTTAGAATTAGACAATTGCATGCTCACAAATCCAGAGGTCACACATTCTCTTAGTTCTTTCGAAACTAATCTTCGCAAAGAAAATGTTGTGTGTGTCAGTAACCCTACGAAGCAAAAGGACTCAATCATGGAAGCACAAGCTCAAAGGCCAGCAAACCTCTCTTCCTCTTCACAGTCTAATGCAAGCGCAACTCGACCAAAGAGGCAAGCAAAAAAGACATATGCTATATCAACTAGACAGACAGAATTCAAGAAGAAAGAAGCTCAGGGCATGAAGCATATTTGGGTATGAAAAGGAGAACAACCACCAGCTTTGCCACAACCCTTCCCATCGAGGCAAGCCAGCCATGCTAAAAGAAGCACCAAGAAACGAGGATCAGCTCAATCCTACGGTCTTTGACAAATTTGGGTGCCAAAGCAATCGATGAAGGCCGACCATAATAACATACAAATTTGGGTGCCTAAGAAATTAGTTGCAACTCAACAAAGAAAATTACACATGTGGGTACCCAGGGAACTCTTACATGCACAAAGGCATCGGCTCCCCACCATGCCAAAGGTCTCATAAACAAAGCCAAGGAGAGAAAAGGTTAAGAACCGAGCAAAAAGACCAAACAAAGATACACTCAACTCTTTGACAATAGTGCGAAGACAAGTAACAAGGATATGGGTTTGGAAGCCAAAAGCGCCAGTAGCAACCACAAAATGAAGTGCCAACCGGGAGGGATAACAATACAAGTAGCCACCCACAGATGAAGAAGCCAAAGTTGATCTCTGTTGGTGCATTTTGCCCAAGCCTACATGCTTGATATGCTTGATATTATCCTCATTTGTAAGTCACATGAGTAGTCATGTGAACACCTCTTGTAAAAGAGTACATTTTATCTCTTGTAAATGGAAAAAGAAAAAAGTAAAAGGATGGCTTATCTCATCCATGATGTAAAAGCAAATTCGTGGCTCCAACTACCAAAATCACGAATTTTTGAGCTGAGGGAATCTCTCCTAACTTTGGGGATCACTTTTAGGTGGAGCCATTCGAATTCGAATTCAAAACTCCCTCCAAGAATAGCTATAAAAGGAGCAAGAAGGAAGAGGCGATTAGCAAGCCTTGTACGTGACCACTTCATGTCATTTTGTAGAGATTGAAGAGCTTACTCCATAGCTCTATCATTCTACTCCCATTGTGCAAAGATTCATTGCCAATGTGGTTGTAATCATATGTGAATCTATACATTTATTATCATCTACCTCTCTGTTTTGTTCTCTACTATACTCACTCAGAGCAGTAACTTCAGAAGGTCATATCTCGAGTTTTACTGAACCTTTTTCAGTGTTTTAAAGTGCGTTGGATAGCTCTCACTGTCTAGTTTCTACCTATAAATTTTCAAGGTCATTGGATTTATACTTTTGGAGATATCTGCATTTACTGCTTACTGGTCTATCTCTGCAGAGCCCCGAGAATTGTGGGAATGTTCCAGAACTTGATGAAACTTGTTCTCAGTGCTCAGTCCATCATTTGAAGTGTTTTAACTTGGAATAGGAAGCTTGCTAAGTCTATTTGCTATGCCCAAAAGGAATTTTTCTAATTCCTTCCAGGTTGAGAGCACTGTTCATTTTTTCCAGCAGGTGTATGTCCAAAAATAGCAAGTTTTGGGAGCTAGTCATTTCGCAACTAGTCTGTCTTGACTTAAACTTTTGGGATACATGTTCCAAAGTACTTGGCTGATATTTTGGTGGATTTAGGAAGCTCAAAGGGTCTAATAATCAACTCTGAAGTCTCAGTTGGCTGGTGTGAAGCTGGTTGTAGCGGCACCTACTCATCTTTGGATTGCATCCACCATCTCTCTTCACAGTGGTATCAGAGCATAGTCAAGCAACATGGGAGATGGATTTCCATCAACAATTGACAAATTGGATCGAAACAACTATCCGGCATGGTCTCTAAGGATGGAGGCTTACCTTCAAGGGAGGAATCTATATGGATTCATATCCGGAGATGAAGCAATGCCAACCATGAGGAACAAAGGGCAACCATCACATGAAGAAGTGGAAGGACTTTCGAATTGGTGTTCGAAGGATGCACTTGCAAGGTCCTATATTCTAAACTCAATCTCTGATTTTCTTTTACCTCATGTCAAGGGATGCAAGACATCAAGAGAAACCTGGAATGCACTTGCTTCTTTCTTCTCTTCCAACACTCGAGCAAGGAAGAACCAATTGTGGATGGAGTTCACAACAATGAAGAAAAGCCCGAAGCAAAATGTGACTGATTATGTCACAAAGATGAAGGAGATTTCCGACCAACTTGGAAGCATTGGAGAGGTAATTGAAGAGGAGCAAATCATAAGACAAATCATGAATGGAATCAAAGCAGACGACAAGTGGGAGTCATTCACAACAGCCATGGATTTATACATGGATATGCATGTACCCGACCTCAACACACTCATGGGCCAACTCTTCACTCATGAAGCAAAGATTAGCAAAGGTGGTGAGTCCTCAAGAGGTAATCAAACTTCTGCCTTATATTCTGATAAAGCTAAGGTCAAGGACAAGTCAAAGAATAGGAAGAATGAAGATGAAGGAAGCTCTTTCCAAGCAAACTTTGCAGGTAGAGGAAGAGCTAGAGGAAGAGGCAGAGGTGGAAAGCAAGGCAGGGGGAGATTCCAATCATCTCAACCTTGCAACATATGTGGCTTATCTAACCATACTACTGAAGAATGTTTCAGGAACCCGAGGAACTCAAGAGGAAGAGGATTCAATAGAGGTGGCTATGGATCAAATAGAGGCAAGTACAATGGAGGCTACAACAACAATTACTACAACAACAATTACAACAACAATAACAACTATCAAAGTGGCCATAGAGGAAGAAGAGATTACAATAACTATGCAGAGGACCAAAGTCAAGAAGATTCATTATTGATTATGAATCTATCAACAAAGAAGGGTAAGGATGATGATCACATATTTTACATTGATTCGGGATGCTCGAACCATGTAGCAGGAAATGTGGCTTTACTTTCTGATTTGGAAGATCCTCAAAACAAGCATGAAGTGCAGACAGGAGATGACACAAAGCACTCAGTGGAGAAGATAGGTAATGTGAAGACATCAGATGGGAATATGAACCTCTTAAGCAAAGTCTTGTATGTCCCTACAATTACCAAAAATTTAATAAGTGTTGGACAGATTGTTGAAAAAGGATTGCAGGTTAGATTCAATCGATTTGGAGCATATGTTGAAGACCCAAGGCAAGGCTTTTGAAGGATTGCCAAAGGAGAAAAGACAGGAAGGCTTTTCACTTTTGAAGTGGAAGATACAAAGAACATAGCTTTGTTTAGCTATGGATCTCAAACTCTAACAGAGTTGGAGATATGGCACAAAAGGCTTGCTCACATTGGTGAGAGGACACTCAAACAGATTTGCAGGGACCAAAGTGTACTTGGTTTGCCTAATATCACAAGGCAACACATGATTTATAAGTGTGAAGCTTGTCAACTCGGCAAGGCTCATAGACAACCTTTCAATAAGAAAGGATATATGTATCAAAATCCTTTGGATCTAGTGCACACGGATGTGTGGGGTCCAAGTAAGGAGCCATCTATATCAGGCTCAAGATATTATGTGTCTTTCATAGATGATTGTAGCAGGTGGACCATTCTGTTTTTCATGAAGCACAAGGATGAAGTGTTTAATTGCTTTAAGAAGTATATTGCTCTTGTTGAAAATCAAACAGGTAGGACTTTGAAAAGACTCAGATCAGATGGTGGAGGAGAATACTTCTCTTCTGAATTTGATGCCTTCTTGCATGAAAGAGGCATTAAAAGGGAAGTCACTACAAGGTATACACCTGAACTCAATGGTGTAGCAGAGAGGAGGAATAGAGCTATCGTCGAAGCTGCAAGGTCCATGCTCAACGAAAAGGGATTGCCGAACTACCTATGGGCAGAGGCTGTGTCTACAGCCACATATCTCATAAATAGACTTCCATCTAAGTCACTAGATGGAACCACTCCATATGAAGTGTGGAATGGAAGAAGACCTAGTCTAGAGCATTGTAAAATCTTTGGATGCTTAGCCTATGCTCACATTCCTTCTCAAGTAAGAGGGAAATTGGATCCCAAGGCAGAGAAGTGTGTATTCATTGGTTATGATCAAAACCAAAAAGGATATAGATTGTACAATCCAACCAATAAAGGATTTTCTGTGAGTAGAGATGTAATTTTTGATGAAAACAAATCATGGTTTGATGATGACAGGAAAGTGAAGCTGCCATATGACTTGGATGAAGATTTTCCATCACTTCAACCAAAGGAGCCAAAGCAGATTGAAGAAAGTGATTCGGAGATTGACCTAGAAGACTTGGAAAGACTAAAGCTATGGAAGAACAAAGGTAAAGCAAAGATGCAGGATGCTACATATGGACCCGAGAGCTCACATCAACCACTTAGAAGGTCTTCGAGGGAGAAGAAGAAACCAGAGAGGTTTGGTTATGATACTTCTTTGGTCACCAAGCACTCAATCTACATTGCAAAGGATTCAACCAATGAAGAACCTACCACATTCGAAGAAGCACAAAGCAAGAAAGCTTGGAGAGATGCAATGGATGAAGAAATGGAAGCCTTGAAGGAGAATGACACTTGGGAGCTTGTACCTAACAAGCCATCTATGAAGATAATCGGATCTCGATGGATATACAAAATCAAGAGGAATCCAGATGGAAGTATAAATAGACACAAAGCAAGGTTAGTTGCTAAAGGGTTTGCTCAAACCCATGGTATTGATTATGAGGAGACTTTCTCTCCTGTTGCAAAAATGCCTACAATTAGGGTTCTCATTAGTCTTGCTGCATCTAGAAATTGGAATCTTTATCAACTTGATGTAAAGAATGGCTTCTTGAATGGATGGATTTCTGAGGAAGTGTATATGGCACAACCTCCTGGATATGAGGATGCACATCATCCTAACTATGTATGCAAACTAAAGAAAGCTTTGTATGGATTGAAGCAAGCTCCAAGAGCTTGGAATTTCAGATTGGTTACTTATTTGCAGGACCAAGGATTCAAAGCTAGCAAGGCGGATACCTCTTTGTTCATAAAGAGGAATGGATCTGAAGTGATCTATTTATGTGTGTATGTTGATGATATTATTATCACAGGCAATGATCTTGAAGGAATCAAACAGGTAAAGAGTCAAATGAAGGAGGAGTTCAAAATAAGTGACCTCGGACCACTCACTTATTTTCTTGGATTGGAGTTGATCTACACAGATTCAGGTATATACATCACACAAAGGAAGTATGTCCATGACATGCTCGTCAAGTTCAAGATGGAAAATACAAAGTGTGCAGGTACACCTATGGAGCAAAATCATAAGCTTAGTGCTTATGAAGGAGAGCCAATTGAAGACATCACAAGCTATCAAAGCTTGGTTGGAAGTTTGAACTATGCAACACTCACAAGGGTGGATATATGCTATAGTGTTAGCATATTGAGTCAGTTTATGCATAAGCCAAGAAGACCACATATGGAAGCGGCCAAGCGAGTCCTCAAGTACCTAAAGGGGACCATGAATGAAGGTTTGTTTTATTCATTTACTTCAGATATTGAGCTAAAGGTCTACTCAGATGCAGATTGGGCCGGATCTAAAGATGATAGAAGAAGCACATCAGGGTATATATCATTTGCAGGTTCAAAAATCATTTCTTGGTCATCGAAGAAGCAACCAACCGTGGCATTATCTTCTACTGAAGCTGAATATAGAGGTTTGGCTAATGCAACTCAAGAAATCATGTGGTTAAAATCTTTGTACACAGATCTTGGACTTCATTCTTCAACACCTCACATTTTTGGTGACAACACAAGCTCACTACATCTAGCAGCTAATCCGGTATACCATGCTAGAACCAAGCATATTGAAGTCCACTACCATTATGTAAGGGAGAAGCTAATGAGCAAGGATATTCAACTATCCTACGTCTCTACAGATATGCAATGTGCAGACATGTTGACGAAAGCTCTTGATGGTACGAAATTAAGTAGATTCAAGTTGATGATTGGTTTGCAGGAAATCAAGGACAATTGAAGACTTATTTGGAGGCCAAGCATGTTAGGCTTGAGGGGGAGCTGTTGGTGCATTTTGCCCAAGCCTACATGCTTGATATGCTTGATATTATCCTCATTTGTAAGTCACATGAGTAGTCATGTGAACACCTCTTGTAAAAGAGTACATTTTATCTCTTGTAAATGGAAAAAGAAAAAAGTAAAAGGATGGCTTATCTCATCCATGATGTAAAAGCAAATTCGTGGCTCCAACTACCAAAATCACGAATTTTTGAGCTGAGGGAATCTCTCCTAACTTTGGGGATCACTTTTAGGTGGAGCCATTCGAATTCGAATTCAAAACTCCCTCCAAGAATAGCTATAAAAGGAGCAAGAAGGAAGAGGCGATTAGCAAGCCTTGTACGTGACCACTTCATGTCATTTTGTAGAGATTGAAGAGCTTACTCCATAGCTCTATCATTCTACTCCCATTGTGCAAAGATTCATTGCCAATGTGGTTGTAATCATATGTGAATCTATACATTTATTATCATCTACCTCTCTGTTTTGTTCTCTGCTATACTCACTCAGAGCAGTAACTTCAGAAGGTCATATCTCGAGTTTTACTGAACCTTTTTCAGTGTTTTAAAGTGCGTTGGATAGCTCTCACTGTCTAGTTTTTACCTATAAATTTTCAAGGTCATTGGATTTATACTTTTGGAGATATCTGCATTTTACTGCTTACTGGTCTATCTCTGCAGAGCCCCGAGAATTGTGGGAATGTTCCAGAACTTGATGAAACTTGTTCTCAGTGCTCAGTCCATCATTTGAAGTGTTTTAACTTGGAATAGGAAGCTTGCTAAGTCTATTTGCTATGCCCAAAAGGAATTTTTCTAATTCCTTCCAGGTTGAGAGCACTGTTCATTTTTTCCAGCAGGTGTATGTCCAAAAATAGCAAGTTTTGGGAGCTAGTCATTTCGCAACTAGTCTGTCTTGACTTAAACTTTTGGGATACATGTTCCAAAGTACTTGGCTGATATTTTGGTGGATTTAGGAAGCTCAAAGGGTCTAATAATCAACTCTGAAGTCTCAGTTGGCTGGTGTGAAGCTGGTTGTAGCGGCACCTACTCATCTTTGGATTGCATCCACCATCTCTCTTCACAATCTCTACGTCGCCGAACACTGTTCTCAAATGGATCCCTAAAGGGAGAAATGGTCAATTGTCATTTCACCATCGACTACGCACATCATTTCAGGATCCACTAGTGACCTCCAACAAAGACTGCATAACGTCCACCAGCAACCCTGAAGCCTCGACGTGCAACGACCATGTGCCTTTGGCATAACTTTGTCTTTTGCACCATTCAGGTCATGCATTTCCATAGTATGCATTAATATAGGGCCACCTTACAAGGCCATGCATAGACACAATTGAGGATCCCAGGCACAAGCGACACATCTGACATATGTAAAATATTTTATTGATGCTATCACCTTTTTTCTTGTTTTATTCCATTGTTCAAAAAAAAAACACACACACACACACAAAAAGAGAAACAAAAAAGAGGTAGACAAAACAGGACTCAGTGTGCAAATATTCTCATCAGGGAACCATCATCAAGGACATCCATCAACAAGAAAGACAAGCTAAGGATTAGTCACGGTGATTGGAGTACAACATGAAGAGATAAACAGCGACCAACCTTTCACCATGGTAAGGATCACCTAACTTGGCAACATTACAACCATGATAGTTTAGGAGACCTCTTCATCAACATACCCTTAAGCACTTTGCTCACGACCCAATTTCTTGCACCATACTTCTTCCAATGCATTCCCCACGTATGCATGCATAGGGCCACATTACATGGCCATGCACAAGGCACCTATCTTGTTCAACCCATGCACTAATGCACTTACCCATCATCCATTATGGGTTACAAGTACTTGGCATGAACAAAAAAAAAAAAGGAAGAACCAGAGGACATTACGGTGACAACAACAAGAGCAAGGAAGCATTCCACCACGAGAGTTGCTCATAACCAATAGTGACAACCTCTTTTGAGTAGCTCACAATTTTTGAAAGCTCACAAAGACACCATCAAGCCAGAATACAAGGAAGAAGTACATACAAAGGTACTAGTGACAAATGAAGAACCAGCCAACTGCCCAAGCTACATTGGGAAGATGGACCGCTCCTCTCAACGTACTACATGGAACAACCACTACAACAAGGGTCTGTTAGGGACGACAGACTCAAGAGGGGGGGAGTGTTGAAGCTCAAGGTCAAGGACAAATCATGGAAGCACATCAAAGAAGTGGACACACAAGAAGAAGGAGCAAGTAGGGAGCTCCAAGAAGCACATGTCAAATGTTCAGAAGAAATCCCTATAAAAATAGTGATTTTTATCACTAAAAACCATTGTAAATACCATTTTCTATTTTTACAATTCCATTTTGTTCAAGCCAAGGAGTCCTTGAGCATTGAGGAGTATTAGAAGTAGCATCGTACCAATTTTCATAATTTTTAGACTCTGTTTGAGCCCCCAAATAAGCCCTAGAACCTAATTTTTAACTAGGCCGAACACTAGGTCTGGACAGGGCCAAAACTACTCAAAAAAATATAAAAAGGGCTGGAGAGCTCATTTTTGGGGGTTAGCTTGTTGTAGATTTCAGCTTTGTAAGAGAGTTCTTTTGTAATCGAAGTCCTTCCATTGTTCCACTCTTTGCTCTTACCTTGTGCACGTGTGTGTGTATGTGTGTGCATGTTTGTATGCTTTCACTCACGCACTTGTACACTTCACTTGCTCTTGGTCTTCATACCGGTGCTCACGTCTCTGCGGATTGACATTTATGAGGTGAAGCTCCTCACATTGGTACTTGCCATTGTGCTAGAGTGACATACACATATGTTGGCATCATACAGGAAGAAGCAAGTACGTGCATACATGCAGATCTAGCACTGAGGCAACCCATTAAAATTTTTCAATCCTTACACTATTATAAAAGTGATTCTCATCACTGAAAACCATTGTAAATACCGCTTCACCTTTTTGTAGCTCCATTTTGTGCAAGTCGAGGAGTCCTCGAGCTAGAGGAGCTTTAGTATTTGCCTACCAATTTTCATATTTTTTAGACCTCGTTTGAGCCCTCAAATAAGCCCTGGAACCTAATTTTTAACTAGGCCGAACATTAGGTCTGGACAGGGCCAAAGCTAGTCAAAAACTATAAATAGAGCTAGAGAGCTCATTTTTGGGCTAGCTTGTTGTAGTTTTGAACTTGTATGAGAACTTTGTTGTAATAGAACGGATTCCATTGTCTTGCTCTCTTTGTTCTTGCCGTGTGTGCACGTGTGTGTGTATGTGTGTGCATGTTTGTGTGCTTCTCACTCACACACTTGTGCCTTCACTTGCTCGAGGTCTTCATACCATCCTCATGTCTTCCCAGATTGACATTAAAGGAGGTGCTACTCATCACTGAGCTACACCGAATTTTGGCGCTATTGCCGGGGATCGAGCTTTGAGGACCATCGTGTGATGGTAAGACGTAGAGAGGATGCATTGGAATGGTAAGTAGTAGGTAATTTTCTTGTTTTTTTTCTCCATCTCCATCTCCACCTCCTTCTCCATCTCCTTCTCCACTTCATATTCCCTCTTCCATTTCCTTCTCCTCATTTGCTTTGTGCGAGTTTGAGAGAGAACGAGTGTGTATTGTTGTTTTTGTGTGTTTTTGCATGATTCTTGCAGGTTGCAGCATCCTCACCATCTCCAGCAAGCTCAGCAGGTACGGAACTTCTCTGCGCATGCCGCGAGGCATCGAGCTCGAGCTATCATGACACACCAAAAAACTGACCCTATCATGACTCTGAGTGCACCACGACACAGCGCAGCTTGAGAGCTCCTAGAATCACTAGCCTAATCAAGAAAATTCACCATATCCCAGTCTATCGCGACACACCGAGGTATCGCGACACACTGAGGTATCGTGACACACTCACCTATCGCGACTCACCCACCTATCGCGACACACCCACCTATCGTGACACACCGACCTATCGCGACACACCCACCTATCGCGACACACCCACCTATCGCGACACACCCACCTATCGCGACACACCCACCTATCGCGACACACCGAACTATCGTGACACGCCCACCTATCGTGACACACCGACTTATTGCGACACACTGACCTATCGTGACACACCGACCTAGCGATACACCCGCCTATCGTGACACACCAACCTATCGCAACACACCCACCTATAGTGACACACGGACCCGAGCTATCGCAATACACCGGCCTCATGAATAATTTTTTGGAGTGTACTAATTGATTGACTTGGGATAATTTTTGGGCTTGTTTTCTAACACATTGGGACTACCTTAGAGCCTTAGAAGTGGGCAAAATAGTAAGAAAATCATAAAAAACATTCTTGAACCCTGAGAGCCTGTTTTGAACCCTAAATGCTTGAACAATCATAACTTCCTCATACGAAATCCATTCGGAGTGATCTTAGGCTTGTTGGAAAGCTCGTGGGGAGTAGGGAATCTTTAGGATTGTCTTCCACAAAGCCAAAGAACAAGTTGATCTCTGAATTGCATGAATGAAATTGGTCTGTTGTGTTTTTTAAATTGAAATCTTGAGCTAACATTGGGACTGTTACAGATCCATTGAGAGCATGGAAGGGCAATCCAAGCAAGAATAAGTGCAAGCTTGGGAACACGCTTCCTGGGCACACAAGGACAACCAAGGAAGGAGCCTTAAGGTTGGAAATTCTCAACACCCTCTTTCAATTCCTAGCTTAGGCTAAGTACGGATAGAGGTTTTGATCAATTAGGGTTACGTGAGGCACAAATCAAGTCCAAGAGAACTAATCAACTAAGTACAAGCATTAGGTAGATCTTAAGTGCGAAAACCCTAAGGGACAAAAGTAAAATTGATTCAATCAATTATCAAGTGCGAAATTCACTTACGTACTCCTGACGACGTGATTCCAAACAAGCGCTTAACACAATATTCAACTAAAACAAACACAGTGATTGGTACAAATTAACCTGCAACGAGAGTGTACTTGAGACCAAGGGGGTAGATAAACCAAACATATGAACCTTAGGTCAGGAAGACACTTAGGCCGAGACAGACAAAGCCACAGATCCTCTGAAGCTAGTGTCAATCACACTGCTAGGTCTTGGGCCCAGCAGCTGAGTAATTATTCAAATCACCCTAACTCTGAGACTAGCGAATCAGAGATGTCTCAAGGTATTGAGAGACCCACAGGAAGTTCAGGTGTGGCCTACCTACAAAAGGTTGAAGGTCCTTACAAGACTCAACTTGAATATCTCAGGACCAACCGATTAGGTGCCTACATCTATGAGGATGGTCTAAGAAGATCCGTAGTCCAGATTAAGAACCCAATTCAACCTATTGGACTAGAACATTCAACAGTGAAGTTTGAAAATGGCGCATACCAAGACAAAGAGGGAACTATGTATGTAGTCACTGATCACCCAGATAGGACATACGAATTTGGTAATGTGATCCCAAAAACGGACATAGGTGACATAGAGCAAGGGAACATGGAAAGAGAGCCCAGGACCCCTCGAGGTAAATCAGTCTTGACCAGAATCATGACACACCAGAGTGGGTTCCCCAGGAAAATAAGAGTATAGATTTGCTTTTAAATCAAGAAACCAATGCGGCTTTTTTGAGGTATAAGCCTGCCCAACCTCATGAAGTAGGTGCTCTCACAATTTATGAGTTGAAAGACCCTGATAGTCTAGGCAAAGTAACCTACCTAGACAATACGTCAGAGAGGATCTTCGTGGTCACCGAGCATGGCAGACATGCCTACACATGGAAGGGTGAATTTTTTTTTCCCCAACCTCGGTCCAATGTGTCCTACAGCCACCAAGGAGCTGGGACCTCCCAAGCTCATGGAGCTCAAAGGGATAGAAGTAGAGACAGACCTGAGGTAAGCTTTGCCAACCCCCTGGGAAGAGAAAGGATGAGGATAGAAATGGATAGAGAAGAAACCAAGAGACCTAGAGCCCCAAGGAACCAAAGAAATGCTGATGATTTTCCTTTGCCAAGGCCTAAAGAACACACTAGAACCTTGAGGCCAACTCAGTTGGTGAAGTCCATGAAGAACTATTTCGACGGTACAAGAGACCCATACGATCATGTAGCTGAATTTAGACAAGTCTTGAGAGCTGAACAAGTGGAGGACCTATTCACACAATACAATGCTTTTGGTCTAACCCTTAGGAACACTGCCCTTACATGGTTTCAACCCCTCAATGAGATGCAGTTCAGAAACATAGACCAGCTTTTAGAGGCATTCATCATGGAGTTTTCTAAGAGTGGCATAAGTCACAACACTTCCTCACTAATTCATAGCTTCAAGCAAACACCTCACGAGATGGTTAGGCTTGCAGGAAGAAGGTTTAGACATACCTAGAGAGATGTCCCATTCTTGAGTTACGCACTCCAGCCAAACAGGTGGCCTTATTCTTGGATGGATTGCTAAGTACCAAATTGAGATCATATGTGTACTTGAAGGATCCTAGGACCATAGAAGAGTGTGTACGTATGTGCATCGACATCGAGGATAACCTAGGGGAGGAATTAGAACTTTCAAAAATCTACAAAGATTCAGATAGTTCTACTAGCCTCTCTTCCTCGCAATCCACCTCTATTGAGGAACTCGCTGAGAAGGTAGCTCAAAAGCTAGGAGTCTCAAGTAAACAAATACCAAGGCTTGCACCAGTGAGCTATACCTGTGGAGGTGACCATATGGCAAATGTATGTCCCATTATGGCCCAACCCCAAGTGAATCCTAGTAACCAGTACTGCACCATAGAATGGAGGTACACCAATCGCACTGCGCAAGATTGCCCATACAATAAGCAAGCAGTTAGGCAAACGCACCCACAACCATACCCTCAACAAGGAAGATACCAAAACAAGTACCCCCCTCAACAATATGGTAGACCACATCAACCCTATCAAACCCAACAAAGGCCTCAACCTGTGTTAGTGCAACAACCCCCTGCTCCAACCAATGTGATTCCAATAAAGTACACAGCTGCAGAAGAGAATCTGAATAGAGCCATAGTGCTAGTGACACCATTGCTTTCTGAAAGTGATCCCGATGATCATAGTTTTGACTCTACTCACATTGAAAGCCCTCATTTCCTAGAGGACCATGCTTCAGATGTCAGAGAGATCACCTCATACGTGATTGTCCACTGCCTGCCCCTACACAACCCCATCCAGTGACAATTTAGGGCTTTTATCAAGATTGCGGAAAAGATCATCTCTTACGAGATTGCCCAAAGAACCCCAATAACCTGCCAAAAATCACTCCTATCAACATCATTGGACTAGTAGTAGACTCTACAAGAAGTGTAACTTCCACTGCCCAAGTGCATGTGGTCACTAGAGCTCAAGCCTTGCAGCAAACTCAAGGAGTAGGGCAAGAAAAGAGTTCTGAGGTTAGTGAGACAGAGAGTATAACCAAGAAAAGGACGAGAGCATGGAGAGATAGCCGAGAGAGAATGAAAAGACAATGGTCACAGAAAATGAGCGAACTTGAAGAAAGCTTGAGAGAAACCAAAGCAAAGATAAGTGAACTCACATCTCAAAACCACTCTCACACTACCCCACCACCATCCTTTCCATCTCCCACCACCCCATCACTTTCCATTCCCCAACTTTCTAATCCACCACACATAACCCACCCACCACCCAGAGTAGGATCAGTCCTAGCCGATCCCACTCCTGAGGATCTAGACATGATGCTTAAAGCATGTGAGGCCAGAATCCAGGAAGGGCCAAATGTAACAGATCATGACAAGTGTTACCCTAGAGCTGATCTAGAGGTAGAGAGAACAAAACTTTGTGCTAAGATAGTAGAATTGGTGCAAGCCATGTTTGAAGCCAGTCGCTTATTCAATAGCCCTAGCTCCACTAGAACACCATTGCATTTTGATGGTCTATTAGATAGATTGGAGAGGTTACTTACAAAGTCTAGAAAAGGGGCTACCAGGCTAAGGAGAGGGCAAGTGGTAGAATAAGCATTCCTCCCCAGGAAGCTTATGTGCCTAACTCCATTGAACCCGACACCTCTCCTTCTTTGAATAGGTATTCACCAGAGTTCCTGAGAGAGATTCAAGAAGAGAAGTGGGCAAAGGAAAGTGAAGTCCCTCCTCCCATTGAACTTGTGGATGACGTACATGATCAATTCCCACAGGACATCCCTTCTATTTATGAAGAGCAGGAGAGTTCCCAATCTCATGAGAGATTAGATTTTGAGTCTAATTCCTTGCAACAGTTACCACATTTCATAGGCCCATGGGAAACTAAGTCAACATGCATGAGAGCGCCCACGGTCATGATAAGAAATGAAGATTCAATCATACCTATGAATACGGAGGTAGTAAAGAACACTATAGTGCAGTGCAACCTCACTTTAGAAGAGCTACTCAAGGTTAAGCCTGAATTGTGGAAACATGTGGCCAAACAAGTGCCAGACGTAACGAAATCTCGTTCCCAGGTAAGATCTCATAGAACAGTGCCACAAATACCATTGGATAAGATAGGAAACATGAGTGAAGGAGAAGAAGGAAATACCTATCTCCCAGTTACCCATCAGGGATACACAACCAAGGCAATTTTGGACTCAGGTGCACGAGTTGCAATTGCTACCACTTCCCTATGGAAGTGTTGGGGCAAGCCAGCACTCCGGTCGATGAGAATGAAATTGCAGATGGCCGATAGTCATATTGAGAGGCCCTTAGGGAGAAGAGAGAAAAAGCCAGAGAGATAGGTGCAAAGGAAACCCATAGATCGGTTCAAGACCCAGCCTATGCACCTGTCGTATTCCCTGACGAAGAATTTGAGTCTCACAGTTGGGCAGAGATTTTAGCGACAATGGATGTAGCCATCAATGAAGAACAATGGACACCTCACTGTGATGAGGATGGCTATGACATTTCAGTCTTTTCCATAGAGCCAATCATGGGAGATTCAGTTATGGAAGAATGTGAACCTAGCAATGATGCAAGTGACTGATCTAGAGTCAATCATTATGGACCCACAATTTGCATCAGATGAAGAATACTTTATGAAGTAGAAGTTCACCCTTAGAGACATGAAGAGCTCAATAATGATATGAGATTAACCACACACGTGACCACGAGGAGTGAAGGAAAGAAAAGAAAGAAGAAAGAAGTCACTCCGAAGGAAGAGGAATCCTTGTTTGAGGTCCCTGAAAATTTCAAGAAGTACGAAATAGAAGATAGAAGAGTCATGGTAAGAATTCCTAAGCATGAGGCACAATCAGGAGATGCCTATGATAGCAAGGAAACTACCAATAAAATAGTTGTAGCCATAGAGGAGGGAGAAGAAATATGCACCTACATAGGGCATGACCTGATGGAAGAAGAAGAGCAAGAGTTGATAGCTTTGCTAAGAGAGTACAGAGATGTATTCGCTTGGAGCTACAAGGACCTGAAAGGTGTAGACTGTGACATATGCTCACATACGATCCCCATGACCTCAGATGCCAGACCCTCTAAGCAGAAGCCCTACACATACAATGACAACTACGCTGCCAAAATTAAAGAAGAGATAGATCTCTTGGTTGAAGCTAGATTTATCTATGAAATTGAGCACACTGAATGGGTATCCCCCATTGTAGTGGTGCCCAAAAAGAATGGCAAATTACGTGTATGCATTAATTTGAAGAAGGTTAACGCAGCCACTATTAGAGATAGTTATCCACTTCCTATCACTGAGCATCTATTAGAAAGTGTAGCAGGCAAGGAAGTGTACAGCTTCTTGGATGGGTTCTCTGGCTACAATCAAGTAGCCATTGCACCAAAAGATCAGCATAAGACGACTTTTGTCACAGAGTGGGGCATATTTGCTTTTCGGGTAATGCCATTTGGACTTACCAATGCTCCTGCAACCTTCCAAAGATTGATGTGTCATGTGTTTAAAGAGTTCTTGAAGAAGAATTTGGAAGTCTATGTTGATGATCTTTGCGCCCATTCCAACATTAGACAGACCCATATACCTGAACTCAAACAAATCTTTAACAAATGTAGAGAATATCAAGTTTGCCTGAGCCTAGAAAAGTGTGTTTTCATGGTCAGGCAAGGCAAAATTCTATGACACATAGTGTCAAAGAATGGCATATCCACAGATGAGGAGAAAGTGAGAGCCATTGCAGAACTACCTAGGCCAAGGAATGTCAAGGAGGTACAGGCCTTCATGGGGCATTGTGGTTACTACCGCCGATTCATTCACATGTATGCCGTCATTGCAAAGCCGTTGTATGCTCTTCTAACTAACTTTGAGTGGACTGATGAATGTGAGAACTCTTTCAAGGAGCTCAAACGAAGATTATGTTCAGCACCAATCTTGACCACACCAGATTGGAACAAGCCATTCCATGTGCATGTGGATGCATCAAACTATGCTATTGGATGTGTGCTTGCACAACCTATTGGTGAAGGTAATATGGATCTACCAATTGCCTATGCTAGTAGAGAACTGAATGCGGCTGAACGAAACTATACCACCACCGAACGAGAAGGATTAGGCATGGTATATGCGGTTAAAAAGTTTAGACACTATTTGCTTGCAAATAAGTTTAAATTTTTTACTGATCATCAAGCATTGTTATATCTTGTGAACAAGCCATGAAATACAGGTAGATTAGTAAGATGGTTTCTCTTGCTAATGGAATATGACTTTGAGGTCGTGGTTAGGAAAGGCAAGACTCATTTAAGAGCAAACCATCTCTCTAGGCTCACATCCGGTGAGGCCCCACAAGGAGTATTAGATGACCTTCCTGATGCTTACTTGTTCAATTTGGAAGTTGTACCACAGTGGGCCAAGAACTTAGTGCCAGTACTAACATACGGGCCTAATCACCTGGTAAACATAGAAGATAGAGAGATAGTGAAAGCCCAAAAGTATCATATCATGGCAGGGAGTGTGTACAAGCATACCGATCAAGGAATATTAGCCTGTTGCGTGGAAGAGGATGAGTACGCTAAATGGTTGCAATTAGCACATGTAGGTGCATTAGAGCAACATTACTCAAGGCAA
The DNA here is from genome assembly GCA_020310875.1 of Ceratopteris richardii. Lineage (NCBI taxonomy): Eukaryota > Viridiplantae > Streptophyta > Polypodiopsida > Polypodiales > Pteridaceae > Ceratopteris > Ceratopteris richardii. The sequence continues at coordinate 155,828,310 of CM035432.1, read as the reverse complement.
AGAACCCTACAAACATTAAGGCGACTTGGAGTACACTGGCCAACTATGGAAGCTGATGTCCATAGAATGTGCAAAGAATGCCCAATCTGCTGCACTAAACCACAATAAAAAAATTCCGTGTTTCTCTGTCAATCGCGACCGACACTGTCGATCACGATCGATAGCCACGATCGACAGCTCTATCAATCGCGACCGACAGACTTTGTCAATCGCGACTGACAGACCCCGATGGACTGCCACGTAGAACTCAGTCAATCGCGATCAACAGCGTCGATCGCAATCGACTGAAAATTCCCGATTGACTCAAAGACTCGCGTTGCCATGTGTCCATCGCGATGGATAGAACCCCGATTGACTGAATTCATGACAAAAATCTCAAAAAAAGTGTTGACCGTGATTAACACCATCGATCGCGATTGACAGGACCCATGACTGACTCTGTCGATCGTGATTGACACTATCAATCGCGACTGACGTGTCGATCGTGACCGACAGGCCCGATCGACACCTCTATCAATCGCGATTGACAAACCTGCCGATCACGATTGACAGGCATTTCGGCCAAATTTCTAGGGTTTTTTATTCCAAGTTTTTGGGGTAAATTTTAGGCATACTTATCAAGCAATTAGTGATTTGTGAGGTCCCTACACTAGTAAATTGAGAAAAATCCTGTTATTCTAATAGCCTGTTTGAACCCTGTTTTAACCCTAGAACCCTCAATAGTCATAACTTCCTCATACGAGACCCTAACCATCCCCAGGGGGAGGAAAACTCAAGGATCTCTAGAATTGTGTTCCATAAAGACACAGTGAAAATTGATATCTGAATTGCATGAATGAAAGTGATTTGTTGATTCATTTGAATTTAAGTCTTGAGCTAACTTTGAGACTGTTACATGTCCATTGAGAGCACTAGAGGGCATCCAAAGCAAGGGCATTCAGCAAGCTTGAGAACAGGGTTCTTGAGCACTAAAGAGCAAGGGATCAGCAAGTGAGGTTGGAATATTCTCAACTCCTTTGTCAATTCTTAGCTTAGGCTACACGTGAATAGTGCTAGAAGTAAGTCAAGGCAACGATAGGCACGAGACAAGTCAAAGACTATCTAAGAAATCAAGTTCAAGTCAAGAGATAACCTGTGTGTGACTGATAACTTTAAAGGAAAAGAACTTAACGTGGAACGATCAACTTAAAGTGCGAAAATTAACTCAGGTATTCCTGATGGCGTGATATCACACAAGATCATAAACATGATAATCAACTAAAAAGAACCAAGTGACTGATACAAATTGATCGGCAATGAGGCTGTACCTTGGGTAAAAATTGGGATTGCTCAGTTAAGCATATGAACCTTAGATCAGGACGACACCTAGGGAGAGATAGACAGAGTCTTAGGTCTTCCGAGGCTAGTGTCAATCATACTGCTAGGTCTTGGGCCCAGCAGTTGAGCCATCATTCTCACTACCCTAGCTCTGAAACTAGCAAGTCTGAGATGTCCCACGGTATGGAGAGACCTACAGGAAGTTCAGGTGTGCCATATTTACATAGGGTAGAAGGCCCCTACAAGACGTAGCTGGAATACCTTAGGACCAACAGATTAGGTGCTAGTATCTATGAGGACGGCCTAGGAAGATCTCTGGTCCAGATCAAAAACCCAGATCAACCCATTGGACTAGAACGTTCAGCATTCAAGTTTGAAAATGGAGCATACTTGGACAAAGAAGGAACCATATATGTAGTCACCAGTCATCCAGAAAGGACAGATAAATTCGGAAATGTGGTCCCAAAAACGGACTTAGGTGAGCTAGAGCAAGGGAACATGAGTGTAGAACCTAAAACCCCTCGAGGCAAATCAGTTCTCACTAGAATTCTCACACCAGAGTGGGTTCCCCAGGACAATAAGAGCATAGATCTACTCTTAAACCGAGAGACCGATGAAGCCTTCTGGAGGTATAAGCCTGATCAACCAAATGAGGTAGGACCAATCACAATCTATGAGTTCAAAGATCCTGATAGCCCAGGCAAAGTGACCTATTTAGAAAATACCTCGGAGAGGATCTTTGTGGTCTCAGAGCATGGTAGGCATGCCTACACTTGGAAGGGTGAATTTGTTTTCCCCCAACCTAGATCTAATGTCTCTTATGGCCACCCAAGAACGGGGACATCCCAAGCTCACGGAGCTCAAAGGGACAGAAATAGAGATAGACGAGAAGTGAGTTTCGCTAACCCGTTCGGAAGAGAAAGAACGAGAACGAAAACGGATAGAGTGGAACCTGAGAGACTTAGAGCTCCAAGAAATCCAAGAAATGTAGATGAATTCCCTCTGCCAAGGCCTAGAGAACACACTAGAACCTTGAGGCCCACCCAGTTGGTTAAGTCTATGAAGAACTACTTCGATGGCACTAGAGACCCATACGATCATGCCGCCGAGCTTAGGCAAGTCTTGAGAGTTGAACAAGTGGAGGACCTATTCACGCAATACAATGCCTTTGTTCTAACTCTTAGGAACACCGCCCTTATGTGGTTTCAACCACTAAATGGGAGACACTTCAAAAGCATAGACCAACTTCTAGAGGCATTCATTACTGAATTCTCTAAGAGTGGCATAAGGCATAACACTTCCTCACTGATTCACAGCTTCAAGAAAACCCCTCAACAGACGGTTAGACTTGCAGGAAGAAGGTTTAGGTAATACCTAGAGAGATGCCCTATTTCTAAGTTACCCACACCAGCCAAACAAGTGGCTTTATTCCTAGATGGACTGCTGAGTACAAAGTTGAGATCATATGTGTACTTAAAAGACCCTAGGACCATAGAAGAGTGTGTACGCATGTGCATCAACATAGAGGATAACCTAGGGGAGGAATTAGAACTTTCAAAAATCTACAAAGGTTCAAATAGTTCTACTAGCTTCTCTTCCTCGCAATCCACATCCATTGAGGAACTCGCTGAGAAAGTAGCTCAAAAACTAGGTGTCTCTAGCAAACAAATCCCAAGATTTGCCCCAGTTAAGCGGTGCTATACATGTGGAGGTGACCATATGGCGAACGTATGTCCCATTATGGCTCAACCCCAAGTGAACCCTAGTAGCCAGTACTGCACCATAGAACGGAGGTACACCAATCACACTGCGCAAGATTGCCCCTACAACAAGCAAGCAGTTAGGCAAACCTACCCTCAGCCATACCCTCAACAAGGAAGATATCAGAACCAGTATCCACCACAACAGTATGATAGGCCTCAACAAACCTACCAACCACAATATCAGGCCTAGCAGAGACCTCAACCAGTGCTAACACAACAAGCTCCTGCTCCAGCCAATGTGATTCCTGTAAAGTATGCAACTGCTGAAGAAAATTTGAATAGAGCTATAGTCCCAGTAACTCCATTACTTTCCGAAAGTGACCCTAGTGACCATAGCTCTGATTCTACACATACTGATAGCCCCCAGGCTTACTACATGCAGTCTCCTGAACATGGTGAGTCCTACTATAGTGAAGAACCGAGTGAACCTAGTTGAGAGCCTGATTACGCAAATGTCATGTACGCAAACCCCAACTCTAGGCCTCAACCTAGGCAAGTAAGACCCCCATTTCCTAGAGGACCATGCTATAGATGTCAGGGAGATCACCTCATTCGTGATTGCCCTATGCCTGCACCTACACAACCCCAATCGGTGACAATTCAATGATTTTGTCAAGATTGCGAGAAGGAGCATCTCTTACGAGATTGCCCAAAGAACCCCAATAATATGCCAAAAATCACTCCTATCAACGTTATTGGGTTAGTTGTAGACTCCACAGGGAGTGTGACTTCCACTGCACCAGTGCAAGTGGTCACTAGAGCTCAAGCCTTGCAGCAGAACCAAGGTTTAGGCCAGGAAAAGAATTCTGAGATTAGTGAGACTGAGAGCACAACTAAGAAAAGGACTAGAGCTTGGAGAGATAGCCGCGAGAGAATGAAAAGACAATGGGCAAAGAAGATGAGTGAACTTGAGGAAAGCCTAAGAGAAATGAGAGCCAAGATAATTGAACTTACATCTCAACCTCCCTCTCACACTACTCCACCACCACCATTCCCATCTCCATCCAACCCACCCCACACTATCCTACCACCCCAAAGAGTAGGATCAGTCCTAGTAGACCCCACTCCCGAGGACTTAAATATGATGCTTAAGGCATATCAGGCCAGAATCCAAGAAGGGTCAAACGTAACCGATCATGAAAAATTTTACCCTAGAGCGAAACTAGAGCTTGAACGAACTAAAATATGTGCTAAGATGGTGGAATTGGCTCAAACCATGTTTGAAGCCAGTCGCCTCTTTAACATCTCTAGTTCAGCTAAGACGCAGTTGCACTTTGATGGACTGCTAGAAAGATTGGAGAGGCTAATTCCACAATCAGAAAAAGAACCCACCTCTCAAAATAAGGACAAGCCAAGTGAAAGGCTAAGCCTTCCCACCCAGGAAGCTTATGTGCCCAACTCCACAGAGCTAGACACATCTTCTTCTATGAATCAGTATTCATCAGAATTCCTACGAGAGATTCAAGAAGAGAAATGGGCTAAAGAAAGTGAAGTCCCTCCTCCCATTGAACTTGTGGATGACGCGCATGATCAATTCCCACAAGATATCCCTTCCATTTATGGAGAGCAGGAGAGTACCCAATCCCAGGAGAGATTAGACTTTGAGTCTAATTCCTTACAGGAACTACCACATTTCACAGGCCCATGGGAAGCTAAGTCTACATATATGAGAGCACCCACAGTCATGATAAGAAACGAAGACTCCGTCATACCTAGGACCACAGAGATAGTGAAAAACACTAAAGTCCAGTGCAACCTCACTTTAGAAGAGCTACTCAAGGTTAGACCAGAACTACGGAAACATGTCGCCAATCAAGTGCGAGAAGTAGCGAAACCTCGTTCCCAGGTAGGATCTCATAGAAAAGTGCCAGAAATACCCTTGGACAAGATAGGAGACATGAGTGAAGGAGAAGAAGGAAACACCTATCTTCCCATCACCCACCAAGGATACACAACCAAGGTAATTCTGGACTCAGGTGTAGTAGTTGCAATTGCTACCACTTCCCTATGGAAGCGTTGGGGCAAGCCAGCACGTAAGCCAACTAGGATGAAATTGTAGATGGCCGATGGTCACATAGAAAGACCCTTAGGCTTGCTAGAAGGAATAACTCTCACTACATGTGGTGTAGAGTTTGAGCACACATTTGCTATCTATGACTTTAGCAAGAACCATGCCTATGAGATGATTTTGGGAAGACCATTCATGCGGCAATTGCAAGTGGTACAGGATTGGGGCACCAATTCCTTGTATTTGCAACACTTAGGTGTCACGACCAAAGTGAATCTCAAAGATTACTCTCATAGGGATGTACCCCCCATTCAATGGAACCCCATCCATAGAGCCAGAGATGATACTAAGTCAGTGCATTCCATAGGATCAGGATCCTCATGGATGCATGAAGACACGCACTTGTGGATGTGTAAAGTAGCAGAAGAAGAAGACAAGAGAGAAAAAGCCAGAGAGGTAGGTGTGAAAGAAACCCATAGATCAATTCAAGACCCAGCCTATGCACCTGTAGTATTTTCTGACGAAGAATTTGAGCCTCATGGTTGGGCAGAAATTTTAGCAACAATGGATCTAGCCATCCATGAAGAACAATGGACACCCCACTGTGATGAGGATGGCTATGACATTTCAGTCTTCTCCATAGAGCCAATCATGGGAGATTCGGTGTTAGAAGAATGCGAACCTAGCCGTGATGCATTTGAGGATGCAAGTGACTCTGATCTAGAGTCAATCATTATGGACCCACCTTTTGCATGAGATGAAGAATACTTCTATGAGGTAGAAGTTCACCCTCAGAGACATGGAGAGCTCACAAATGACGTAAGGTTAGCCACACAAGTGACCACCAAGAGTGAAGGCAAGAAAAGGAAGAAGAGAGAGGTCACACCAGAAGAGGAAGAATCTTTGTTTGAAGTCCCAGAAAACTTTAAAAAATATGAAATAGACGATAGGAGAGTCATGATAAGAATGCCTAAACGTGAGACACAATCAGGAGAGGCCTATGATAACAAAGAAACCACCAAGAAAATAGTTGTAGCCATGGAAGAGGGAGAAGAAAGATGCACATACATAGGACATGACCTGACGTAAGAAGAGGAGCAAGATTTGATAGCCTTGCTAAGAGAGTACAGGGACGTATTCGCTTGGAGTTACAAGGATTTAAAAGGTGTAGACCCGGACATATGCTCACACACAATTCCCATGACTTCAGATGCCAAACCATCCAAGCAGAAGCCATACACCTATAACGATAACTACGCTGCTAAGATCAAGGAGGAGATAGATAGACTGGTAGAAGCTGGATTCATCTATGAAATTGAGCACACTGACTGGGTATCCCCCATCATAGTGGTGCCCAAGAAGAACGGAAAGCTATGTGTGTGCATTAACTTGAAGAAGGTTAATGCCGCCACTATTCGAGATAATTATCCGCTTCCTATCACTGAGCATCTACTGGAACGAGTAAGTGTACAGCTTCCTTGATGGATTTTCGGGCTACAATCAGGTAGCCATTGCTCTAGAAGATCAGCATAAGACAGCTTTTGCCACAGAGTGGGGCATATTCGCCTTTAGGGTAATGCCATTTGGGCTTACCAATGCGCCTGCCACCTTTCAGAGACTGATGTGCCATGTGTTTAAAGAATTCCTGAGAAATAATTTGGAGGTCTATGTTGATGATCTCTGTGCTCATTCCAACATTAGATAGACACATATACCTGAGCTCAGGCAAACCTTTGACAAATGTAGAGAATATCAAGTCTGTCTGAACCCAGAAAAGTGTGTTTTCATGGTTAGGCAAGGCAAGATTCTAGGACACATAGTGTCAAAGAATGGCATATCTATGGACGAGGAGAAAGTGAAAGCTATAACGGAGCTACATAGGCCAAAGAATGTCAAGGAAGTACAAGCTTTCATGGGGCATTGTGGTTATTATCGACATTTCATACACATGTATGCCATCATTGCAAAGCCCCTGTATGGACTTTTGACTAACTTTGAGTGGATTGATGAATGTGAAAACTCTTTCAACGAGCTCAAAATAAGATTGTGTTCAGCACAAATCTTGACCACACCAGATTGGAATAAGCCCTTTCATGTTCATGTAGATGCATCCAATTATGCTATTGGATGTGTACTCGCACAACCTACTGGTGAAGGTAATATGGATCTTCCAATTGCCTATGCGAGTAGACAGTTGAATGCAGCTGAACGGAATTATACCACTACTGAGAGAGAAGGATTAGGCATGGTGTATGCGATGAAAAAGTTTAGACACTATTTGCTTGTAAACAAGTTTAAATGTTTTACGGACCATCAAGCATTGTTGTACTTAGTGAACAAGCCATGCAATACAGGTAGATTAGTAAGATGGTTTCTCTTACTCATGGAATATGACTTTGAGGTAGTGGTAAGGAAAGGCAAGACTCACTGAAGAGCAGACCATCTCTCTAGGCTCACATCTGGAGAAGCCCCACAAGGAGTATCGGATGACCTTCCTGATGCTTACTTGTTTAATTTGGAAGTGGTACCTCAGTGGGATAAGCCTTTAGTGCAGTCTTGACATACGGGCCTAACCACCCAGTAATGAACACCCAGGATAGGGAGATAGTAAAAGCCCAGAAGTACCATATCATGGTAGGGAGTATGTACAAGCATACTGATCAAGGGATACTAGCTGGTTATGTGGAAGAGGATGAGTGCACGAAATGGTTGCAATTGGCACATGTAGGTGCATTAGAGCAACATTACTCAAGGCAACGAACCCTACAGACATTAAGGAGACTCGGAGTGCATTGGCCAACCATGGAAGCAGATGTTCATAGGTTGTGCAAGGAATGCTCAGTCTGTCGTATTAGACCACCTGTGGAGCACGCTACTCTGTATCAAGTGTCTCTAGTACCAGATTGGAGTGAACCACTAGTAGCCTTCCTGAGGACGAAAACATTCCCTCAAGACATGACTTTGGCTAGGAAGAGAAGTTTAGAACAAGAAGCCCTAGACTACTCACTTATTGGAGATAATTTATACAAGCGTGGCAAAGATGGTTACCTTAGACTATGCGTCCATGTATCTCAAGATCTTGGAAACTGCTCACCAAAGGTGTAGCAAGAGGACACTTTGGACCAGATCAGGTGATCAAGGCTATACTATTTGCAGGTCTTTGGTGGCCAACCCTTCACATGGATGCACATACCTATGTGAAGAGGTGTGATGTCTGTCAGCGAACTCAGTATCCTATACGCAAGGATGATATGCCACTGAGACCTATGATGGGTGGATGTTCATTCTCTAAGTGGGGAATAGACTTTGTAGGTCCTATTAATCCCCCAGCTAAGGGTTCCCATGCTGAATATATCATTATTGCCACTGACTATCTAACCAAGTGGGTAGAAGTAAAAGCCACAACGAAGAACGATGCTCAAACGACAGCGAAGTTCTTATTTGAGAATGTGTTCACAAGATACGGGCTACCAATAGAGATAGTAAGTGATAGAGGCACTCATTTCTTGAATGAAGTTATTGAAAACTCCTTCAAGAGTTCTTGGTGATACACAAGAAGTCTGCCCCTTATCACCCACAAGCTAATGGCCAAGCTGAGAGCACAAATAAGATTCTATGCAATGTGCTCACCAAATTAGTGAATAATAAATGCTCTGATTGGGACAAACAGCTACACCATGCTGTTTGGGCACACCGAGTTGCCTATAAAACGGTACTCCAAGCCACACCCTTTCAGATGGTATTTGGTCAAAATGCAATGCTACCATTGGACTTCTTGATACCTACATTGAAAGTAGCACAAGAGCATGATTGTACAAGCCATGAGATCTCCTCTAGAATCTTTGACCTTGAGCGATTAGGAGAAACAAGACTGAGGGCTGCCGCAGGGATATATGCAGCTAAGAAACGACAGAAGGCATACTTTGATGCCCATGTGAAGGATAAGGGCTTGAAAGCAGGAGACCTAGTTTTAGTCTACACGTTGAAGCAACATGTGAGAAAATTAGAGAAGCGTGGTTATGGACCTATGATCATCAATAGGATTTCAACTAGTGGAGCAGTACAACTAGCCACTTTAGAAGGCGATATTCTCCCTAGTTACATAAGCGGATGTAGAGTCAAGTTATATCAAGAACCCCTGACTGAAGAGATGCTAAGTCGACTCAACACTGCCAAGAAACGCAAGGAAGAAGAAAAACGAATTCGAGAAGAGGCACAGGCAGAAGCTTTGGAATGCATCTGAAGAATGAAGTTGAGAAGACATGGTAGAGATCAGCCTAGAATAGATGACTATGCACACCCAGGATATCATATGGCTATGTGTGAAGTTTCAGGCATTAGCTCTCATAGAATAATTGATCGACGTCCTTTTGTAACCTTAGAGATAGGACAAGGAAAGAGTGCAAGGACTATAAGGGCCTTGATTGACTCAGGTGCAGCCACTAGTGCTGTTAAATTTTCTTACTGCCAAAAGTTGAACTTAAGTGTCAATCCCATTGAAGCATATCTCATAGGATTGGGAGGCGTGGAGACCCCTTGCATGGGTGAGGTGGAACTTCCCCTCTACATTCAAGATGTTTTACTGACAGTTAAAGTACTAGTGTGTCAAGATGAGGATCTCACTGAGCCTCTTGTCTTGGGTCAAGATTGGATCTATGATCATGCAGTCAACCTAAATCTAAGAAGTGGACTTCTTCAGGTCTGGGTAGATCAGAACCGCATTACACTTGAGTTAGAAAATGAGGCACTCAAGGAACTAGGAAAGGCACAAACTCCTGGTCCTTCCAAGAGTACACATGAAGATGACCATGCTATTCTTGTCCAAAACTATGTGATGCAGAGGGATGATTATCTCAACAAAGAAGTCAAGGATACAATGGAACTCCCTTCTTTTCCAAAGGCCATCGAGATGCAGCAACCAGAGACAGATAAAATGTAGAAGAAGTAGACTACCTATGCTCGAAGCCAAAAGAAAATACGAAGCAAGGTGTCCCAGCTACCAAAACAAATGTGGGTGCGGAAAGGCGAGCATCCTATTGTGGTCAAGCCACAACAATTGGCTCAACTTCCTATTAGTGATCGACACGTCACTAATAAGAAGTCTTCCAAAAATTCTTCTGTGAAAGTGAAGCCTATCTGGGTACCCAAGAAGTCGATGAAGACTGGCCCACAATCAAGACAAATTTGGGTGCCTAAGGCTTGCTTGCGGGATCATATAGCTACACAAAGACCACACCATGTACAACATGGTTCACTCACTCGAACAACTGACACCCACTCCTATTTGACACACATGAACACATCTTCGCCCATGAGCACGAGCAGAATCACTTGTAAATGGGTCCCTAAAAAGCCTCATTTCCAAGTAGACAAGCCCTCCAGAATCTCCACAAAACCGAAAGCCATTCACTATGATTGGCAACCCAAAGCTTGTAATAAACCCCCCAACCGCCATTTGTAAATTCACCCCCACCTACTAACTACATCATTCTCACACTACATCTTTCCATTTAGCTCTTAGGACAATTCATCCACTAACTACACCCACAATCATGGAGCACTCACTGATTAACTAACTTATCACTAAAAACTCATGTTAATGTTGTAATGGGGACACATGACCACTTGGTGTCCATTTGCAATGTTAACATTCAATTGTATATTCTCATAGAACCGGTGACCAGTCCCTTCAATATGGCCGAGGCTGCAGGAACTAGCTCCCAGGTAGGCACTAGCCCTCAGATTATGGACATTGAGAGTCTCCCCATCGAGGACGAGTTGAAGGAAAGATCACTGGCGTTGAGAGCATTACATGCCATACTTGTTCAGAATCCTCCCAAGGGGCACACATCAACAGTAAGCAAAAAATCGCATTGGTTCAGTGATGTGGCAGGACCTTTTGGAGAAGGCACTTACTTGTGGGAGGCAGAAATAGAGTTCAATGGATGTTGGGGTAGGTATCATTTCTTTACCAGAGAGTTTTAGAGGCTTCAAAATAATGAAGGGTGAAACCGATATGGAAGAAGAAGGGACTATATGATTACTTCAAAGCCCAGTTGTCAAAGCCGGACTTTCTAAGGTGTTCATACTTGATTAGCACCCTCACTCCCAGTAAAGAGAAAAAGGGGTATAGCACCTTTGTCCTACCATCTCTTATAAGGGGTAATGAACTGAAGCGCTTCAAATTGACTAACAATTTGGTAAGGGAAGTTCTCGATATGAAAGGCATGCATATCCCCACAGAGAAGGAGTCAATGGTCCCAGACAACATGAAAAACAGGAACCTGACTAAACTAAAGGACATGGTGGCAATGACACCAACCATTGCTATTCACCTTCGAATGTGCATGCAACATTTTGCGTTCCCTGCTCAAGAGAGATTCACAATGCCACCCAAGAAGATATGGTTCAGTCTATATTTAGCAGACGCCTTCAATTTGACAATCAACATGCCTCATTGGATTATTGACCAAATACACTTGGCACATCAACGGTGGTATAAGAAGCAAAAGTCAGTACTTTATGGATGCTGTGCTCTCACAAGGATTGTTTACCGATGCTTGGCATACGATGTGCCAATTCAAAGGGCACTTGTTTGGACTAGGGTGCAAGAATTTCAACAAAGACTATCAGCCGCAGGGCCTCCATCCAAGAAAATGAGGGGAGCAGTTCAGATGCCCTGTACATAGGCCCGTGGTGCCACACTGACACCGGACACAACACCACGACTTCCAAGGCGAGTGCAATCTTTCACTATTAGATTACCAAGGCATAGCGTAGAAGGACCGAATCTACTGTTCCCATCGATACCCACTGATTTGGAGTTCCCTCATGGCTTCACGCTAGAGGATCTAACGGATGAGGAGGTAGCAAGAATAATTAATGCTACTAATTTGGAAGTTGAGGTAGAGCAAGCAAGCGAGCAACAGACAGTCACGGACCAACCCCATCCAATCCAACCAGAAGTCGTCGAAGTGGATGAAGATGAAGAGGAGACTGCAGAAGAGGAGCAAGAGGGTGAACAAGAAGGACTATCCGATGAAGAAGAGCATGAATATGAGCAAGAAGATGTACTAGAACTTGAAGGTGCCCCTGCTTATATAAAGCAATTGAAAAGACTGTATGATACCATCAACCGAGTTCAAGAACAACACAAACTATCCCTGACAGTAGGAAAGGCCCTAATGAACCAGATCTTGGAAGATGAAGGTGTGGACGAGAAATACAGGGCAACCCTTGGCATGATTGCTGATGCATTGGGGGTACCTGAGACAGTGCATACTGCTTTTGCACACTCGCAAAGATCAGAGTGAAGATACGGCAGACGTCCCCCTAGACCAGGAAAACAAATGAATGTCTTGGTATCAGAACCACAGGGCACCACATCCACCACCACGGGCACAACCCATACCATTCATCAAACTGATGAAGCCCATACCTCAAGTGCACCCCCGTCACCCCCTTTACCACCCTACCCTCCAACTCCACCACCTTCACCTCCTACCAATACTGTCACTGCCACTATCACTACCACTATCACTGCCTTATATTCCACTTCCCATACCGAAGCACAGACTGTGAGTCAAACCTCACAATCCACACAACCTGACACCACCAATATTGTAAAGGCTACCACTGATACTGTAATTCTAATTGTAGCCACTGAAAACCCCATTCCCCCTATCACACTTCTTGGTGGTTCATATTCACAACTGCACACACCACTTTACACCTTCACAACCATCACCACACCGACAATTCCCATGTTCACAATCACTCCCACGACCGCATCCACACATGACTTCATGGACATATCACCCACTTCCGCACCTCTACCTCCCCCCATATTCCCACAATCTCCCATTCCCCCACCATCCACTTCACCCTTCCCAAGCACAGCATACACACTCCCTTTCCCTTTTCCCTACCCTCCTGCATTCAACACCTTCCCCGCATCCACTCCTGTTAATAATGTATTTAATACTTTGTACCAGTGTATGTCTCAACTACAACAGCATTACCAGCACCTAGATGCTCAGCATACGAGCCTGTTCAAAAATCATGAAACACTACAAGAAAGATTCATTAATTTAGAGAAGGAGAAGAGGCTATTACAACAGTAGTTTAATACCTTACAGGCACAACATGATCAATTAATAGCCAATCCACCCCAGCCAGATACTGAAGAAAAACAACAACTCGATGATATGTTACACACTCAGATAACGGACAATCTCAAGCTTCGATGTAACCTCGCCTTACTATGAAAGCACATGTCCACAACACTCGAAGAAAATAAGCGACTACAGAAACAGAACGAAGAAAACCTGGAAGCAGCAATGGAGGGTTCACCGCAGGAAATTGACCCAGAACATTTCAAGGCCATCCCATCTGAAAATATGCAAATCATGTTGGAAACACACGTGGATCTCTTGGAAGCACACGCAGCCTTAGAAAAAGAGAGGGATTACCTACTAAAGCAACTGGCAGCTCAACAAGAGTCACCAAAAGAAGTCACAGCCATTGCAAACACATCTGAGGAAGTCGCAGAACTCAGAGCACAACTGGAAGAACTACAAAATAAAGTTCTTCAATATGAGCGCCAACCCTCTCCCCTAGTGGAGCCGGAACCTGAGGGCTTAGTTCCGATTGAAGATGAGGAGATTTTTGAAGACCCATACGTACCCATGCGTGCACCAGGGGGTAAGCAAACAGAGGAATGGACACAATTGAGATCGAAGCTCTTGAATGGATGCAAAAGGTAGAGAAGGTTGGTGCAACCCATGATGAGAGAGTTGCAGTACAGATACAGTCGATGTCCCGATTGGAAGAAGTAGTCATCAAATCAGATTACTTCAAAAACCTCTCCCATTATCAGTGGATTGGCACGTCTGATGATTTTTATGTTCCATTATGCGTATTAATGGCATATTATAATGCTGAAATAAAGCAGCGCACAACAAAAGAACCAACCTCGGCAACACAGTTTGCACCAGATGACATTCCTGCAACCGCCACACACGGGAATATATTTCAACCTACCTGGAGGATACGTCTGCTTCAAACATACCCTGAGATGGTACGCACTTGGAATAACATGCCTTTATACATGAAGTATAACCCATGCCACTGCCTTGTCTTTCGACGAAGGTCTTGGCCAGAGTACACCAAAACAGTTTTGACAGTTAAAGGATGTGAAAAGTGGCTAAACTATGTGTACTTAGCACCCCCTCGTGGCCAACCCACGGTCGGCTACATGATTTCAACCATCCGACACTAGGCAGTCAGATTCAAAAATGTACCAGATATCATGGCATAGATGTGCCTCAAAATATTTGAGTTAATGTTGATCACTTTCAGAACCTTTCAAAATGTCAAAGCACCCCACCTTTCGGCTCTCGGATTCAATGAAGGCAACCAAGATCTTGCCTATGATATGAGCACAAAACCACCCATCAACGTTGTTTATGTGTGGCATGCTCCTATCAAGTATCTACCAGCCTGCTTCAAGCAAACATTTGAGGAAATGTTTATCACAGGGTTCTGGGAATATCATTCCGAGATATTCATACCCAAACCATCTCACCTATTACAGCTACTTGCGGTTGAACAGGCTCTACACTCAGAACAACTATGCAAGCCACATCCGGAGGTACCCGACCCAGTAGACTGGGATGCCCTACTCACTGATTTGGCCAAAGGGCTGAGAATAGCAGAACATCACTTAGCCACAGATGTCGTGGAGTACTACATCCAACGATCCACACAACAAGGGTCTATCAGAGATGACAGACGCGAGAGAGGAGGGAGTGTTGGCAGTGGTCAGGGCGGTCAAGGACTTACAAGACAAGGGAGCCAACGAGAAGGGCCAAGCAGGCAAAGTAGTCAAAGAAGATCTGGCAAATAGGCCTATCAATTCTTCTTGAATTAATACTTCCCAAATAGTGACTTTAGTCACTTTACACCATTGTAAATACCATTCCACCTTTTTGTAACTCCATTTTGTGCAAGCCAAGGAGTCCTTGAGCTTGAGGAGCATTAGAAGTACCTACCTATCAATTTTCATATTTTTTAGACTCCGTTTGAGCCCCCAAATAGGCCCTAGAACCTAATTTTTAACTAGGCCAGACACTAGGTCTGGACAGGGCCAGAGCTAGTCAAAAACTATAAAAAGAGCTAGAGAGCTCATTTTTTAGGTTAGCTTGTTGTAGAATTGAAGATGTATGAGCACTTTTGAGTAATCTAAAACAATTCCATTGTCTCTCTCTTTGTTCTTGCCGTGTGTGCGCATGTGTGTGTATGTTAGTGTGCTTCTCACTCACACACTTGTGCCATCACTTGTTCGAGGTCTTCATACCATCCTCATGTCTTCCCGGATTGACATTGAAGGAGGTGCTACTCATCACTCAGCTACACATGTATTCAAAGAATTCTTGAGGAAGAATTTGGAAGTCTATGTTGATGATCTTTGTGCTCATTCTAACATTAGACAGACACATATACCTGAACTTAGGCAAATCTTTGACAAATGTAGAGAATATCAAGTCTGCCTAAACCCAAAAAAGTGTGTTTTCATGATCAAGCAAGGCAAGATTCTAGGACACATAGTGTCGAAGAACGGCATATCCATTGACGAAGTGAGAGCTATCGCAGAACTACCTAGGCCAAGGAATGTCAAGGAAGTGCAAGCTTTCATGGGGCATTGTGGTTATTACCGACGTTTCATACACATGTATGCCATCATTGCAAAGCCTTTGTACGGACTTTTGACTAACTTTGAGTGGACTAAAGAATGTGAAAAGTCCTTCAATGAGCTTAAACGACGATTATGTTCAACACCAATCTTGACGACACCAGATTGGAATAAGCCATTCCATGTTGGTGTAGCTCAAGCGTAAGCACCTCCTTCTTTACTTGTTTATCCGCAAAGACGTGAGGACCAGTATGAAGACCACGAGCAAGTGAAGGCACAAGTGTGTGAGTGAAAGCACACCAACATGCACACACATACACACACACATGCACACAAGGCAAGATCAAAGAGAGGAACAATGGAAAGCTTTGATTGCAAAAGAGTTCTCTTACAAAAGCTCTATTCTCTAACAAGTAACCTCAAAAATGAGCTCTCTAGCTCTTTTTATAGTTTTTGGACTAGTTTTGGCACTATCCAGACCTAATGTTCGGCCTAGTTAAAAATTAGGTTCTATGGCTTATTTGAGGGCTCAAACGAAGTCTAAAAATTATGAAAATTGGTAGGATGATACTTCTAATACTCCTCAAGCTCAAGGACTCCTCGGCTTGAACAAAATGGAGTTACAAAAATAGAAAATGGTATTTACAATGGTTTTTAGTGATGAAAATCACTATTTTTGTAGGGGGTTCTTCTGAAAATTTGACATGTACTTCTTGGAGCTCCCTACTTGCTCCTTCTTCTTGTATGTCCACTTCTTTGATGTGCACAAGAGCTTTGTCCTTGACCTTCAGCTTCAACACTCCCCCCCTCTTGAGTCTGTCGTCCCTGACAGACCCTTGTTGTAATGGTTGTTCCAGGTAGTGCTTGAGAGGTAGTGTCCATTCGGTAGGAACCAGAGCCGTCTATCTTCCAAATGTAGCGGGGTTGGTTGTCTGGTTCTTCATTTGTCACTGCGAGCCTTTGCGATTTGTAGTCCTTTGGTATGTGCTTCTTCCTTAAATTCTAGCATGATTATGTCATTGTGAGTCTCCATTGATGGCCTCTAGATCTTCTTAAGATGATGTTCATAGTAGTCACACCAAGTACTCATAACCCATAATGAATGATGGGTAATTTTGTTCATGCATGGGTTGAGGAAAATATGTGCCTTGTGCATGGCCTTGTAATGTAGCCCTATACATGCTTACTTGGAAAATGCATTGGAAGAAGTATGGTGCAAAAATTGGGGTCTTGAGCTAAGTGCTCAAGGGTATGCCGACGAAGAGGTTTCCTAATCTAGCATGGTTATGGTGTTGCCAAGGTAAAAGATACTTACCATGGTGAAGCATCGATCGATGTGTATCTCTTCATGTTGTGCTCTCGGCATTGGTGATGGACATTGTTGATGAATGTCCATATTGAGGATCCACTGATGAAATTCTTTGAGTGCCTGGTCCTGTCTACTCTCTTCAAAGAAACATTTGCCAAATACTGAGAATCGAATTTCTTTATATTCCTTGACAAATGACATTGGGTAACTACACCAAAATTAGTTTCACATATTCTCGTTAGCTCACCATAAGCAGGAGTCTTCTCATCCAGTATTCAAACAAGGATTTTCAGGGTACCAAACTAACCCTTGCAGATATCTCCTTGGATGCTCTCATACATATAGTAGTTAAGCATCGCTCAAGTTGTGGACCTTCAAGCTCTTCCCTCCTACCATGGTAAGGGGAAACAATAGTTGTGGATGCCATGTTCATGCCAGGTGCTTGACATCTACCAGATAAGGCAGTGATAATATCATCTGCTAGCTGAGACACACTTCTATCAAAACTGATAAATTCCCAGCAATCAATGGTTCCACCTTCAACTAAGCATGACTCACTCACGTTCCATGAGCCAAACTTGGGAACAAACTCTCTCTCTCTCTCTCTCTCTCTCTCTCTCTCTCTCTCTCTCTCTCTCTCTCTCTCTCTCTCTCTCTCTCTCTCTCTCTCGTCTCTTTTTTTTTTTGAGCAATGTCACCAAACAAGATGATAGATGTTAGTATCAAAAAAAATAATTGACATATGTCAATGTGCTCTTGTGCATGGGACTCTCAGTTGTGTCTATACACGGCCATGTAATGTGGCCCTATGTTAATGCATACTTTGGAAATGCATGGCTTGAATGGTGCAAAAGACACGGTTGTGCAGGGAGCACATTGTTGTCGCTCACCAAGGCTTTCGATGTTATTTGCGGATGTTGATGCCATCTATCATGGAGGTATCCATTGGATCTCGAGATGACAATTGATCCTTCCTCCTTATGGGGATCCATTTGAGAACAATCTGCGACTGTGTAGTGAGCACTGTTAAATGTCGCTTGCCATCAGAAGTGCATTTAAACACCGATTCGGGTTCTTGGGAGTGGAAGGGTTCTGTTAAACAGAGGCCCTATGCTTGATTTTCCCAAAATAACCACTTCATACACAGCAATATACTAATGTTCAAGAACTCTATCAAGAATCTGTTTACACTTCACAATTTTACTATCTGTAATCAGACTCTTCCAAGGCTTACTGAACACACTCCAGTTAATGCTCTCTCAGCATACAACGTAGGCAATATTCAGTATCGTAATACAAGATTACTTTTGTCTAGCTTAAAGAACTGATCCAACACAAACTACCGTACACAACCAAATCAATAATAGTAACTCAATCTGTACCGTGCAGGTGCGGATAATCCATCAGAACAGAAGACACAGGATGATTCAGAATTCTCAACCACACAGTACTGAACTGTCATTACTGGAGCATGGGCTTCATCAAACAACTTACAAAACATCAACAAAACGGAGAGACATAATAGTACGCAGCATTATCAGAACAATCACAACGGAAACTACACAGAACGACTCGCTCAGACAGACAGTCTGGCGATCTTCTGGTCGTCTAGGTAAATCACAAACCGAACAGGTATCGATAAACAAACAAGACATCGATGAGAACAGAATACTCAAAATTACTCAACGCATATCACAGCAACGTTACAGACCAATCACCCAGACAAACAGTCTGGTGATCCCACTGAGCGTCATCGAAGCGTCTCTTTTTCATTAATTTATAAAGATTACAAAACATCTTTGTAACAACCTTTCGTTCGTGCAGAATATGAAAAGATTCAGTCTTTACAATTACCAATCCGGTGGCCGACTAACACTGGCACGCACGGTGGACTCGAACCCGTAGGTATACCAAAAAGCTTAGGGCTCATCTACTATCCCTTATAAATACATTGTTCTGGCTAATCTAAATGTCCGGGCAATTTTCTTCTTAATTGATTCTAACATCTGCTTCAAAATGTTCTGGTTCTACCAGCTGAGCGTCTGTACATACTGCACTTAAAGAAACAACCTGGGACATCAAAACTTCTGCTTGAGTTTGCAGAAAAGCTTCCTGTAAATAGAACTCATTCGATAGAGCCGCATCTCTGCTAACCTTCATATCTGCTATCTGTTTATCAATTCTAGAGAGTCGTTCTTTTTGTGTGTCCAGTTGATACTCTCTTCTTTCTATCTCCTGATTTTGAAATTGGATTTTCCTGTAATAGGTGTTGCGCTCTCGGCGGGTACTTGCGATGTCTTTCTGTAATTGCGCCTCCCCGATCAATTTGCGTTTAAGAATACTGTTTACTTCAAATAAATCAGACTTGTTTCTCTGGAGTTCTTCATTAGTCTTCTTAAGCAAATCTGCCATCTCTTGTCCTTTCTGTATTGCTTCATTTAGCTGTTGTCTGGTTTCTTCTAACAGATTGCCTAAAGCTATACGTGCATCCTCCTTGTCTAGGGCTAATTGTTTCAAATGCCTATTTTCAGCCTCTACAGCGCACAATAAGTCTTCCTTTGTTCTGACTTCGGCCAAGATAGCATCTCTTTGATTTATAATTGTCTCCTGGTCGACAAGTCGGGCCTGTAGCTCCTTAATCTGTTCACTTAAATTATGATTTGCTGCTTTGACTTCGACGAGTTCTTCCTAGAGTGGGCTAATATCAGCTTCTAGAACATCAACCTTATGTTGTAATTCATCCCGGATGTTATCAGTCACTTCCTTCATTTGTATAGGTAGTTGTTGCGATAATTGGATTAGCATTTGTCCCATGGATGCTAGCTCAGAAAATACAGGGAGTGAAGGAAGCGAAGGATGAGAACGAGGCTAAGATGAAGAGGTTGTGAGGAGCTGATGGGAATTTGGTGGTGAGTAATTTGGTGATGAGGATGAAGAAGCGGTAGGTTCCTTAGTGACAATGGGTAGGACAGGGACAATGGGTGGAACAGGTGGAGAAGTTAGAAGAATAGAGTTAGGTTCAACTACCTTTTCAGTGGTTTGATACGTAGTAGCCTCACGGTCGGCAAGTATATATTCCACTGCTCTAATCAATTCTTCGAAAACTTCTTTAATGATAGGTTCTCCATCATCTTGCTTTTCCTGCTCAGATTGTTGTTTAGATTCTTCTTTTGACGAGCTCATTTCAGAATCGGTGGTAGCATCCTGTTCTTATTGCTTTTCTGAAGAAGACTACGCTGATGAGTCATGATGCATTGATGTTGCAATGTCATGGAAGGTTTCTTCTTCCTGTCCTTGTTCTTCTTTGTCATCTACTTTATCATTTGCAGCAGAACCCTGTACTTCACTCTTAGATGAACTTATTCTAATTCTTTTCCGGCGAAGGAGGTGGAAAATCTCTTTGTCATCCTCTTCATCATCGTCCAATATTTGTGCAGACTCTTCATGGTGTAGAATGGGTCCTCGGGGTGGTGGTTGTGCTGCTAGAATGGTCGGAAATAGAAAAGATAGGATGTGTGGCAGTTTCGACCTTGGCATATCTTGTTGGTGCATGCCAATCACCAATTGAAGGCTTGGAAGATCAAATGATGAAGGAAGAATCAATTTCTAAAGTGTGGAAGAAGATTACATTCAGAGGACAAGAGAAGTGTACACATATGTACATTAGCATAGTCATAGATGACTTAGATCTTTTGTTCAGTAAAGATTATGTACAAATTATCTATAAATACTTTGAGAAAAGTCGGGGCATGTATGAGAGCTTATGTGACATTTGTTAGAAGTCAAGAATGAGGGAGATAGAAGTCATAAGATAGAGGAAAGTGAATTTGAGTTTGCTCTCATCACTCAGTTGTATTTTCTCTGAGTAAATGGAAAATTTTGCGCCCGATGTTTCTGTGTGTTCTCCTTCTACAGTAGATCAATTGTGGAATGCTTTTGTACAAGTCTAAGTTGAGAGTTGCTTGACCTCTGTGCAAAGTTTCAGCTTCCAATTGTAATCAGGCTGAGTGAATTAAGTGTAGGAACATTCATGTGTGAAGCATGTTCATTAGTTCCTAAAACAGGCGCAGATTTCGAAGTCAATGTTTTGGTCATTTCTCCTAGCACAGTGTAAAGTTTTGCATGAGTGAGGGCTTAATCTTTAAGTTGGAAGATAAGCTACTTATGTCTAGAAGCATTTTGTAAAACGGGTTCTATTCAAGGAGAACCAAGTCTTAAAAGTTACAGGTGTAAAGTCGACTGTTTTTGATAACAGTTTCTGACATAGGTAACTTGTGAAATCAATTTCTCAAGTTATATTTAATCTTTTGGAGTAATTCAACTTGGAGTAGTTGCGCAATCTCTAGGAGATGATTCGTACAAAGTTTCATAAAAAACTTTACAGATTTGATAGGTCAATGTGAATGAACAATGCAGCAGATTTTTCTGTGTATCATCTAATTCACAGATTTGTTAATTTCTGATAAGTTAACAATTGATCCTCTAAATTAGTGAAGTGTTTGACTTACTCTTGGTATAGAGGTGCTCTAATCACAAGAGTAAGTTGTTCTTTTGGAGATTAACATTCTCCAACAGTGGTATCAGAGCAGGAGACATCAATTTCAAGGAAAGGAGGATCTCGACTGCTGCAGATTCAAGAGATTCAACACTTGAAGGACTAAGGAGTGAAAGCTTGGAATTAAAGCTCAAGGAGAAGACTATTTGACATCAAGAAAGGCAAAAGGAGTTCAATTCGAAGTAAAGGTACATACATTGTTTGTAAAGCTTGAAGTTTCAATACACAGGTGGATACAAGATGGGAGAAAGCTTGCAGATTGATAAGCTAGATAGGGAGAACTATCCAGCATGGTCCATGAGGATGGAAGCACACCTCATGAGCAAAGATCTTATATCATTTATTACAGGAGATGAAGAAAAACCAGAATTTGCAGATCCAAGTATTCCTACTAGGGAAGAACTTGCAATGTTGAAGACTTGGATGAGAAAGGATGCTCAAGCAAGGAGTATCATCTACATGGCTGTAAATGATTACCTTCTACCTCACATCAGAGGTTTAGAAAGTGCTACAGATGTTTGGAATGCCTTGGAAGAGCATTTCCAAAATACAACTAAGTCAAGGAAGTCCTCACTATGGGCTGAGTTCACAACCTTCAAGAAGAAGAGCTCACAATCAATTTCAGATTATGTGGCAAGGATGAAAGATATTGCAGATAGCTTGGGAGCAGTGGATGAAGATATTGAAGAGGAAAAGTCGGTAAGACAAATACTTACAGGTCTAAGAGGTGATGAGAAGTGGAAGCCTTTTATATTATCCATAGAGTTGTCACTTGATCACTTTACTCCTGACCTTAATCAATTGCTAGGACACATGCTAACCTTTGAGCAGGATCTTAAAGGAGACAATGATAGAAGTACAAGTCAAGCTATGTACTCCAAAGACAAGAAAAAGAATGGCAAAGGAAAGCAATCAAATGATGATGAAGGGAATTCAAATCAAGCCAACTTCACAAAAGGGAAGACAAATTTCAGAGGTAAAGGAAGAGGAGGTAAGAACAAAGATAATGCTAAAGCTTGTTGGATTTGTGGCAGAACAAATCATTTGGCAAATGATTGTTGGTATAACAATCAAAGTGGAGGATACAACAATCAGAATTATAGTCAAAGAGGTAGAGGAGGCAGAAATCAAAGAGGCAATTTCAGAGGAAGAGGTGGTAGGACATCATATGGTAGAGGAGGTGGAAGAAATTTCCAATCTCAGTCCTACAACAATAACTATTACAATTATGCATCAGATCAGAAGGATGACATGACTCTTATCTTAAATGCAACTCATGAATCAATGGGAGAAGAGCAAAGAGTGTTTTATATTGACTCAGGGTGTAGCAATCATCTGAGTGGGAATCTATCTTTGATGACTGATATGGAAGCAAGGGTGAATGGACATACAGTTCAAACAGGTGACAATACCAAACATAAAGTGGAGAGCATTGGATCAGTGAAGACAAAGAGTGGAAGTACACTTCTGAGCAAGGTACTTTATGTCCCTACTATTCCTAAAAATTTGATAAGTGTAGGGCAAATTGTGGAGAAAGGATATGAGGTAAGATTTACAAATGATGGTGTCTATGTACAAGATCCAAATCAGGGATATAGAAACATAATTGCAGGTAAAAAGGAGGGAAGATTGTTCACTCTCAAAGTCCAAGGTAATGTGGGACATGCATTGTTTACCTATGGAGGTCAAAAGGTATCTGAATTAGACCTATGGCATAAAAGGCTAGGTCATTTCAATGAGAGAGCTATAAAGGAGATGTCAAAGAATCAGGTGGTGCTTGGATTGCCAAATATTGAAGGGCAACATATGGTGTACAAGTGTGAAGCTTGTCAATTAGGTAAAGCACATAAGAGTTCTTATAACAAAACAGGATACAAATATTCAAATATGCTTGAATTGGTTCATACAGATGTATGGGGTCCCTCAAGGGACTATAGCATAAATGGATCCAGATATTATGTGTTATTTGTTGATGATGCAACCAGGTGGATTACTTTGTATGTAATCAAGGACAAATCAGAAGTCTTTAAGACATTCAAACACTTTCATGCTTATGCAGAAAGGATCACAGGACAAAAGCTAAAGAGGTTAAGATCAGATGGAGGGGGAGAGTATTTCTCAAAAGAGTTTGATGATTATTTGTGGAATGCAGGTATCAAAAGAGAAGTGACTTGCAGGTACTCCCCTCAACAAAATGGAGTAGCAGAAAGGAGGAATAGGACTCTTGTAGAATTTGCAAGAGCCATGATGAAGGAAAAGAATTGTCCAAATTACTTATGGGCAGAAGCTATTAACACTGCAACATATCTTGTGAATAGGTTGCCTTGCAAAGCTTTGGATGGAGGAACCCCTTATGAAGCATGGTGGGGTAAGAAGCCTAGTCTTGATCATTGTAAAGTATTTGGATGTATTGCATATGCTTATGTTCCTTCACAATTAAGACATAAGCTAGAACCAAAAGCAGAGAAGTATGTGTTTATTGGATATGATGATAGACAAATGGGTTACAGGTTGTGGAGTCCATCCACAAAGCAATTTCTTGTTACTAAAGATGTGACATTTGATGAGCAAAATGTGTGGTATTCAGGATCACCAAATGAGTATACAGGTGTTGAAGAAATTCAAAGAAAAGGAAAGGCAAAGGTAAAAGTTTGTGAAGAAATTGTTGATGAAGTTGACTCTAGATGTAGAGTGCAGGATCATGTAGAAGAAGGGCCAAGATTTGATCCAGAATCAAATGAGGCTGAAACTTCAAGAAGTGCAGAAATCAGGAGATCTACAAGAGAAAGGAAAGAGCCTATAAGGTATAGTTATGATACATCTTTCCTAACAACAAAAGATTATGCCTACATTGTGAAAACAGAAGAAGATCCAACTACTTATGAAGAAGCCAAAGGTAAACAGAATTGGGAGAAGGCAATGCAAGAAGAGTATGATGCTCTACTTGAAAATGAAACTTGGGAATTAGTACCAAGACCAAAGAATCAGAAAGTCATTGGATGCAAGTGGGTATATAAAACAAAGAGGTTTGCAGATGGTAAGGTGTCTAGATATAAGGCTAGACTAGTGGTTAAAGGTTATGCCCAAACTTATGGGGTAGATTATGATGAAACCTTTAGTCCTGTTGCTAAGATGTCTACAATTAGGACATTGATTGCTATTGCTACTTGCAAGGGATGGAAATTATCACAATTGGATGTGAAGAATGCATTTCTTAATGGTTACATTGCAGATGAAGTATATATGGAGCAACCAGAAGGCTTTATGGAATCAATTGGATCAGATTATGTGTGTAAGCTCAAGAGAGCTTTATATGGGTTGAAGCAAGCCCCAAGAGCTTGGAATTATAGATTGGTCAAGTTCTTGAATGAATGTGGATTTCAAGCATCAAAGGCAGATAGTAGCTTGCTAGTGAAGGCAAGTGAAAATGGATACATTTACATGTGCATTTATGTTGATGATATTATTGTTACAGGAACAGATGCTCAAGGAATCAATGAACTCAAGAAGCAAATAGAGAAGGAGTTTAAGATAAGTGATTTGGGAAACTTATCTTATTTTCTAGGAATGCAGATTGTGTATACTCAACATGGAGTATATGTTTCACAAGAGAGATACTTGAAGAATCTTCTAGTCAAGTTTAACATGGAAGATTGCAGGACCTCAACTACACCATTGGAGGTAAATCATAAATTAAGCAGGTATGGAGGTGAAGAGTTCAATGATATGAAGAAATATCAGAGTTTGGTAGGTAGTTTAATCTATGCTACCTTGACAAGGCCAGATCTATCATATGCAGTACGTGTGTTGTCACAATTCATGCATTGTCCAAAGAAGACTCATTGGATTGCAGCCCAAAGGGTACTCAGATATATCAAAGGAACCCTAAGTGAAGGTTTGTATTATGGTTTCACTTCTGACACCAGAATCAAAGTGTTTAGTGATGCAGATTGGGCAGGTGACTCAGATGATAGAAGGTCTACCCATGGATATCTATGTTATGTTGGAGACAAGTTAGTGTCTTGGTGTTCAAAGAAGCAACATACAGTTGCTTTATCATCCACAGAAGCTGAGTATAAGGGAATGGTAGAAGCTGCAAAAGAAGTCATATGGTTGAAGACCTTGATGAAAAGTTTTGAGTCTGATCATAGTACTCCAATAATTTTTGGAGACAATATGAGTTCTTTGTATTTGGCAGCTAACCCTGTTTTTCATGCCAGGACTAAGCATATAGAGATTCAGTATCATTTCTTGAGGGAAAAGGTACTAGGTAAAGAGATTGAAGTGATGTACACTCCAACAAAAGAACAGGTGGCAGATATGATGACAAAGAGTTTGGATGGACCTAAGTTACAAAGGTTCAAAGACATGGCAAGTATCAAGAAGACAGAGAAAACCTCAATTGATGATTGAGGGGGAGCTGTTGGTGCATGCCAATCACCAATTGAAGGCTTGGAAGATCAAATGATGAAGGAAGAATCAATTTCTAAAGTGTGGAAGAAGATTACATTCAGAGGACAAGAGAAGTGTACACATATGTACATTAGCATAGTCATAGATGACTTAGATCTTTTGTTCAGTAAAGATTATGTACAAATTATCTATAAATACTTTGAGAAAAGTCGGGGCATGTATGAGAGCTTATGTGACATTTGTTAGAAGTCAAGAATGAGGGAGATAGAAGTCATAAGATAGAGGAAAGTGAATTTGAGTTTGCTCTCATCACTCAGTTGTATTTTCTCTGAGTAAATGGAAAATTTTGCGCCCGATGTTTCTGTGTGTTCTCCTTCTACAGTAGATCAATTGTGGAATGCTTTTGTACAAGTCTAAGTTGAGAGTTGCTTGACCTCTGTGCAAAGTTTCAGCTTCCAATTGTAATCAGGCTGAGTGAGTTAAGTGTAGGAACATTCATGTGTGAAGCATGTTCATTAGTTCCTAAAACAGGCGCAGATTTCGAAGTCAATGTTTTGGTCATTTCTCCTAGCACAGTGTAAAGTTTTGCATGAGTGAGGGCTTAATCTTTAAGTTGGAAGATAAGCTACTTATGTCTAGAAGCATTTTGTAAAATGGGTTCTATTCAAGGAGAACCAAGTCTTAAAAGTTACAGGTGTAAAGTCGACTGTTTTTGATAACAGTTTTTGACATAGGTAACTTGTGAAATCAATTTCTCAAGTTATACTTAATCTTTTGGAGTAATTCAACTTGGAGTAGTTGCGCAATCTCTAGGAGATGATTCGTACAAAGTTTCATAAAAAACTTTACAGATTTGATAGGTCAATGTGAATGAACAATGCAGCAGATTTTTCTGTGTATCATCTAATTCACAGATTTGTTAATTTCTGATAAGTTAACAATTGATCCTCTAAATTAGTGAAGTGTTTGACTTACTCTTGGTATAGAGGTGCTCTAATCACAAGAGTAAGTTGTTCTTTTGGAGATTAACATTCTCCAACATATCTCCCTTATTGACCTATTTGATGATTGAAACGCATTCTTTGTGAATGCGGCCGAAGTAGTATGATGCAAAATTTACAGGCTCTCTCGCAGCCATATCTATTGCCGAATAGAAAGGCGGAGAGATGCCATATGTGCACTTTTGCATATTTAAGATGGCAACTAAAAATTGGAGTGCTGATCTTTCAGGCTCGAGGCGATAGAGTATTGCATATTCATTGGATGAGTGCCTAGGGAATAATTGATTCATTGTGGCAATCGGCAGATTTGGACCATTTTCCATACCTTGCAGAGAGAGCCCGAATGCATCAGAGAAGGTCTAGAGAGTGATTACGGTACGGGATGGCAAGGAAGTGATAGGCCAACTCTACTGTGTAGCAGGTGTGGCAGCGATGGCGGTGATGATTTGTGCGTAGAAAGGGTGGCAATCCACTGAATGCCAAGGCAATTCAGCGAAATTGGCCAACCCGCAGACGCGCAAGAACTCACCTACATCAGCAGGGAGTCCTTCACGGAAGGCGGCAAAGCTTGCCAGAGCTTCCATGATGCACAGACAATAGCAAGCACGATAATACAACTGCGCAGGGTATACAGAGAGCACAAGCACACAAATCACGCAAACAGAATAGCGATTAACAGCGAAACGAAAAAGGTTAAGTAGATACTTGATACCGAGAAGCAATTAAATTCGTTAATCATCGCGCGATATTGAGATGATAACTTCATAACTGCGGTGTGCATGCATGAGCAAAATCGATAATGTAGGGTGGCTATTGATCATAATTAGGTAGCAAAACGAGGATATTTACAGACTTATTTTATTAAGCACGCAAAAACAAAAAAAAGAAAATAAATAACATGAAAAGACGCCGAACACGTCAGCGAGAGTCAGATGCTTGATGATACGGCCGCAACTTTGAACCATTGATGACTTTCGGAAGAGGAATTCCGGTCAAAGTAGTCAACCAAAAAGTAGCTGGACCTACTTGTTCAATAATCCGATAGGGACCAAACCATCGTAACTTGAATTTTCCAGCCGAGCGATTTGATTTTGCATTATAAAATAACACAAGCTGTCCTATCTTAAAAACTGGAGTTTTAAGATACCGGTCGTGAGTACGAGCCTGCCTTAATTGCACTTCCTGAATAGTCAGAAAACTTTCCCAGCGATGCTCATCTATTTCTCTGAGTGCATCCAACCAAAATGGCAAGGACTCTTCCAGTAACAACTTCTGAGTGATGGCCACACGTAAACTAGGAATAACAACTTCCATTGGAGCTATGGCTTCCAGTCCGTAAGCCAGTTTGAAAGGGATTAGTCCTGTTGCTACCTTGTATGTAGTCCAGTATGCCCATAATACTGCAGGTAACAGTTGATCCCACCTTTCCGGTGATACCAGAATCAGTTTTCGAAGCATATTCAACAAGGTTTTGTTTGTACTCTTAGCTAAGCCATTAGCTCGAGGATAGTATGGTGAACTGAACTTATGCATAATCTGAAAAGAGTGTGTGAGTGCCTTCATTAAATTTTTAACAAAATACGTGTCTTGATCTGTCACAAGCTCCAGAGGTAAGCCAAAACGCGGGAAAACATCCTTCATTAGACACTTTGCCACCGAAATAGCTATGGCGGACTGTAAAGCCCAAGCCTCTTCCCATCTGGTAGCATAATCTGTACATGTTAGAATATAACGATTATTACTGAGTATGGTTGGAGGTGTAATTGGCCCAATAAAGTCAAGACCCCACTTCTGGAAAGCTTCTAAAGGTAAGACAGGTTGTAGAGGGAAAAAATGGCATTGTAACGGCTGTCCAGACCTTTGAAAATTATCACATTGTTTGACAAACTGAGATACATCCCTGTACATAGTAGGCCACCATAGTCCGCTTTGCAAAATTTTCCGATATG
Source organism: Ceratopteris richardii (assembly GCA_020310875.1). NCBI lineage: Eukaryota > Viridiplantae > Streptophyta > Polypodiopsida > Polypodiales > Pteridaceae > Ceratopteris > Ceratopteris richardii. The sequence continues at coordinate 155,799,302 of CM035432.1, read as the reverse complement.
TTAAATCTGCTGCAAAATGCCCACCGAAAGGTATTGAATGTGCCAAAGCTATAACTGAGTTTACTTCATGTGTGGGAATACAGCGAAGTAAAACTCCAATGCGATCCATATAATATAACTCTCCAGCAATCAACCGAAATTTCCGACTGTACACTGCAATTTTCCTACGTATTGCAGGAGAAATCTGAGCAGGAAGACATCCATCAGTAAGAAAAGTTAATATCTGATCATTATATGTAGATGGCATAGGGGGTTCTGCCGATTCATCATTAGTTGGTTCAGTAACATAAATCGCGGGTGTGATGTCATCTACACCAACCGGAGCTTCACCGGAATCTAAGAGAGAAAGGAAATCTGCTAATGCATGTGAACTGCCGGGTCGATGAATTACTTTGTAATCAAACTCTTGTAAAAGTAGAACCCAACGCGCTAATCGACCACCTAAATGTTGTTGTCGTACCAGATAGACAAGTGCAGCATGATCTACATGAAAAGTAAATTTGCGGCCAAGTAAATAGTGCTTGAATTTCTTTACAGAATACACTAAACCCAGACATTCTCTTTCAGACAGAGTAATTCTTTTCAGCAGGAGCAAGCCTTCGACTCGCATAATAAACAGGCCGAAACCACTTATCAGTTTGTTGCATTAAGACACTCCCAATGGCGATATCTGATGCGTCAACAAAAACATGAAATGGACGTTCCCAATCAGGAGGTTGTAGAATTGGAACCTACGTTAATAAGCTTTTGAGACGATCAAATGCTGTTTGACATTCCTGAGTCCAAACAAACTATCGAGGAGTACTGGTTATTAGTCTATTGAGAGGTATTGCCAAATGAGCGAGCCACCGTAAATGTCGACCATGCCACCTGATTTGACCCATGAATCGCATGACTTCTTTCGGCGTAGTAGGCACAGGTGCTTCTAACACAGCTGCAATTTTATCTAGATCGACTTGTATGCCTTGTGCAGACACAATATGGCCAAACAGCTTACCACATGAAATCGCAAACACAGACTTGTTTGGGTTCAAGCAGAGTCTATATTCACTACACTTCTCAAAGCAACACCGTAAATGATGCAAGTGTGCTACCATCTTACCAAATAAACAGAAATCATCTAGATATACTTGCATGAAAGAAGTAAGATAGGGGGAGAAGATTTACTGCATACATCGTTGAAAAGTACTAGGAGCATTTCTTAATCCAAACCACATAACTGTACAAGCAAAAACACCCCAATTGGTAATGAACGTTGTTTTTGGTATATCTTCCTTCGCCATTCTGACCTAATTATACCCACTATATCCATCCAGAAATGAATACATTTCGTGCCCAGCCACTCTATCCAGCATTGTATCAAGAAATGGAAGAGGAAACGGATCTGGCACCGTAGCTGCATTCAGTTTCCGGTAATCCACACATATGCGTAGCTGCTTATTCTTCTTAGGGACGATAACAATGGGTGATATCCACTCAGCATGTTCTATTGGAACAATGAATCCAACTTTTAATAACCTATCAAGCTCTCCCTTTACCTGTGTTGCGTAGTTAGGATTCACCCGGTAGCTGGGTTGTTTAATTGGTTTTGCTTCCGGTTTAAGTACAACTCGATGCTGATATATGCGAGGATCCAGACCCTTCATGTCACGGTAATCCCATGCAAAAACATCAGCGAACTCACGAAGTAACCGGATCAGATCTGCTTGAAATACCTCAGAAAATCCTTCCTTTATTTTGACAGGTCATGGATTAACTTCATCCCCTAAATTATATGTGATCAATTGATCTTCTAGAACATAGAATTGACGAGGTTTTTCTGAATCATTGACTGATTGTAAAAGCTGTTGTATAGCAGTTTCATCCTTAGCAGCAGTATTTTCTGTTTCTACTTCTTCGGTCACAGGCATCACCGTACAAACTACCTGATTCCAGTGATCTACAACAGATTGTAAATCAATAGTCCCTAAGGAAATTAAATCTATGTTATTCTTCAAAAATTCTTCTTCTTCGTCATCGGATAAACCATCTAGCATGTGAACTGGTTCTGCCACATAAGGTCTAGCATGTAGTTCACAGGGCTAAATAGCATCTAATTTTACCACATATTTTCGGTTATTGTCTTTGAAAGTGAGTTCCTGTGCGGACCAATCCTGTATAACCTTCGCTTGTTTCAGCCAAGGACGGCCAAAAAGAAGGTTATAATCAAGACTAGACTCCGGTAGTTCTAGAACTACGAAAGTCATCTTAAAAGTGGTTCCCTGCAAAGTGATGTTACCGTTAGTGTCCATGTGAAAGGCCAAATGGCCACCGGACACTTCTTTGTATATGTTCTTTAATAAAACATATAGTGGCCTGGTCAGTCACAGACTGTAAGTTCGACCGCATTTGTAAGACCTAAGAAATCTGTCTTCGTGCTTCCTGTGTACTGTGTTTTCTGCGTATTCTACAGCCTCTGTGCGGAGTACTGTGTGTGGCCTCAAGAGCTCGGTTTTCTACTCTGTGGTGCATCGCCATTGAAGCACTTCACTGGTATCAGAGCAGTTCGAGGCAAAAGTTTTGTTCCTTTTGTGTGAGCAAAGCGAGCACCCCCCCCCTCCCCCCCAGGCTTTCTCTAAGGCTTACGACCAAGGTGGCGACCAAGGCATAGACCTTGGCATACCTTGTCATCGGAGTCACCGAAGTCACCGTTGGTGCCGTTGGCTGCGCGCGAGGGAGGACCTCAGCGATCAAGGAATATAGAGGTTCCCGGTACTTCCCGGGAGGTCACCCATCCCAGTACTGTTCCCCCCAGAGCTCGCTTAACCGTGGCAATCTCTTGCCACTAAGCTACACTCTTGTGGTGTTTGAAGAAGGGGAAAGACTAAGGTTGACATTACCTTGAACAAGTTTTGGTCCCTCAAAGCTTCATTTTTGCTTTCAAAGCCTATTTCTGAAGCAATTTTGGGGTGTTTTTTGGAGCCATTTCGGAGTACTTTCGCACATAGTTCTCTTCGCACAGGTCCATGAACATCAAGAAGAGTGTTCCTTGTACTCCTCAGATAATAAATATCAACCTTTGGGGCTGTATTTTCAGCCACACTCGTAAAACTACAAGTTTCTCGAGGGGTTTTCAGTTTTGGTGGGAGCAGTCACTGCAAATTTATGCACGTTTTTTAAAAGCCTAAAACATCAGAGTTGACAGACACTTGCAGGTGTTATTGGCTAGTTTTTGGGCTGTGTATTCATCCTTTTAGTGTCATTTTACTGCATATATTGAGCACATACACACCATGTATGCTTTTGTGGATACCGCTTATGTACGTCCATGTGGTCATTGATATAGCGGTTACGTTCTTTGCATAAAGCCTTTTACATTTGATAAAGAGGGTCGTGGTGAGGTTTTCTTAACTGTGAGACACCCAGATGTCGGGGTCTCTTTGGTGATGCAGGTGGAAGACTTACCCAGCCTTGCCATAGGAGACGTATGATAGTTGTTCATAGGTGCTCGATAAGCCTAGTTGGCTTCTATTGGGTAACTGATTATATGCAGTGGAGTCAGTGATTCACTATGCAGGTAGACATGTCAGTACTTGCAGTTTTATGATACTTTGACAATGGTCATATGCTAATTTTGTAGAGGATACTCTGGCAAATTTTTTCCAGATTTCTAGTTTAGTCAACTATACAGTGGTCGATCTACTACTTGATACACTTACTTGTTGGTGTTTGGACTCTTCTAGCTCCATTATCATTCTATTCAGTTCTCTACGATCATGGCATCAGAGGTCTCAGGCACATCCGGTGGATCAGGGTCTAGTGCTAGTGTTCCGAGGAGGAGCTATAACTTGCAGGGCAAAGACCATTTTGAGATCCGAAAATTTGATGGCACAAACTTTGCTCTATGGAAGAATTAGATTAAAGATGTGCTGATTCAAAGGAGGCAATGGAAGCCAGTAAATGGGATTTGGATGAAGATGATTGGGATGAGTTAGATAAAATGGCCAGGTCTACCATTCGCTTGCACTTGGCAGATAATGTTTACTTTACAGTATTAGACTGTGAAAGTGCAGAGGAGCTTTGGAAGAAGTTATGCAATACATATGAAAAAGAGACGGCATCAAATAAAGTGTATCTGATGAGAAAATTATATGACCTTCGTATGAAGGACACAGATAGTGTTGCTGCTCATCTAAATGAGTTTGATGCTATATTCTCCCAGTTAGAGGCTCAAAAAATGGATATGGATAATGAAATGAAAGCAGTATTGCTGTTATGCACCCTGCCATCATCATGGGATACGTTTTGCACAGCTATTAGCAACAGTGCACCTGGTGGTAAACTCGTCTATGATGACATATGTGGAGCACTCTTGAGTGAGGAGATTCGTAGAAAATCTATGGTTGGCACTCAGAGTGGAGATGCATATAATGTTCGTGATTCTTACCAAGGAAAGAATCAACAACGTGGCAGGAGCAAGAACAAGGAAAAGAATGGTCAACGGAATAAGAGTAGAAGTAAATCAAGGAAGAGGGATATCGAATGCCATTATTGTCATAAGAAAGGACACATGAAGAAAGACTGTTATGCATTAAAGAATGCTAAAGGTAAAGGACAGAATGTTGATGGGCATGTTAAATAGTTACCTGCACCATCTACTTCGACTGTGAAGATTGAAGAAATTAATGCTATTTTTGATGATGCTGATGTGTTGACACTTGATAGTACTGTGCCATCTGAGGCACTTATGGCTGATTCTCTTTCCCACATCTGGCTGCTAGATTCTGGTGCTTCTTTCCATGTGACACCACATAGAGAATGGTTCTCTAATTATGCAGCAAAGTCTCTTGGTACCGTGAGACTTGGTGACTCTTACCAGTGTGATGTTGTGGGGATTGGAGATGTGGTTGTGCAGTTCATTGATGGTTCAAAATTTATTATGCATAATGTATGCCATGTACCTCAGTTATCACGTAGTTTGATGTTAGTTGGTCAACTTGATGACCTTGGTTACAAGGTGGTCTTCTATGCTCAGTCCTTTCGTATATCAAAGGGCAATATGGTTATTGCAAAAGGAAGCAAAGTTGGCTCACTTTATCCTTTATTTGTATCACAGAAAGAACACTTGTTAGCTGTTACTGAACAGCCTATGGCTTGTATTTGGCATGGTCGTTTGGGCCATATATCTCGTAGTGGAATGGAAAATCTTTCTCGTTCTAGCTACTTACCTGTGTTATCTTTCTCTGATTTTTCATTTTGTGAGCATTGTCAATATGGAAAGCAAACCAGAAATGTGCATAGAACGCACATTGACTCTTCAATTCAACCTTTAGATCTCGTTCATACAGATGTGTGTGGTCCTATGCCCACTAGGTCCTTAGGTGGTTCTCTTTACTTTGTCACTTTCATAGATGATGCTACTAGAAAAGTCTGGGTATATCCTATCAAATCAAAGGATGATGTATTCCCTACTTTCAGAAAATGGCTTGCTTCAGTTGAGACTGAAAAAGGAACTAAGCTTAAGGCTTTACGTTCAGATAATGGTGGTGAGTATACCTCACATGAATTCAGCCTTTTCTGTCAGTCTATAGGGATTCGTAGAGAGTTTACAGCTCCTTATACCCCAGTACAGAATGGTGTAGCTGAGAGGATGAATAGAACTATTCAAGATAGAGTAGTCTCTATGTTGCATCATGCAAACCTCTCACAAGGTTTTTGGGCAGAAGCAGTATTGACTGCAGTTCATGTGATTAACCTTTCACTTGTACTACAAAAGGTCTGAAAGTGGCACAAGAGTTATGGACAGGGAAACCACCATATTATGATCATCTTCGAGTTTTTGGGTGTGAAGCATATGTTCATATACCCAAGAATCTTAGACAAAAGTTGGACCATAAGTCAAAGAAATGCATTTTTCTTGGATATGGTCGAGAAGGACAATTTGGATATCGCTTATGGGATCCTGAAACACAGTCAGTGATCAGAAGCAGTGATGTCATTTTTAATGAGTCTAAGATGCATAAACAGCCCATTAAGGAGGTTGAAGTGAGAAGAGTGGTGTTTGAGGATACTAGTCCTTCGGTTAGCATGATTAAAAATGTTGCACATAGGGATGTTCAAGAGAATGTCCATTCAGATCAGTCTGCACATGTTCCTGTTCAGCAACCATTGAGACGTTCTGCACTTGTCTCATATCCACCTGATAGATATGTTCCAGGTTTAGATTTTGTTATGATAACAGATGCCGGTGAGCCTTCTTGCTACAAAGAGGCTATGCAGATAGAGGATCATGTCAAGTGGGAGCGTGCCATGAAGAGTGAGTTGGATTCTATTCACAAGAATGGTACTTGGGACTTAGTACCTTTGCCAAAGGGTAGAAAAGCTTTACCATGTAAATGGGTATATAAGCTGAAATTCACATCAGATAGTGCTTCTCCAAAATATAAAGCACGACCTGTTGCAATGGGTTTTAAGCAACAACATGGTGTTGATTTTGAGGAAATCTTCTCTCCAGTGGTCAAGATGACTGCTTTGCGCATGTTGCTTTGATTCGTTGCAATGGAGGACTTAGAGCTAATCCAAATGGATGTGAAAACAGCTTTCTTGCATGGAGATCTTACAGATGAGATCTATATGGAACAACCAGAGGGTTATGTAGTTCCTGGCAAGGAAAGTCTAGTTTGTAAGCTCAAGAAGAGCTTGTATGGACTTAAACAGTCTCCTAGACAATGGTCCCAAAAGTTTGATGCTTTTATGAAGTCCCAAGGCTATTCTCGAAGCAATGAGGATCATTGTCTCTACACAAAGAGATGTTCTGATGGCAGCTTGATATGCTTGATACTTTACGTCGATGGTATGTTGATTGCTGGGAAGTCCTCTTATGATTTGTCACTTCTCAAAAAGAAGTTGAGCCAGACATTTGATATGAAGGATTTGGGGGATGCCAAACATATTCTTGGCATCCGCATTACTCGTGATAGGAGTAAAAGATGCATATACTTGTCTCAAAGTGAGTACATATCCAAAGTACTTCATCGATTCAATATGCAGGCTGGAAAGGCATTGAGTACACCCTTACCCACATATGTGAAATTGAGCAAGGATGACTGCCCCAAATCAGATGAGGAAAAGGAATTCATGACCAAAATTCCCTATCAGTCTACTATTGGTAGTCTCATGTATGCTATGATAGCTACGAGACCAGACATTGCATTTGCAGTGGGAGTTGTGAGCAGATATATGTCTAATCCTAGCAAGAAACATTGGGAAGCGGTCAAAATGATTTTGAGATATCTGAGTAGCACTAAGGACAAGTGTCTATGCTTAGGTAGAGGGAAAGCATCCATTATTGGTTACACAGATTCTGACTATGCTGGTTGTGTAGACAATTGTAAGTCTACATCAGGGTACATTTTTCATTTTGTTGGAGGTGCTATCTCTTGGAGATCTTGTCTTCAAGAATGTACAGCTGTTTCCACCACAGAAGCAGAGTATGTTGCAGCAAGTGAGGCATGTAAGGAAGCATTGTGGCTTTCTCGTCTTGCTTGTGATATGGGTTTACCTCAGCATGTACCTCACTTGCTCAGTGATAGTCAGAGTGCCATTGCTTTGGCTAAGAATCCGGTCTATCATGCAAAGACCAAGCACATTGAGGTGAGGTATCACTTCATTAGAGATTGCTTAGCCACTGAGAGCATTATTCTTGAGAAGGTTCACACTCGAGATAATGCTGCAGATGCTTTGACTAAAGCTCTACCACATGATAGCTTTCAACACTGTTGTCACTTGATGGGGGTTACTTGATTCTTGATCTTACGCAGTCACTTGTATACTGTGTAACGTGCCCATCAGGTGGGAGGTATAGTTTGTATACTTACACTCAGGTATTCTTTATCATTCTTTATTTTTCTCCCATAGTTACTCTGGCCATATTGGCCTTTAGTGGGAGATTGTTACCGTTAGTGTCCATGTGAAAGGCCAAATTGCCATCGGACACTTCTTTGTATATGCTCTTTAATAAAAAATATAGTGGCATGCTCAGTCACAGATTGTAAGTTCGACCGCATTTGTAAGACCTAAGAAGTCTGTCTTCGTGCTTCCTGTGTATTGTGTTTTCTGCGTATTCTACAGCCTCTGTGCGGAGTACTGTGTGTGGCCTCAAGAGCTCGGTTTTCTACGGATAATCCATCAGAACAGAAGACGCAGGATGATTCAGAATTCTCAACCACACAGTACTGAACTGTCATTACTAGAGCATGGGCTTCATCAAACAACTTACAAAACATCAACAAAACGGAGAGACACAACAGTACGCAGCATTATCAGAACAATCACAATGGAAACTACACAGAACGACTCGCTCAGACAGACAGTCTGGCAATCTTCTGGTCATCTAGGTAAATCACAAACCGAACAGGTATCGATAAACAAACAAGACAACGATGAGAACAGAATACTCAGAATTACTCAACGCACACCACAACAATGTTACAGATCAATCACCCAGACAGACAGTCTGGTGATCCCACTGAGCGTCACCGAAGCGTCTCTTTTTCATTGATTTATAAAGATTACAAAACATCTTTGTAACAACCTTTTGTTCGTGCGGAATATGAAAAGATTCAGTCTTTACAATTGTCAATCCGGCGGCCGACTAACAGCACCTTTGGCCTATTCATCCTTGGCTGGTTTCGTGCTTGTTGTGTCCCTTGTGGTTGGCGCTTTGGTTTTGTAGGGGCCGCTGATGCTTTTGGCTTCCAAACCCATACCTCTGTGGCTCGTTGCCTGACTCGCTTTGAAGAGGTTAGTTGGTCTACTTTTGTTCTTGGTGTTTGGTTCTCACCTTTGCCTTGCCTTGGCTTCTTTGTTGAGACTTTTCGCGTATGGGAGAGCATAGGTTGTTGTGGACGTAAGAGCTTCCTGGGTACCCACATGTGTAATCGCCCTTGTTGAGCTGCAACTAAATTCTTAGGCACCCAAATTTGTCGTATATCTTGTGGTTGAGCTTGTCCGAGCTTCTTCCTTCGTCTTCTAGCCTAGTTGGCTTGCCAGGATGGGGTTTGTGGGGGCAAGGCCAGAGGTTGCTCTCCTTTGCGTACCTAGATCTACGTCATGCCCGGAACTACTTTCTTGTTGAATGGTGTCTTTCTATTTGCTATAGCAGTTGTCTTGAATTGTTGTGCTTGCTTCTTAGGTTGAACTACTGGGGATGCTTTACTCTTCGAAAAAGAAGGAGGGTTTGCTTGCCTTTGCGACTGTCCTTCCATGATTGAGTCCGTCTGGATCATAGAGCTTTTGACACAAACAACATCTTGCTCGTGAAGATTAGTCTTAGAGGAACTAAGAGAGTGTGTGGTGCCATGATCTGTGAGCATGCAGTTCTCTAATTCTAATGTAATGCATTGTTCATGTACCCAAACTTGAAGAAGTCGGCTTCGGAGGTTTAAGTTAACTACATGGTCATAGATCCAATCTTGACCCAAGATAAGTGGTTCTGTAAGGTTCTCATCTTGACACACTAGCACTTTGACTTTCATTGGAACATCTTGAAGGTAGATGGGAAGCTCCACCTCGCACCAAACAAGGGGTTTCCACACCTCCCAATCCTATGAGATAAGCTTCTATGGGATTGATGTTCAACTGCAAGTCTTGGCAGTAGGACAGTCTAACTGCACTACTTGCTGCACCTGAGTCAATCAATGCCTTCACAGTCCTTGCACCCTTTCCTTGTCCTATCTCTATGGTCACAAAGGGACGTCGGTCAATGACTTGAGAAGTAATTATGCCTGATTTTTGGCACATGTCCATGTGATACTTTGGGGCTTTGAGTTGACATCTAGGCCTAGTCGCCTTCACTTATTTCGCCTAATATGCTCGTTGGCCTCTGCCTGTGCTTCTTCCCTCACCCTTAATTCCTCTTCTTTTCGCTTCTTAGCAGTGTTGAGTCTCGTAAGCATATCCTCTGTAAGAGGTTCTTGGTATAACTTGACTATACCTCCACTAATATAGTTTGGCAAGATATCTCCTTCTAGAGCGGCCAACTGAACTGCATCGCTAGTGGAAATTCTATTAATGATCATGGGTCCGTATCCTCTTTTTTCCAACTTACGAGCATGTTGCTTTAGCATATAAACCAGTACTAGGTCTCCCTCTTTCAATCCTTTATCTTTGATGTGTGCATCAAAGTATGCCTTTTGTCTTTTCTTTGCAGCATAGATGCCTGCCGCCGCGCGTAGCCTCATCTCACCTAAACGTTCTAGATCGAAGATCCTAGAGGACAAATCATGTCCATTCCACTCATGCTCTTGTGCTACTTTTAAGGCTAGGATGAGGAAGTCCAATGGTAGCACAGCATTCGGTCCAAAGACCATCTGAAATGGGGTGGCATTCAGTACCGTTTTATAGGCAACTCGATAAGTCCAAACAGCATGATGTAGCTATTTGTCCCAATCAGAGCATTTATTATTCACTAGTTTTGTCAATACATTACATAAGATCTTATTTGTGCTCTCGGCTTGTCTATTAGCTTGTGGATGATAGGGGGCACACTTCTTATGTATCACCAAGAATTCTTGGAGAAGATTTTCAATGACTTCATTCAAGAAGTGTGTTCCTCTATCACTTACTAACTCTATTGGTAGTCCATATCTCGTGAACACATTCTCAAATAAGAACTTAGCCATCGTCTGAACATCATTCTTTGTTGTTGCTTTGACTTCTACCCACTTTGTAAGGTAATCTGTGGCTACAAGAATGTACTCTGCATGGGAGTTTCTAGCTGGGGGGTTAATAGGTCCTACAAAGTCCTCCCATCATTGGCCTCAAAGGCATCTCATCTTTTCTAATTGGATATCGTGCACGTTGGCATGTGTCACATTTCTTCACATAGGTATGTGCATCCATATGAAGAGTGGGCCACCAAAGTCCTGAGAATAGAATGGTCTTAATTACTCGGTCAAGACCAAAGTGTCCACCTGCAACACCACTGTGTGCAGTTCTAAGACTTTCAAATAATCTGATTCTACGAACGCACAATCTTAGGTAACCATCTTTTCCTCTCCGGTATAGGTTGTTTCCAACTAAGGCATAATCTTGAGCCTCTTGTTCCATGCTTCTTCTTCTAGCTACACTAGCCTCTTTGGGTAATGTTCCCGATCTCATAAATTCCACCAATGGAGCACTCCAATCTGGTATTAATGATACATGATAAAGAGTAGTATGCTCCATTGGGGGTCTCTCTTTGCACCCAGGACAACTCTTAATCCACTCATGTATTTCTTTGTCCATGCTAGGCTAGTACACTCCTAAGCATTTTAGATTTTGCAATGTTCGTTGTTTAGAGTAGTGATTTCCTAGGAATCCTTCATGGGCTTGTTGCAACCAACTACTATGTTCATCGTTCTCAACACAACAAGCTAATACACCCTCAGTATCTTGTTTGTACATGCTTCCTGCCAATATGTGATATTTTTGTGATTTTACAATTTCTTCTTGTGATGTTTTCACATTCTTATTTGCAGGCCCGAAGGTTAGGACAGGTACCAACTTATTTGCCCATTTAGGAACCACTTCTAAATTGAACAGATAAGTGTCAGGTAGTTCATCAGACACTCCTTGAGGTGACTCTCCTGAAGTAATGCGAGAAAGGTGATCTGCCCGGAGGTGCGTTTTACCTTTCCTGACAACAACTTCAAAGTCATATTCCATTAGTAAGAGGAACCATTACTAAGGGACCTGTATTGCAAGGTTTATTGACCAAATATAACAAAGCTTGATGATCAGTGAAAAACTTGAACTTGTTGGCCAATAAATAGTGTCTAAACTTCTTCACAACATATACTATGCATAAGCCTTCTCGCTCGGTTGTGGTATAATTTCTTTCAGCTGGGTTTAGTTGTCTACTAGCATATGCTATGGGAAAATCTAAATTCCCTTCACCCATGGGTTGTGCTACGACACATTCTATGGCATGATTGGATGCATCCACATGGACATGGAATGGTTTATTCCAATCCAGAGTGGTCAGTATTGGTGTTGTGCACAAACATCTTTTCAGCTCCTGGAAGGAGTTCTCGCATTTGTCGTTCCACTCAAAATTTGTCAACAACCCATAAAGAGGTTTAGCTATGATTGCATACATGTGGATAAACCTATGGTAATATCCACTATGGCCCATAAAAGCTTGTACCTCTTTAATGTTCCTTGGCCTTGGCAACTCCGTTATGGCTCTTACTTTGTCCTCGTCTGTTGAGATTCCGTTCTTAGAAACAATATGACCTAAGATTTTACCTTGGCGCACCATGAACACACACTTTTCTGGGTTCAGACACACTTGATATTCTCTACACTTGTTGAAGATTTGTCTGAGCTCAGGGATGTGGTATCTTCTTTCTTGGGAGTGGGCACATAAATCGTCCACATATACTTCTAAGCTCTTTTGCAAGAACTCTTTGAAGACATGACACATGAGCCTTTGGAATGTTGCAGGTGCATTTGTGAGCCCAAATGGCATCACTCAAAATGCAAAGATTCCCCACTCCGTGGCGAACGTTGTTTTGTGTTGATCTTCTAGGGCAATGGCTACTTGGTTGTAACCTGAAAATCCATCAAGGAAGCTATAAACTTCCTTGCCTGCAACACGCTCCAGTAAATGTTCAGTGATTGGAAGTGGATAACTATCTCTGATCGTAGCGGCATTAACTTTTTTTAGGTTAATACATACTCGCAATTTTCCATTCTTCTTGGTCACTACTACAATGGGGGACACCCACTCAGTATGCTCAATCTCATAGATAAATCCAACTTCAATTAGTCTATCAATTTCTTCTTTTATTTTAGCTGCATAAGTGTCATTATATGTGTAGGGCTTCTGTTTGGTGGGCTTGGTGTCGGTAGTCATGGGGATCGTATGAGAGCATATTCTTGGATCTACCCCTTTCAAGTCTCTATAGTGCCATGCAAACACATCCCTATATTCCCTTAATAGAGCTACGAGCTCCATTTCTTCTCTTGCACTTAGGACATCTCCTATATACGTGCATCTCTCTTTGTTCTCTTCGATGGTCACTACAATCTTCTTGGTCTTTTCTTTATTATCATATGATTCTCCTATGCTGGCCTCTCTCTTAGGCATTCGTACCAAAATTTTTCAATCCTCAACTTCATATTTCTTGAAATTCTCTGGTACTCCAAACAATGATTCCTCCTCTTCTTGTTTCACTGCTTTTCTTTTCTTTTTCTTTTGACTGCTCTCACTTCCATCCTTTGAATTTAATGTTTTAATACTTGTGAGAGGTTCTTCTTCTTTTTGGGTAAGCACTCCTACATCTTCTAGATAGTGCTGCTCTGAATTAAAGCAACTATCCATCACAATGGACTCTAGATCATCATCGTTCTCTTCTTCTCCTATGACATCACTAGGGTCACATCCTTCTAGCAAGGGCTGACACATGAACATAGAAATATCATAACCCTCCTCACAACAATGAGGTGTCCATTGTTCTTCATTGACAGCAATGTCCATGGTAGCTAAGATTTCTGGCCAGCAATGAGGTTCAAATTCCTCATCTAGAAAGATCATCGGTGTGTAGGCTGGGTCTCTAACTGGTCTATCTCCTGGTGAAGTTCCTTCTTCTCTCGCCTTTAAACATTTTTCCTCTTCCTCTGTGACCTTACACAGCCACAAATGAGTATCTTCATGCAGCCGATGGATCAGGTGAACTTTCAGAATGCACAGAGATGGAATCTTCTTTCGCTTTATGGATAGGATTCCACTGTAGGGGTGGTACATCTCTGAAGGAGTAATCCTTCAAATTGACCTTGGTGGTGACCCCTAAGTGTTCTAAGTACAAGCAGTTGGTTCCCCAATCCTGTACTATTTGCAATTGTCGTAGGAAGGGTCTTCCTAGGATCATCTCATAGACATTATTTTTCTCAAAGTCACATATAGCAAATGTGTGTTCAAACTCTACACCACAAGTGGTTAGAGTTATCCCTTCGAGGAATCCTAGAGGTCTTTCAAAATGACCGTTGGCCATTTGAAGCTTCATTCTGGTTGGTCTTAATGTGGGTTTTCCCCATTGCTTCCACAAGGAGGTGGTCGTAATTGGAAATTGAGGCAGTTCTTCTAAGGTATTAGATTCAAAATCTAACCTTTCGTCTTCTTGTTGCTCCACTTGATCTCCGTAATGGATGGAATGTCTTGGGGAAATTGATCATGAAGATCATCAATCTCAGGAATAGGAGGGGAGTTACCCTTCTCCTTGGCCCATTTCTCTTCTTGTATTTCCCGCAAGAACTCTTGAGAGTACTGTTGAATTGAAGGAGGTATTCTAGCATCCGTGGAATTAGGAACATAAGCTCCCATTGGTGGTGAGCTTCCTCTCTCAATAACTGGTTGAGCCTGTGGATATAAAGAAACTTGTGGTTTGTTTACCAACTGCTCTAATCTTTCTAGTAAGCCCTGGAAATGCAAATCCGATTTGACAGAGTTTGTCTGATTGAAATTTTGACTAGTCTCGAGTATAGCTTGAGCTTGTTCTACCATTTTCATGCACATTTTCATCCGTTCAATCTCTAAATCTGCTCTAGGGTAACTCTTGTCTAGGTTTGGAGCTATTGGCTCTTCTTGAAGACGAGCCTGGTAGGCCTTGAACATCATGTCCAAGCCTTTTGGGATTGGATCTGCAAGAACAGACCCTGGTTGCGGCCTATCTACAATGGGTGGTGGGGTGGGATGAGGTGGAGTAGATGGATTTTTAGCATGCGAGGGGCTTTGAGAAGCAATGTCATCTATTTCTGTTTTCGCTTCTTTCAGGATTTCTTCTAGTTCTGATAACTTTTATTCCACTTGCGATTGGCCTTCTCTCTCGTATCTTTTCATGTTCTTGTTTTTCGCTTGCTAGGCTCTCCTGATTCACTTGACTCTGATTGTTCAGCTGGCTTATCCTGTTTTAAGGCTTGTGCCCTAGTGACTCCTTGTACAGGAGCCACATTACTGGTACTAGCACTTGAATCCACCACTAAGCCTACCACATTAATGGGTGTGACCTTGGGTGCACTAGAGAGGTTCCTTGGACAATCTCTAGGGAGATGGTCTTTGCCGCACTCAGGGAAAAAGGCTTGTATTGTGATGTTTTTTCCTTGTCCTAGAGTTGGTGAGTGGGGACATTCACAAATGAAATGGTCGCCCTGACATCTGAAACATGGTCCTCTAGGAGCTTGTGGTCTCATTTGTCTCAATTGGGGCCTAGGGTTAGGATTTGTATACATGACATTCGAGTATTCGGGCTCCCAATTTTGTTCCATAGGTGGTGCCTCATACGGATACGAGTAAATCTCACTATGCTCAGGTGACTCTATGTAATAAGCATGTGGACTACCTTCATGGGAGTAGTCTGAGCTATGAGCATGAGAGTCATTATCTGGTATCAATGGGGTTAATGGCACCAATGCTCAGTTAGGATTTTCCTCTCCCGCAGCATACTTGACTGGAATCACGTTGGCAGGAGTTGGTGGTTGGTTTCCCAAGACTGGTTGTGGCCTATATGGTGCCTGATATTGTTGTTGTGGTCTATAATACGGCTGTTGGTATTGGTTCTGATACCTACCTTGTTGGTAAGGTTGCTGATAAGTTTGTCTAACAACGTGCATATTGTAGGGACAATCTTGAGTCGTGTGGTTCGTGTATTTTCTCTCAATAGTGCAATATGGAGCATTCCTTTCTCTCATATTTTGGTTTTGCATTGGGCATACGTTAGCCATGTGGTCCCCTCCGCAGGTATAACATCGGTTCAATGAGATGACTCTGTGTTTTTCCATTTTTGGACTCCCAGCTTCTTGGCAACTTGCTCAGCTATCTCATCTATTTTTGTGGAGATTCTCAAAGTATGACTAGTAGAACTATTAGAATCCTTAAAAGAGTTTGGAAATCCTAACTCCTCACCCAAGTTATCTTCTATGTCAATGCACATCCGCACACACTCTTCTATGGATCTAGGCTCTTTCAAGTACACATATGATCTTAACTTTGTGCTCAGTAAGCCATCTAAGAACAAAGCCACTTGTTTGGCTAGTGTGGGTAACTCTGGAGCAGGGCATCTTTCTAGGTATTTTCTGAACCGTCTACCTGCTAGTCGCGTTGTTTCTTGGGGTGTCTGCTTGAAGCTGTGGATCAAAGATGATGTGTTATGCCTGATACCACTCTTGGAAAATTCTACAATGAATTCCTCTAGCAGTTGACCTATATCACGATAGTTGCGACTACTCAGTGGTTGAAACCAAGCTAAGGCAGTGCCCTTAAGAGTCAAACCAAATGCCTCGTATTGGGTAAACAAATCCTCAACCTCTTCAGCTCTTAACACTTGTTTGAACTCGGCCACATGATCATAAGGATCTCCTGTCCCATCAAAATAATTCTTCATTGCCTTGATCACTTGAGTGGGTCTAAGGGTTCTTGGGTGCTCTCGGGGCCTAGGCAATGGAAAATCATGTTCATCTCTTTGTTGCCTATGTGCCTGATGTCTCTCTCTTTCAAGTCTTTCATTTTCAAATCCTGATCTATTTCTACCCACAATGTGTGCAAAGCTTACCTCAGGTCTCTCTCTAGTTCTTTCTCTCCGGGCTTCATGAGTGTGGCATGATCCTACTCCTTGGAGGCCGTGGGAAACATTGGATCTTGGTGGAGGGAAAATCAATTCACTCTTCCAAGTATATGCATGTCTATCATGTTCTGTTACCAAGAACATTTTCTCATAATAAGTTATATTTAGGTGTAACTTGTTGTAAAAGTAGTGGTTCGCTTAGAAAGCGATGCCTTTTGTAAATAAAGTAGTTTTTCCTAAAAGTCGCTTCTAAAAGCGATGGCTCTCATGTAACTTCTATTTTCAGGATGTAATAAAAATAAACCTATAAATACGGGTACTCTGATAGACTCGTCCATCAGAGTACACGGGGGGGATTGCACCCAATATCGCGTTGATTGTCTCTCTGTTTATGATTCCTGTTTCGTCTTCTGTCTACCTCTGTGTGTGCGTGCACTGACGTTCCTGATAACAGTGGTATCAGAGCTTGGCACGTATCACTCCAGAGGAGATTGTTTGCCGAGGGGATTGTTTGCATTCTCTGTTCGCGAATTTGAATCCGAATCCGCATCTGCGTCCGCTTCTGCTTCTGTTTCTGTCTCTGTCTCTATCTCTGTTTCAGTTTCAGTTCCAGAACCAGAACCAGAACCTGCATTTATACCTACGTTTACACCTGCGCGGCTTACTCCAAGGCATCGACTAAGGCAAAGAACTTAGGCAATACATTGGCAACATTGGCACCCAAGGCTCCCTTGGTGACCGTTGGCTATGCGCGAGACAATTTTAATTTTGAGTGGCAATAGAGAGTTTTAGACTCCCTAAGGTAGAAGGATTTGAACCCACAACCTCCTACTTACAAGGGAAGTACTTTAACCACTACTCCATCTCTTTGAGTTATCACTTTATCTCCCTTTTGTGATATTTACATCAACTTCACCTCCCTCTTCCTTTTCCAAGTCCCAAGTTAACCTCACATGTGGAGCGCCCGTCGATTTTCCTAGGGAAGTGCAACATAAAAAGGGCATAACTTTCACTATATAACTCGGATTTTAGCATATAATATATCATTGGAAAGCTCTCGGAACAAGCTTTTTAGCTACCCTATTAGATTGAGAATCCAACATAGTCTGAAAGAGGGATTTTGTTTTCTAGTTATAGACCCTATAACAATGGAAGATTTTGGCAATTCACCTTTACCTGGAGTCTCATTCGAGCAACAGTTAGAGATTATGCACCAAGAACTTCAAGCACTTCAACAAGCTATACAAGAATGCTATGATATGCTCCAATTTGATGGAAAGGATGGTCGATTTGTCCTGTCATGGCTCTCTTTATTCGACAACTTCTATTCCGATGAGTCATATTCAGAAAATAAGAAAGTCAAGTTTGCTACCAATTATTTGGTAGGAAAGAGCTCAACTATGGTGGAATGATCTTTCTCGTCGTGCAGATTGTCCACGCACATGGAAGGCTTTTCAAGAAGATTTTAAGGATTCTTTCCTACCTTTATAGTTCAACCTACATGTTCGACAATTATGGGTTGAATTTACATGGATGGAAGGTGATACATTGACAACCTATATGGACCAGTTTTACCAATATTTAGTAACTCTTCGCTTGCTTGAAGCTGTTTCCAATGATACTATGAAGAAGAAGTATGATGATGGGATATATAAGGAGGTTTAAGCAAAGCTTCGCTCACACCAGACTACATCGCTTCATGAAGCCATTGCCTTTGCTCATGATGTGGAGAATGAGTACCAATTACTTATCAAGAGGATCCGTTTGCAGTAGCCACATCAACAACAATCTTTTAGCTAGCTTAATTTTCTTTGATTATATGTAATGCATTTACACATAGAATTTCTTTTTAGATATACTTTTGAAAATGAATTAGAATATTGACTTACATAAGACTTCTTTATCACCTCACTATGATCATTTAATTTCTGCATATCATTCTCAATTACATTAAACTTTCAGGTTTCCGATTCCATGCATGTGTTTTACATGGTTCATGCTTACTATTGTTCAGTGATGGGACATGCGACTGATCATCCATGTCTGTTTTTCTATTTATCAACTGAGGTCAATTGCTTGTCAACTGGGAGGCATGTTGTATATTATGGAATCATGGAAGGTTAAATGGATTTTTAATGTTTTTAAATGTCCAGAAGGTTTTAATGTGGTTGTGTTTGATCTAGCAGGTGAAGAAGCATGAGGGCATGGATACAAGTGGATGTGTATAAATAAATAAATTCAAAGTTTAAATCGAAGACTTCTAGAATAAGTTATATTTAGGTTTAACTTATTGTAAAAGTAATGGTTCACTTAGAAAGCGATGCCTTTTGTAAATAGAGTAGTTTTTCCTAAAAGTCGCTTCTAAAAGCGATGGCTCTCATGTAACTTCTATTTTCAGGATGTAATAGAAATAAACCTATAAATACGGGTACTCTGATAGACTCGTCCATCAGAGTACACGGGGGGAGATTGCACCCAATATCATGTTGATTGTCTCTCTGTTTATGATTCCTGTTTCATCTTCTTTCTACCTCTGTGTGTGCGTGCACTGAAGATCCTGATAACAAATACTCAAGATCTTACATGATCTATCTAAATCTATCAAGATCTCTCCAACAAAATATCTAAATAGAATCTGCTCTCATCAAACATTCATGACTGAATGTTTGATTTGCTACTTGAATGTCTCTAAGTGTCCATGCTTCTTACATAAAGTTGTAAAAAAAATTTTCAGCCAAATCCTTCTCAAGAATCTGCAACTTCTACTTCAAACATAAGTGGACAAACTTCTCTCCTTGAGAACTCCAAAAGCTGCAAGTTGATACCATCTTTTCATATTCTACCCAGGTGAAATGTGATAGTACCTGCTTGATTTTCTTTTGGCTAACTCCACTTCTCAATCAAGTGATAGGATTTAATGGAACACCTTTTCTGAATACAAGCATGTATTCAGAAAAGGTAAACATAGAAAGTAAATTCTTGAACTAACTATTACATCAACAAATCTGAATTTTTTGAAGTTTTCTGAAAATACTGAATATGAGGTAACCTTTCCAAACACAATACCTCACCCCAAGTCTTCAACATCTGCTACATAAAACTCTTTTACCTCAAGAGTTAGATAAAGAAGAAATATACTTCTTTGCAACTTGTCATATACCAAGCAAATTTGTATTGACACTCCAAGAACTCTTTGAGGGAACATATAACTGCTTGCTCAAAAACTTCAACTTATATATAACTCATACATATGAGTCAAAATATACAAGTTTTCTTCTCTTTCTCTCAATGCAATTCTTTGTCAAATCTACTAAATCATGACCAAGTATAATGCAAACCAAGAAACTGCTTCTTCTTTATACTATCTTCACACAAGATGTCTTACTTTTCTTTTGGAAATGATGGACTTTCTTCTTTTGCATCTTTCTTCCACCTGATGATGATGTCAACATCTTCAAACTTCTCTTCCATACCTTTTGTTCTCTTCATCTTGAAGTAGCAAGCACTCTTGACTTCTTCAAATGAACTTTTCTCTTCCTCTAGTGCTAAGACTAAGAGATAAAACAAACATGGTATACAAATGGAAGTGAATATAGAATCATGTTTTACCATCTCCTCATATCTCTGAATCAAAATTCTGCTTCAAATAACTGATGTGACTGAATTCACCAACCTTTTGGCTGAGTGATGAATTACCTTTCTAGAGTTACCTCTCTAGATATAAAATGTGAGCAAAAAGACTTTCAACCAATTTACAACACAAGATTGGCTGAAAACCAAACTGATGCTAACCATATTTGTCTTCTTAGATGAACTTTCTTGCCATGAAAGAGATCTCTCAAAACTCTCTAGAAAAACCTCTAGATACATGTTTTCATATAGCTAATGCTTTAACTTTCAAAGAATGAAGTGTATAAAAGCATTCCTTGAATCCTTCAAATCTCTTCATAACTACTCTTCTAAGATATGACCTGCAAATGATAATCTGATAGTATAAACTAATACCTGTGATTTGATGTAGATCTGATTCCTTCATCTTCTCTGAACCATTGTTTTTCCTTGAATTTGAAGTAACCCTCCCTTCATCAAGTCTTGATCCTCAAACAATACTTCTGTAAAGTATTTGCATACTCATCCAAAAGTATTGGGCTGCTAACAGATCATCAACTTCATACTCCACACTAATGAATAAACATGTGACTAAATTGTCTAATTCTCAAATCTTAACTCATCTAGATTAACTGTGTATGTCAAATGTCAAATATTAGAAGATGCCCTTAAATCATATGTTGTAAACTTGGAAGTCTGGGAACCTGGGAATATAAGAGCCCCAATGCTCTGATATCAAAACCCTAAAGCTCTGATACCAAATGTTGGAAATTTAGTAGGCCCATTACTAATACCACAGGTCCAAGGTTCCATAGGTCCAGCATATACAACATAGAATCTAGCAATCTACCAATATTAAAAAAACATAAACATGCCACATTTAATCATACAAATGATGAGACAAAGATAGAGAAAGAGTAGAAAACATGTGTAACGTGTTACACAAGCCACTGCTTACTCACACTATCATATATACCAATGTTCAATGTACAATGTGGGAGCAAAACTCTCAACCACTCTATGTGAAGAAAAATAGATGGATGAGTGAATGTAAAAATATAACAAACATATTTCATATGTATGGATAGAAATATGAATATACATGAGATGTGTGACATGATAGGTTGTAGAAGAGTGAATATGAGTGACAGAAAGAGGAAGCATCAGTCTAAAACTGATAATCAACAAACCCTCATCTAACCTTAGGCTATAAAAGACCCTAAGTCAGACACATGTGTGAGAAAAGATCACATACTTACAAAAGTAGCAAAGAATGCTAACAAGTTTGCTGCCAAAAATCCTCAAACTCATGTGAACATATCTTCTCTAACACCTCATCCAAATATTCATAAAGCATATACGTACTGATTCTCTTGTACCTATGCTGAATAGGACTCCTCCTGATATGGATGTTACTGCCTCCATAAAATCCAAGTAGTACATGTGTGTATAAAGAGAATATGTACCTAAATTCTTAACATAAGATTTAAATCTTATGTTAACCACCATCTAATGTCTTTGAGGTAAACTAAAATCTTCATGTAGAAGAAAATCTTCAAATACATCATGTGGATGGCCGATCCACACCATAAAGGTGCTAATAGCCTCTCCATAAGCAAGAGTGTGAGCACACTCTTCTTCTTCAAGAAGAAATCCATAGCCGCTCCTCAATATGCTCCAAAATAGCAACATGGCTGCCCTATGTGCTAAGAAGCACCACCTCTATTGAGGTACCAAAGCTCCATAGCTTGTTGTTGAACTAGGTGATGGATGAATAAACAATGAGCCAATGCTCTTCTTATATAGGATTTGTGTCTCTTCCAAAAGCACTCTAAAAACACTTTTCATAAAGCATAATACAACGATCACTACGATCTCAAAAAACTCACGAAATTCAGTCGACATACATGAAAAGCTAAAAAGTAAAACTTTTGCGTTTTGCGTTGATCGGGGATCGAACCCACGTCACTGCTATGAGAGGAACACGACGTAGCCAAGGCACCCAACGTGGTTTGCTTTAAAAGGATTAAAACAGAAGTCTATACATGGTGTACCTTCTGAGTAAAATGGACCAATGGACATTGTTTCCAACATAGATAGATAGATAGATAGATAGATAGATAGATAGATAGATAGATAGATAGATAGATAGATAGATATATAGATAGATAGATGAATAGATAGATAGAAAGATAGATAGACAAATAGATAGATAGATAGATAGATAGATAGATAGATAGATAGATAGATA
>CM035432.1:155764362-155769362 GCA_020310875.1 Ceratopteris richardii | reverse complement strand
GAGTGAACAATGAGCCAAGAACCTCTTCATATAGTTTAGATTGAACCTTGAAAAGCTACTATGATTAATTCAAAAGCATGATTTGAAAAGCTATCGGCACCAAACTATGATCGTGAAACTCTTCACAAAATAAAGCTATGATTGCGACGCCATCCTTGCTTTTCAAGAAATCTATTCCAAAATAGCTTAATTTTGGTATCGCGCTGCCACACTGCTACCCACGGGATTCGAACCCAGGTGCTTTCTATGCAAGGTGTTTCACATAGCCATGCTACCCGTTAGCTTTTCTTGTAGAGAGTTCTTTCTATAATAAATCGTATAAACATTGTCCAAAAGTAAGGATTTGGACCATTGGACATTGTTTCCAACAATCTCTCCTTGAATGTCACAATGGTACAAGCTTCAGTAACCTGCAAATCTTCTCATGAATATCTCTAATCAATGTTTTGGTAAATATATCTGCAACATTCTCACTAGAAGGAACATAAACTAGCTCAATGTGCTTCTTAACTATCTGCTCTCAAATATAGTGGTAGTGTACCTCTATATGCTTTGTCCTTGCATGATGCACTTGATTCTTAGCTATAGCTATAGCACTCTGGCTATCTAAAAATATCTGAATGGGTTCATGTACTCACATCAAGATAACTGAAAATCTTCTGCAACCAAACTAACTCTACAGTAGTTGTAAATGCTCCATGATATTCAGCTTCACACGATGAAGTGGCAATAGTGGGTTGTCTTTTTGAAAGCCATGAGATAAGACAATCTCCAAGATAAAAACAATATCCACTAGTACTTCTTCTTGTGTGTCTATCACCTGCACAATCAAAATCTGAAAACCCTTTTAGTAACAAATGTGTAGATTTTGAAAATACCATAGCAAAATTTGAAGTTCCCTTCAAATATCGAAAGATCTACTTTACTGCTTTCCAATGTAACACTGTTGGATTTTACATGAACCTTGATACTTGAGAAACTGCAAACTGTATATGAAGACGTGTATTACAAAGATATATCAAGCAACCAACTGCTTGACTATATAAAGTAGCATCAAATGGCTCTGCATCTGCTACCATTTGTAAAGGCATGTTCTGATCCATAGGTGTTTGCATAGGTTTAGAATCACTCATCTGAAACCTGTCTAAAAGTTTCTCAATGTACTTCTGTTGTGTCATGTAGATACCTCATCTTGAAACAGAAATTGAATGCCAAGATAATAATGTAAAATGCCTAAATCATTCACATCAAATTTTTGCTTCAATTGTTCTTTGAACATCTGCAAATCTTCATCTCTGGGACCTGTGACTATAATATCATCCACATAAATGATTGCTATAATCATCATACCTGTTTCAACTTTGACATAAAGAGTTGGAGCTGCATCTGAGTTATGGAAACCAATGGTCAAAAGATATGTATGTATCTTTTCATACCATGCTCTAGGTGCTTGTTTTAAACCATACAAAGCTTTTATAAGCTTACACACTAAGTGTACTTTACCTTCAAAACCTTCTGGCTGTTGAATATACACATCCTCATGTAAATCCCCATTAAGAAAAGTAGTCTTAATGTCGAGTTGATATATATGCCAACCAAAATGTGCTGCTAGAGCAAGTATTGACCTAATAACAGTCATCCTAGACATAGGAACAAATGTCTCATCATAATCAATACCTTTTTGTTGTGCATATCCTTTGACAACTAACCTAGCCTTGTATCTATCAATAGTAGCACCTGCTTTTCTTTTGATTTTGAAGATCCATTTTACACCTATAGCCTTCTTTCCCTCTGGTAACTCACATAACTGCCAAATTTGATTCTTATGAATAGAATCAATCTCTTCTTGCATAGCTTTTCTCCAAATAGGAATGTTAAGTGCATCTTTAACACATGCAGGTTCATCTTCAACTATCGTAAGTGCCAAAATATCATGAATCTCAAAGTCTTCAGCAAAACTTACATGATCTTTTTGTTGTTGATGTCTAGTCTGACTTCGTGTTCTTACATGATATTGTTGTTGTATTCTAGTTTGACTCCTTGTTCTTCCAGTAAAAGTCTTTATACCACTATCTTTCCAAGTCAGATATAACCACGTAGGTGTATCCTTAAATAGTGGTGAAACTCTTTCTGAACTTTCAGCTTCCACAAGTTTTGGAACTTGTCCTACCGAGGTACTAGGACTTTCTAGAACTTTAACTTCTTCCATTTTTGGAACCAAAGCCTCATGTGGAACCGACTCTGTAGAAGGTTGTGAAATTCCTCTTTGTTCAAATTTTTCTTGAATCCTAAGAATTTTAACTCCCTCTTGATATGGCTGAACATGTACATCTAGAACCTTTCTAAAAAATCCATAGTCATTTTCACTAATGAACTCTGGAATTTATGCTTCTTTATCATAAACCTTATTTTTAGCAATATAAGCATTACGTGAAGCTTCACCTGTCTCTGGAACATAAAACATGTATCCTTTACTCTCAATAGGATATCCAATAAAAACAGCTTTCTTTGCCTTTACATCTAGTTTGCCTCGCTCTTTTTTCTCAATATGTACATAAGAAAGTGATCCAAACACTCTAAAGTAACTCACATTAGGTCTTTTACCATAATAAGCTTCATATGGTGTGATTACCTTTAAAGCTTTTGTAGATGACCTCTTTAAAATGTGGTTAGTTGTATGTACTGCATCAAACCAGAATTTCGGTGAAAGCTTCTTGGATGCCATCATGCTCTGCATCATTTCAACAAGTACTCTATTCTTTCTTTCTGTAACACCATTCTACTGAGGTGTATAAGCAATAGTAAGGTGTCGAGTAATACCTTTCTCATCAAGAAATATTTGGAATTCTTTTGACAAGTATTCTCCACCTCTATCACTTCTGAGAATTTGGATAGTTTCCTGACTTTCATTTTCAACCATAGCTACAAACTTCTTGAACATAGGAAAGACTTCCGACTTCAACTTAAGACCATAGATCCATGAGTATCTCATAAAATCATCAACAAATAGAACAAAATACTAGAAGCCTTGAATAGATTCTACTCTCATAGTTCCATTCACATCTGAATGAATAATCTTCAATTTCCTGGTAGTTGTAATATGACCATGTTTCTTGAAAGGTAATTTATGCATCTTACCTTCAAGACAACCTTCACATATATCTGAATTATCAGGTAGCTGGAATGAGGGTAAACTCTCAACCATACCTCTGTCTTTGATACTCTTGAGAGCTCCAAAACTAATATGTCCAAATCTTTCATGCCATAGCTTCATATCTTCCACCGGTGATGAAGATTTGACTACATATGCCTGACTGATTTTTGACAAAACAAAGATCCTTCCTCTATGATCACCTTGTAAAATACACTTGTTATTTTTGTGTGATAAGATCTTACAAAGATCTCTCTCAAATACAATTTTAAAACCATCTCCTAAAAATGTAGATATAGATAGCAGATTCTTCTTCATTTCAGGTACATATAGAACATCTGAAATCTGAAAATTACCACCTTCTCTTGACTTTAGGGTTATTGGACCTATTCCCACAACATCCAAATCATTGCCATCTGCAATAGTAACTCTTCTACTTGAAGAATATGAAAGAGAAGAAAACACATCTCTACAGCCTATCATATGCTTTGTAGCACCTGAGTCAAATATCCAAGGACTTGCTGAAAGAACTTGTAAAGCTGCCTGATCAAAAGCTACTTCCTCAATGGTGATACAGGCAGAAGAATCAACTTGAGATTTCCCTTTTTTATCATCTTCTGCAACATTACCTAATGCCTTTTTCTTTTCTGCTCCAATCCTTTTATAACATGTTGACTTAAAATGTCCAGGTTTCTTGCGGTAATAAAATATTACTTCCTTCTTCTTAGAAGACTTCTCTTTAGATGTAGTAGAAACAGAATCTGAAGTAGAAGGTGAGAGGGACCTACTTTCCTTCTTGGATTGCTTTTCATTCTTATCCTTCTTCTTCATTTTACCCTTTGATGAAGATGAAAGTGCTTCTTCATTCTCTTCCATTCCCTTCAATTGATCTTCATCTTGAAGTAACAAGAACTCTAACTCTTCAAATGTAACCTCTCTATCTCTTGTGGTAAGGGTAAGAGTGGTTATAAAAGATCGATATGAAATAGGAAGTGAATTAATCAGCGTATTTACCATTTCTTCATCTAATATCTCAACTCCTACATTTAGAAGTTGATCTCTCAAATCAATGAGCCTTGTAATGTGGGTTTGAATTGACTCACAAGCCTTCATCCTTGTATTTGCTAGTTGTCTCCTCAAGTGAGCTTTCCTAGCAGGATTTCTGCTCTGAAAAAGATTTTCAAGCTTCAATCAAGCTTGTCTAGAACTTCTGCAAGATCTTATCTGCGTTAGAATATGCTTTTTAACACTCATTGCTATGAATGAAAGTGCTAAAGCATCTCTAGCATCCCACCTTGCCTGATCTTTAGTAGGAGGTACTGTAGGTAAAGACCTACCTGTGACTCTCGATATCCAAGTGGTTACCTCTTCTTCAGTTGGTTCTGTAATAGTAATTCCAGTACCTCTTGAAGTTGATGTAGCTCCTTCCTTGCCTTCTTGTATGGGTCTTGTTAAGGATCCATTGGCGCTACTCCACAAATCCTTTGTCACTAAAATATTCATCATCATGAAACTCCACATGGGATAATTAGAAGATCCATCCAGCTTGTCTTCAATCTCGATTCTAATCTCACTCATCTTAACTAAGTGTGTATGTCAATTATGCTCTAATACTAAGTGTTGGAATTTGGGGCCCCTGGATCATTCCAAACTAAAACCTTTTGAGCATACACAACTTAATTAACCAAGATGATATGTGAGATAGAGAAAGAAAGAGATCTTGAGATAAGGATAGAGAACGTAAGTTGGATATTTACTCACTAAAAAATAGATATCCAAATTACAACATGGGAGTACTACTCAACCATGTAAAGTGGTGCACTCACTAATGGAAGAATATCCAAGATGA
>CM035432.1:155669362-155756862 GCA_020310875.1 Ceratopteris richardii | reverse complement strand
CGATCGCGATTGACAGAAAATTTCATCTTTTGGTAAAACTAAGTGCACCACAGTAGACTAGAGACCTTGCACAGCTGAGATCCACAAAATTTTTTGAAAAAGTTGCATTTTTTCAGCCCATCGCGATTGATAGCATCAATCGCGATTGACACTGTCCATCGCGACGGACAGCCAGTCAATCACGACTGACAGACCCCGACGGACACGTGTCCATCGCGACGGATACCCCTTGTCCATCGCGACTGACAGGAGTCCATCGCGACCGATACCCTCTGTCCATCGTGATCGATATGAGTCCATCGCGACTGATACCCTCAGTCCATTGCGATTGACACCAGTCCATCGCGATTGACACCAGTCTATCGCGATTGACACCAGTCCATCGCGATTGACACCAGTCCATCGCGATTGACACCAGTCCATCGCGATTGACACCTGTCCATCGCGATTGACAGCCCAGTCAATCGCGATTGACAGCCAATTTCGGCCAATTTTTTAGGGTTTTTTAATTTGAGGATTTTGGCCAATTTTGGGCATAAATATTGGGCTATAGGGCATATAAGGAGGCTATAAGTAAATCATTAGGGGAAAACCTGTTTGCCTGTTAGTCTGTTTGAACCCTGTTTTAACTCTAGAACCCTAAACTGGCATAACTTTCTCATACAAAATCCAATTGCTGTGATTCTTGTCTTGTTGGAAAGCTCGTGGGGAGTACAACCAAAACTTCCACTGGTTACGGTTAAATTAAGATCAAGATTATTAGATAGGGTATTTTGAAGTTGACCATACCCAGGGGAAACAAAATTCAGGGATCTCTAGAATTGTTGTCCAAAAAATCACAGTGCAAATTGGTGTTTGTGTTACATGAATGAAAGTGATTGGTTCTGTCTTTGGAATTTAAGTCTTGAGCTAACTTTGGAACTCTTACAGATCTATTGAGAGCATCAAAGGGCATTCTAAGCAAGAGTAAGTGCAAGCTTGGGAACACACTTCCTAGGCACTCAAGGGCAACCAAGAAGGAAACAAAAGGTTGGAAACTCTCAACTCCCTCTGTCAATTCCTAGCTTAGGCTAAGAACGACTAGTGATAGGAGTAGGCCAGGGCGGTGATAGGCATTTATCAAGTTGAAGACTACCTAAATACTCACGTTCAAGCTAACGACATAATCTTTGTACGGTCAAGAACTCTAAAGGAAAAGAACTTAACGTGGAACGATCAACTTCAAGTGCGGAAATACACTCAAGTATACCTGACGACATGATATCAGACAAGACCATAAACACGGTAAGCAACTAAAAAAGGAATCAAGTAACTGATACAAAAGAACTCAGCAACGAGGTTGTACTTGGGCAAATTTGGGCTATCCAATTAGGCTTATGAACCTTAGATCAGGGCGACATCTAGGGAGAGATAGACAAAGTCTTAGGTCTTCAGAGGCTAGTGTCAACCACACTGCTCGGTCTTGGGCCCAGCAGTTGAGAAACTTTTCTCATTACCCTAGCTCGGAGACTAGTGAATCAGAGATGTCTCAAGGTATGGAGAGACCTACGAGGAGTTCAGGTGTGCCATATTTGCACAGGGTAGAAGGCCCGTATAAGACGCGGTTGGAATACCTTAGGACCAACCGATTAGGTGCTAGCATCTATGAGGACGGTCTAGGAAGATCCGTGGTCCAAATCAAAAACCCAGACCAATCCATTGGGCTAGAGCACCCTGCTGTCAAGTTTGAAAATGGTGCATACTTTGATAAAGAGGGAACCATATATGTGGGTCACTAGTCACCCAGATAGGACAGACGAATTCGGTAACGTGATCCCAGAAGCAGACTTAGGCGACCTAGAGCAAGGAAGCATGGGTGCAGAACCCAGGACCCCTCGAGGGAAATCTGTTCTTACTAGAATCCTCAATCCAGAGTGGATTCCCCAGGATAATAAGAGCATAGATCTGCTCCTAAATCAAGAAACCAATGAAGCCTTTTGGAGGTATAAATCAAATAGGCCAAATGATGTAGGGTCAATCCTGATCTATGAGTTCAAAGATCCTGATAGCCCAAGCAAAGTGATCTACTTAGATCACGCTTCAGAGAGGATCTTTGTGGTTACAGAACATGACAGGCATGCTTATACTTGGAAGGGTGAATTCATTTTCCCCCAACCAAGATCGAACGCGTCCTCTGGTCACCCTGGAGCTGGAACATCCCAAGCTCATGGAGCGCAAAGAGACAGAAGTAGAGATAGGCCAGAAGTAAGCTTTGCCAACCCCGTGGGTAGAGAAAGAACGAGGACGGAAACAAATAGAGTGGAACCTGAGGTACTTAGAGCTCCAAGGAATCAAAGAAATACGGATGAGTTCCCTCTACCAAGACCTAGAGAGCACGCAAGGACTTTGAGACCGACTAAGTCCATGAAGAACTACTTCGATGGCACTGGAGATCCATATGATCGTGTGGCAGAGTTTAGGCAAGTCTTGAGAGCTGAACAAGTTGAAGATATGTTCACGCAGTACAATGCCTTTGGTCTAACCCTTAGGAACACTGCCCTGACATGGTTTCAGCCACTAAACGAGAGGCAGTTTAGGAGCATAGACCAACTCCTAGAGGCTTTCATTATTGAATTCTCTAAGAGTGGCATAAGGCATAATACTTCCTTGCTGATTCACAGCTTCAAGCAAACCCCTTAAGAAACCGTGAGATTTGCTGGAAGAAGATTTAGGCAATATCTTGAAAGATGCCCTGTTTCGGAGCTACCCACACCAGCTAAGCAAGTGGCTTTATTCTTGGATGGATTGCTAAGTACCAAATTGAGATCATATGTGTACTTGAAGGACCCTAGGACCATAGAAGAGTGTGTACGCATGTGCATTGACATCGAGGATAACCTAGGGGAAGAACTAGAGCTTTCCAAAATCTACAAGGACTCAAATAGTGCCTCTAGCCTCTCTTCCTCGCAATCCACATCAATTGAGGAACTTGCAGAGAAAGTAGCTCAGAAATTAGGTGTCACTAGCAAACAGATCCCAAGATTTGCCCTAGTGAAAAGATGCTATACTTGTGGAGGTGACCATATGGCGAATGTATGTCCCATTATGGCTCGACCCCAAGTAAATCCTAGTAGCCAGTACTGCACCATAGAACGAAGATACACAAATCACTCAGCACAAGACTGCCCATACAATAAGCAAGCGGTTAGGCAAACCTACCCTCAGCCATACCAACAAGGAAGATACCAGAGTCAATACCCACCACAACAGTATACTAGGCCCCAGCAAAATTACCAACCGCAATATCAGGCCCATCTGAGACCCCAGCCAGTGCTAGCGCAACAACCACCTGCTCCTACTAATGTGATTCCTGTAAAGTATGCAGCTGCAAAAGAAAACTTGAATAGGGCCATAGTGCCAGTAATCCCATTGCTATCAGAAATTGACCCTAGTGACCATAGTTTCGATTCTACACATGTTGATAGCCCCCAGGCCTACTACATGCAGTCTCCTGAACATGGTGAGTCCTACTATAGTGAAGAGCCAAATGAACCTAGTTGGGAGTCAGATTACACAAACGTCATGTATGCAAACCCCAACCCTAGACCTCAACCTAGGCAAGTAAGACCCCCATTCCCTAGAGGACCATGCTACAGATGTCAGGGAGATCATCTCATTCGTGATTGTCCCTTGCCTCCACCTACACAACCCCAATCAGTGACGATCCAGGGCTTTTGCCAAGAATGTGGAAAGGAGCATCTCTTACGAGATTGTCCAAAGAATCCCATCAATATGCCAAAAATCACTCCCATTAACGTTATTGGGTTAGTGGTAGATTCCACAGGAAGTGTCACTTCCACTGCACCGATACAAGTGGTCACTAGAGCCCAAGCCTTACAGCAGAACCCAGGTGTAGGCCAGGAAAAGAGCCCAGATGTTAGTGAAACAGAGAGCATGACAAAGAAAAGGACTAGAGCTTGGAGAGATAGTCGTGAAAGAATGAAAAGGCAATGGGCAAAGAAAATGAGCGAACTTGAGGAAAGCCTAAGAGAAACGAGAGCCAGGATAACCGAACTCACATCTCAAACTCCCTCTCACACTACCCCACCTCCACCATTCCCAACTCCATCCGACCCACCACCTTCCAACCCGCCTCACCTAATCCCACCACCCCCTAGAGTAGGATCAGTCCTAGTAGATCCCACTCCCGAGGACCTAAACATGATGCTCAAAGCATATCAGGCCAGAATCCAAGCAGGGCCAAAACGTAACTGATCATGAAAAGTGCTACCCTAGAGCAGAATTAGAGCTTGAACAAACTAAAATTTGTGCTAAGATGGTGGAGCTGGCTCAAACCATGTTTGAAGCCAGTCGCCTCTTTAACATCTCTAGCTCAGCTAAGACGCAGTTGCACTTTGAAGGACTGTTAGGAAGAATAGAGAAGCTAATTGCACAATCAGAAAAGGAACCCGCCTCTCAACACAAGGACAAGGCAAGTGAAAGGGCAGGTCTTCCTGTCCAGGAAGCCTATGTGCCTAACTCTACGGAGCCAGATACATCATCTTTTATGAATCGGTTCACACAAGAATTCCTACGAGAGATTCAAGAAGACAAATGGGCTAAAGAAAGTGAAGTCCCTCCTCCCATTGAACTTGTGGATGATGCACATGACCAATTCCCACAAGACATCCCATCCATTTATGAGGAGCAGGAGAGCACCCAATCTCAGGAAAGATTAGACTTTGAGTCTAACTCTCTACAAGAATTACCCCACTTCACAGGCCCATGGGAAGCTAAGTCTACTTGTATGAGAGCACCCACGGTCATGGTACGAAATGAGGACTCAGTCATATACCTAGAACACAGAGGTAGTGAAAAACACTAAAGTACAGTGCAACCTCACCTTAGAAGAGCTACTTAAAGTAAGGCTAGAGCTATGGAAACATGTAGCCAAACAAGTACCAGAGATAGCAAAACCCCATTCCCAGGTAGGATCCCAGAGAACAGTGCCAAAAATACCATTGGACAAGATAGGAGACATGAGTGAGGGCGAAGAGGGAAGCACATATCTTCCTATCACCCATCAAGGATACACCACCAAGGCCATTTTAGACTCAGGTGCAGGAGTTGCAATTGCTACCACTTCCCTATGGAAGCGTTGGGGCAAGCCAGCACTTAGGCCCAGGAGGATGAAATTGCAAATGGCCGATGGTCACATAGAGAGACCCTTAGGGCTGTTAGAAGGAATAACTCTCACCACATGTGGTGTTGAGTTCGAGCATACATTTGCTATATGTGATTTTAGCAAAAATCATGCCTATGAAATGATCTTGGGACGACCCTTTATGCGACAGTTGCAAGTGGTACAGGACTGGGGAACCAATTCCTTGTATCTGCAACACTTAGGTGTTACGACCAAAGTGAATCTCAAAGATTACTCTCATAGAGATGTCCCTCCTATCCAATGGAATCCCCTCCATAGAGCCAAAGATGATACGGAATCGGTGCATTCCATAGGTTCAGGATCCTCATGGATGCATGAAGACACCCACTTATGGATGTGCAAAGTAGCAGTAGAAGAAGAAAAGACAGAAGAAGTCAGAGAGATAGGTGCAAAAGAAACACATAGATCAATACAAGACCCAGCCTATGCACCTATAGTCTTTCCTGACGAAGAATTTGAACCCCACGGCTGGGCAGAAATCCTAGCAACCATGGATGTAGCCATCAATGAAGAACAATGGACACCTCACTGTGATGAAGATGGCTATGACATTTCAGTCTTCTCCATAGAGCCAATCATGGGAGAGGCAGTGTTAGAAGAGTGTGAACCTAGCCCTGATGCATTTGAGGATGCAAGTGACTCCGATCTAGAGTCAATCATCATGGACCCACCTTTTGCATCAGATGAAGAATACTTCTATGAAGTAGAATTTCAACCCCAGAGGTATGGAGAGCTTACAAATGATGTAAGGCTAGCCACACATGTGACCCCGAAGGAAGAAGGAAAGAAAAAAAGAAGAGAGAAGTCACACCAGAAGAGGAAGAATCTTTGTTTGAGGTCCCGGAAAATTTTAAGAAGTATGAGATAGATGACAGGAGAGTCATGATCAAAATGCCTAAACGAGAGGCGCAATCAGGGGAGGCCTATGATAACAAAGAAACTACCAAGAAAATAGTGGTAGCCGTGGAAGAAGGAGAAGAGAGATGCACGTACATAGGCCACGACCTAACGGAAGACGAAGAGCACAAATTGATAGCCTTGTTAAGAGAATACAGAGATGTATTCGCTTGGAGTTACAAGGACCTGAAAGGTGTAGACCCTGACATATGCTCACACACTATCCCCATGACCTCGGATGCCAAACCTTCTAAGCAAAAGCCATACACATATAATGATAATTATGTTGCTAAGATCAAAGAGGAGATAGATAGACTGGTTGAAGCTGGATTCATCTATGAGATTGAGCATACTGAGTGGGTATCCTCCATCGTCATGGTGCCCAAGAAAAATGGAAAGCTGCGTGTATGCATTAACTTGAAAAAGGTCAATGCAGCCACAATTCGAGATAACTATCCGATTCCTATCACAGAGCATCTCTTAGAAAGAGTAGTAGGCAAGGAAGTGTACAGCTTCCTTGATGGATTTTCGGGCTACAATCAAGTAGCCATTGCTCCCGAGGACCAGCATAAGATGGCTTTTGCCACAGAGTGGGGCATTTTTGCCTTTAGAGTAATGCCATTTGGGCTTACCAATGCACCAGCTACCTTCCAGAGGCTGATGTGCCATGTATTTAAAGAGTTCCTGAGGAAGAACTTAGAAGTCTATGTTGATGATCTTTGTGCTCATTCCAACATTAGGCAAACCCATATTCCTGAACTCAGACAAATCTTTGACAAATGTAGAGAATATCAAGTCTGCCTGAACCCAGAAAAGTGTGTTTTTATGGTCAGGCAAGGCAAGATTCTAGGACACATAGTGTCAAAGAATGGCATATCCACTGATGAAGAGAAAGTGAGAGCTATAGCCGAGTTACCTAGGCCAAAGAATGTCAAGGAAGTACAAGCTTTCATGGGGCATTGTGGTTATTACCGACACTTTATACACATGTATGCCATCATAGCAAAGCCTCTGTATGGACTTTTGACTAACTTTGAGTGGACTGACGAGTGTGAAAATTCCTTCAATGAGCTTAAACGACGATTATGTTCAGCCCCAATCTTGACTACACAAGATTAGAATAAACCCTTTCATGTTCATGTAGATGCATCCAATTATGCTATTGGATGTGTACTCGCACAACCTACTGGTGAAGGTAATATGGATCTCCCAATTGCCTATGCCAGTAGAAAATTGAATGCAGCTGAACGAAATTACACCACTACTGAGAGAGAAGGCTCAGGCATGGTATATGCAGTTAAGAAGTTTAGACACTATTTGCTTGCAAATAAGTTTAAATTTTTTACTGACCATCAAGCATTGTTATATCTGGTGAACAAGCCATGCAATACAGGTAGATTAGTAAGATGGTTTCTCTTTTTAATGGAGTATGACTTTGAGGTTGTAGTGAAGAAAGGTAAGACTCACTTGAGAGCAGACCATCTCTCTAGGCTCACATCTGGAGAGGCCCCACAAGGAGTGTCAGATGACCTTCCTGATGCTTACTTGTTTAATTTGGAAGTGGTGCCACAGTGGGCTAAGCCATTAGTGCCAGTATTGACGTACGGACCTAACCACCCAGTAATAAACACACAGGATAAAGAGGTAGTAAAAGCCCAAAAGTATCACATCATGGCAGGAAGTATGTACAAGCACATAGATCAAGGGATCTTGGCGTGTTGCGTGGAAGAGGATGAGTATGCTAAATGGTTGCAATTAGCACATGTAGGTGCATTAGAGCAACACTACTCAAAGCAACGAACCCTACAGACACTAAGGAGACTCGGAGTGCATTGGCCGACTATGGAAGCTGATGTCCAAAAGTTGTGCAAGGAATGCCCAATCTGCTGCACTAAACCACCTGTGGAACATGCCACTCTTTATCAAGTGTCCATAGTGTCAGATTGGAGTGAACCCCTAGTATCCTTCCTGAAGACGAAAACATTCCCTCCATACATGACTATGACGAGGCAAAGAAGTCTAGAACAAGAAGCCCTAGATTACTCACTCATTGGTGATAATCTATACAAGCGTGGAAAAGATGGTTACCTAAGACTTTGTGTTCATGAGAGTGAATATCTAAAGATCTTGGAAACTGCTCACCAAGGTGTAGCAGGAGGACACTTTGGACCAGATCGAGTGATCAAGGCAATACTATTTGCGGGCTTCTGGTGGCCGACCCTTCACATGGATGCACATACCTATGTGAAACGGTGTGATGTGTGTCAGATAACTCAGTATCCTATACGCAAAGATGAGATGCCACTGAAACCCATGATGGGTGGACGAGCATTCTCTAAGTGGGGAATAGACTTTGTTGGTCCTATTAACCCCCCAGCTAAGGGTTCCCATGCTGAGTATATCATTGTTGCCACGGACTATCTAACCAAATGGGTAGAAGTAAAAGCTACGACAAAGAACGATGTTCAGACAACTGCTAAATTCTTGTTTGAGAATGCATTCACAAGATACGGGCTACCTATAGAGCTAGTAAGTGATAGGGGCACTCACTTCTTGAATGAAGTGATTGAAAATCTGCTCCAAGAATTCTTGGTAGTTCATAAGAAGTCTGCCCCCTAGCACCCACAAGCTAATGGGCAAGCCGAAAGCACAAACAAGATTCTGTGCAATGTGTTGACCAAATTAGTGAATAATAAACGATCTGATTGGGACAAACAGCTACACCATGCTGTTTGGGCATACCGAGTCGCCTACAAAATGGTACTCCAAGCCACCCCCTTTCAGATGGTATTTGGCCAAAACACAGTGCTACCGTTGGACTTCTTAATACCTACATTGAAAGTAGCACAAGAGCATGAATGGACGGGTCATGAACTCTCCTCTAGAATTTTTGACCTTGAACGATTAGGAGAAACAAGACTGAGGGCGGTTGCAAGGATATATGCAGCTAAGAAACGACAGAAGGCATACTTTGATGCCCACGTTAAGGATAAAGGTTTGAAGGCAGGCGACCTAGTACTAGTATACACTTTGAAACAACATGCGAGGAAACTAGAGAAGAGAGGCTACGGACCCATGATCATTAATAGAATCTCAACAAG
Source organism: Ceratopteris richardii (assembly GCA_020310875.1). Classification (NCBI taxonomy): domain Eukaryota; kingdom Viridiplantae; phylum Streptophyta; class Polypodiopsida; order Polypodiales; family Pteridaceae; genus Ceratopteris; species Ceratopteris richardii. The sequence continues at coordinate 155,747,661 of CM035432.1, read as the reverse complement.
TGGAGCAGTGCAACTAGCCACATTAGAAGGCGATGTTCTCCCGAGCTACATAAGTGGATGCAGGGTCAAGTTATATCAGGAACCTCTCACAGAGGAAATGCTAAGTCGACTCAATACTACTAAGAAACGCAAAGAAGAAGAAAAGCGAATTCGAGAAGAAGCTCAAGCAGAAGCTTTAGAGCGCATATAGAGAATGAAATTAAGAAGACAAGGCAGAGAGCAACCTAGGCCAGATGCATATGCATATCAAGGATATCATGTGGCTATGTGTGAAGTTTCAGATATCAGCTCTCATAGGATAATTGATCGACGTCCTTTTATAACCTTAGAGATAGGACAAGGAAAGGGTGCAAGGACTGTAAGAGCCTTGATTGACTCAAGTGCAGCCACTAGTGCTGTTAAATTTTCGTACTGTCAAAAGTTGAAATTAACCATCAATCCTATAGAAGCATATCTCATAGGATTTGGAGGTGTGGAAACCCCTTGCATGGGCGAGGTGGAACTTCCTCTCTATATTCAAGACGAAGCAATGACAGTCAAAGTACTAGTGTGTCAAGATGAGGACCTCACTGAGCCTCTTGTCTGGGGTCAGGATTGGATCTATGATCATGTAGTCAACCTAAACCTAAGAAGTGGACTTCTTCAGGTATGGGTAAATCATAGTCGAATTACAGCTGAATTGGAAAATGAGGCACTCAAGGAACTAAGTAAGGCACGAACTCCTGGTCCTTCCAGGGGTGCACATGAAGTTGACAATGCTATTCTTGTCCAAAACTGTATGATGCAGAACGAGGATTGTCTCAACAACGGAGTCAAGGATAAGACGGCACTCCCTTCTTTCCCAAAGACCAGAGGGATGCAGCAACCAAAGGTAGATCAAATACAGGAGGAGCAGCGTACAACCTATACTGGAGGCCAAAAACACGTGCAAAGCCGAATGTCTCAGCCATCGAAACGAGTGTGGGTACGGAAAGGCGAACACCCTGTTGCGACCATGCCAACCCCACGGCCGAAACCTCTTATTAGTAATCAACAACACGACACTAATAAGAAGTCTTTCATAAATTCTTCTGCGAAAGTAAAGCCTATTTGGGTACCCAAGAAGTCGATGAAGGCAAGCCCACAATCACGACAAATCTGGGTGCCTAAGGCTTGCTTGCGGGCTCAAATAGCTACACTGAGGCCACACCCGGTACAACACGTTTCACTCACTCAAACATCCAATGCCCATTCTTACACATCACGCACGAACTCATATTCTTCCATGAGCACAAGTAGAATCACTTGTAAATGGGTCCCTAAAAAGCCTCATTTTCAAGCAGATACTCCTATCAAACTCTCCAGAGTCTCCACAAAATCAAGATCAAAACCCATCCACTGCATTTGGCAGCCTAAAACTTGTAATAAACCCCCGGACCCCAGGTGTAAATCCATGCTCACCTACTAACTACATCACTCTCACACTACATCATTCCACTTAGCTCCTAGGTCTACCCAATTCCTAACTACACACACAAGCACCGCGCACTCACTGACTAACTGACTTATCACTAAAAGCTCATGTTAATGTTGTAACGGGGACACAGTGTCATTTTTGTGTCCATTGCAATGTTAACATTTATTCATATATTCTCACAGAACCGGCTGTGAATTTTTCAACATGGCTGAGGCTGCAGGAACAAGCTCTCAAGCAGGAACGAGCCAGCAAGTGGTGGATTTAGATAGTTTACCCATTTTGCCTGAGACAAATGAAAGACCAGAAGAGTTGCAGGCCATCAAAATCATACCAGTAGCGGACCCCCCCAGTGGCCATACCATGCCTGTAGGAAAAGCTTCCCACTGATTTAGTGAAGTTGCAGGACCCTTGGGAGAGGGATCATACCTATGGGAATCAGAGTTGGAATTCAATGGGAAGCAAGGTAAATACCATTTCTTTACAAGGGAATTCGAGAAGTTACAAAATGCAGAAGGTCTACGCTCGGTGTGGGAGAAGGCAGGATTGGATGCATACTTCAGTGCCCGGCTCCCAAAGCCTGACTTCATGCGATGCTACTATCTCATCAATACCTTAACTCCAAGCAAGACCCCAAAAGGTGCAAGCTCATTTGTGCTCCCATCTCTGACAAAAGGAAATGAGCTCAAAAGGTTTAGGCTCTCAAACAACTTAGTGAGAGAGGCCCTAGACATGCGAGGAATGCATATTCCAACAGAAAAGGAGACCCTCGTGCCTGATTACATGAAGAATCGAACCCTCATTAAACTCAAGGACATGGTGTCCATGACGCCTAATATTGCAATACACGTCCGCATGTGCATGCAACACTTTGCTTTTCCTGCCCAAGATAGATTCACCATGCCACCCAAAAAGATATGGTTTAGTTTGTATCTGGCAGAGACACAGAGCCTCACCATCAACTTACCCCACTAGATAATTGATCAGATACACCTAGCCCACAAACGATGGCCGCGGAAGCATGTTTTATATGGATGTTGCGCTCTAACTCGAATCATTTATAGATGTTTGGCCTACGACATCCCTATTCAACAAGCCCTGATGTGGAATCGAGTGGAGCAGTTCAGAGGCAGGACGTCCATTGGACCCCCTTCTAAGAAGATGAGAGGAACTGTCCAAGTCCCTTGTGCTCAACCACGTGGAGCCACCCTAACACCGGATGTTACCCCTCCACTCCGAAGAGTCCGACCATTGACACTCCGACTTCCAAAACGTAGCACCGATGGTCCTAACTTGATATTTCCTCCCATCCCAACCGATCTTGAATTTCCCGGTGGTGCACCTTTGGAAGAACTCACGAATGAAGACTTCAAACAATTATTACAAGATGTAGAGCTAGAGGCAGAAGAGGCACAACAAGTGGAGAATGTGCAAACGCAGGCAACAACCTCCTAGGTACCTATTACCACAGTTGAAACGGATGAAGAGGACGATGAAGATGAAGAATATGAGGAAGATGCGGAGGATTATGATCAAGGGCAACAAGATGAGCAACAAGATGTGCCAGAACTTGTAGGTGCACCTGCATATACAGCTCAACTACAAAGGTTATACGACACAATCAAAGCAGTACAAGAAAGGCATCAACTCTCTCTTGTGTCAGGCCAAGCTTTGATGCAAGAAATGCTATCAGATGATGGGGTGGATCAACATTTCATTGACACCCTCAAATTAGTGTTAGAATCTTGAGGAGTTCCGGAGGTTGTCCACACTGCAGTCCGCCAGTCCGTGAGGTATGACAAACGCAGAGTTGACACATTACCATGAGCAGGTAAGACTATCAAGATGCCCGTCACAGAACAAGAAGTAACCATTGAAGCCACAGTTACCCCCACCACCACCATTGACCTCTCTGCTGAAACCTTCGTTCAGACATCACCCATCTCACCCCAGCACCCCCCATCACCACCTTCTCCACCCCCACCACCACCTCCCACCATGGAAGAAACGGCAGTCATCACCTCTACCTTCACTTATAACCCAACCTCATTCACATCATTCTCATTTCGAGAACCCACCTCACAAGACACCCTCTTCTCTTTCATCACCAATCCCTTGTACACTTCAACCCTTCTATCCTCCGAACCCATAATTGGCCATCCCATAATTCCAAGTGTGGTTGGAAACCCTGCACCCACAGAAGGCACCCTATGTTTCCCAGCCTATCCCCCAATACGGATACCTCCATTCCATGACCCTCCCTTCCCATTTGTCCCCTACACCTCATTCTACCTAACCGCACCACCCCAACAACCATCCTTCGTGGCGCAGTCCATCAGCACTCCAATGTTTCAGAGGCACATTTCCCCGATGTTCGCAACGACATCAATCTACACAAACACCACACTCACTTCACCTACCATACCCACCTACATGGTAGCCCCTGTACACACCACTCTATCTGACCCAATGGACATTTTACCCACCACAGCACCTCTCCCCACAATTCCACCCTCTCCCCCTCCACTACCCCCCACCTCACCACTCAACACATCATTAGCAGACACAGCATTCACTACCTCCCTTCCCATTCCCACATCCCTTGCATTCCAAACTTTTCCCCTTGCATCTCATAATGTAAATAGCATGTTCACTACATTACTTCAGTGTGCACATCAACTACAACAAGAATACCATCAATTGGAAGAACGCACTGTTGCCCTCCAAGCAGAATCTCAACGTCTACAAGCTAGAGTCAACACTCTCGAAGATGATTACCAAACGCTTATAGCAGAACATACCACCTTACAACAGGCTCACACAGAATTGGAATCGAAAATATTGACAGTGGATGATCAAGCAGTGAAGGAACTGGAAAGTATGCTCGAGTCCCAAATGATATCCAATGCTACACTTAGACGCAATCTTGGGCTATTAAGGAAGCATATGGCATCAGCACTAGAAGAGAACAAGAGGCTTCAGCAATAAAATCAAGACAACTTTGAAGCGGCTATGGAAGGAACTGTAGGAGCAACCATTAGCCCTACCAAGTATAGAGCAGTCCCATCTGAAGACATTCGCATCTTACTCGAAGAGCATGCAAATTTCTTGGAGTCATATGAAAAGTTAGAGGTTGAATGTGCGGATCTAAAGAAGCAGATAGCCAGTGCCCCCACAGCTCAACAGGAGCCGATAATCTTGCAACACTCTACAGAAGAAGTGGAGACCCTCCGAAAATAGGTGGAAGAACTCCAAGCACGCCTCTTACCATATGAAAGGCCACCCTCACCAACTGAAGAACCAGAACCTGAAACAGTTGTGGAAATCCCCGTCGATGACAGCTATGAAGAGCTGTACGAGCCGATGCCCACACCCGGCGGTCGGGTAACAGAGGAAGGACAGGACACTTTAGAAATTGGAGTTCCAGATTGGGTTAAAAGAATCGAGAAAGTAGGAAAGACACATGATGATCGCGTTGCTGTGCAAATTCAATCTCTCACAAATCTGGAAGAAACTGTCCTTCGATCTTCTTACTTTCAAAACCTATCCCACCAACGGTTGATCACAACATCAGAGCCGCAATACATGCCTTACTTTGTCTTGCTACATGATTATAATGCAGAAGTTAAAAGGCATACAGGGAAGGAGCCCTCATTCGCCACTCAATTTGAGCCAGAGGACTTACCAGCAGATGCACGTGCTGGCTCGATCTTCCAACCTAATTGGCGTGCACGTCTACTAACTGATTACCCTGAGATGATGAGCACCTGGGCAACCATGCCACTGTATATCAAGTATAATCCATGCTATTGCCCAATGGTACGTTGCAGATCTTTGCAAGCATTTGCAATCAAGGTACGCAACAATAAAGAATGCTCGGCTTGGGTTAACTATCCATATTTTGCTCCACCTCGAGGGACCCCAATCGTCGCTTACATGATATCAACAATTCGACACTGGTCTACCCGTCTAAATAATGTACCCGACATAGCAGCAAAAATGTGTATGAAAATATTCAAACTCATGACAATTGTCTTCAAAACCTTTCAGAAGGTACAGGCTCCATACATCTCTGCCCCCGGATTCTCTCAAGGTAATAAGGATTTAGTCTACGACATGAGCCAGACTCCCTCAGTCAGCATAATCTTTGCCTGGCATGCACATATAAAGTATTTACCCGCATGCTTCAAGCAGACATTTGAGGAAATGTTCTCTATAGGGTTCTGGGAATACCATTCGGAAATTTTCATTCCCAGACCAACACATTTGCTACATCTATTCGTCGTCGAACAAGCCATCCATGCAGATCAATTACGTCTGCCACATCCGGACATTCCAAGGCCCATTGATTGGGATCGCATGATGACAGATTTGGCCATAGGACTACGCATCCAAGAACATCAGCTTGCCACTCATGTTGTGGAATATTACCTACAGCACTCCCAGCAACAAGGGTCTGTCAGGGACGACAGACGCGAGAGAGGTGGGGGTGTTGAAAGTAGTCAAGGACTGACTAGACAAGGAAGCCAGCGGAGAGAGTCAGAGCGAGGTGAAGGATTAAGTAGACAGAGCAGTCGACGCAAATCTGGTAGATAGGCCCTTCAAATTTTTCCAAATCAACATCTTTATAACAGTGATTCTCATCACTAACAATCATTGTAAATACCATTTCATATTTTTGTAGCTCCATTTTGTGCAAGCCAAGGAGTCCTTGAGCTTGAGGAGCTTTAGAAGTACCTACATATCAATTTTAGTATTTTTTAGACTCCGTTTAAGCCCTCAAATAGGCCCTGGAACCTAATTTTTAACTAGGCCGGACACTAGGTTTGGACAGGGCCAAAACCTAGTCAAAGACTATAAATAGAGCTAGAGGGCTCATTTTTGAGGTAGCTTGTAATTGATCTAGACTTGTATGAGCATTTTGGAAGTAATCTAAAGAACTCCATTGCTTCTCACTCTTTGTCTTACTGTGTGTGCGCGTGTGTGTGTATGTGTGTGCATGCTAGTGTGCTTCTCACTCACGCACTTGTGCCTTCACTTGCTCGAGGTCTTCATACCATCCTCACATCTTCCCGGATTGACATTAAAGGAGGTGCTACTCATCACTGAGCTACAGAGACAAATCATGAAAGGCGACACTGTACAATCCCGTGCTAGTGAGATATCGGGGGTTAGAGTTGGTCCTTGTGGCTATGCACAGGGTATGGTTCCTCTCATTATTTTTTATGGGGGTGCAAATGCTTTTGGACTCTTGAATTGTTAGATCTTATTCCAAGTTAAGGCTCTCAAGATAGGAGCACCGTAAGATAGGCATTTATAAATAATGTGGGTAATTTCACAACATTTATTCAGTATGGGTTTGTGGGCCCAACAACCACTAGCTACCATATGGGGAGGTTGGTGGTCAGATTCCAGGTTTTTGCTAGGTAAAGACTAAACCGAATTCACTTGTGTGGTTGAGTGAAGTGGTCTTGTCAAAGGAAAGCAAAAGTGGTATTGCAAGATTGGGGGTCATTGCGGCCATATCTTTGAGCTTAGTTATCTTATGATTATTCATATTGTCTAGTATTAGTGTCTTCTCCTCTGAGGGTATATGCATACTGTGCATACTACATGCTTCGTGTACCAAGTTCAAAGTAAGCTTGAACTTTTTGAGCTCGTTGTTGCACATGAAGGAGGGGATGACAAAGGTTCTAGATACATCCTTCACATTGTTGGGCTATAGAGTATTGATTAAATAGTAGCATCACATGAAATTTGACTTTGCAAATGGTGCAGTAAAATATGCTACCAGTCTTGGTCTTTGCTAGATAGGTTGAAGCTCTGGTGTATTTTGCAATAGTTCAAAATCATGGGTAACAAATTTATATTTGCCCCATACGTTGTTGAACTCACACTATGATTCCCATGTATAGGCCCCGTCTCCAAGAGGTCCCGCTAATTCATTGGACCAATTGTAATGAGGCTTAACCTTTGCCCTGTAACGTATAGGGGGATCTTGGATTGGAATGGCATGCAATTGTTTGAGGTCAGCTAGCCTTTATTTTGGAAGTTTCGAGATGGGAAAATTATTTATGAACCTTATTAGTATTGTAGAAGAAACTTGATGATGCTTTGTTCCCTTTAGAACCAAAGAGCTCATGTGTAGATAGCTGAGCTTGTAAGTACTCACTTTGGTACCCATATGTAGAGTACTCTTTGAGATGGAGATTTTCATCGTTCTACTACTTGTTGCCTTGACTTCCTCATATGTTTTTGTGGTGATGAGCTTGATTGCAATGGTGCAACTAATTCTTACCCCTTTCATATCCACATTTTCTTCATGCCAAGAATGACTCGTCCTAGCTCTTGTTGGTCTTCTTGATGCACCTAATGCTTTGTGCTACCTAACTCTCCTCTTTGTTTGAAATATTGGTGCCACATTTGACTTGGGAAAAGAAGGAAGGTCCATTGTTGCTCAAGCTTGTCCTTCACTTGTCTGCATCATAGAGCTTTGGACACATACAACATCTTTCTCTCCAATATTCATTAGAAGAACTAAGAGCATGTGCAATTCCTAGATCACTGAAGTAATCGACTTCTTAGGTTCAAGTTGACTGCATGCTCATAGATTCCTTCTTGACCTAGGATGAGAAACTCGGAGAGTTCTTCATCATGGGATACTAGTACCTTAATTATAGGGACATCTTAAATCAAGATGGGAAGTTACACCTCACCCATACAAGATGTTTCCACACCTTCGAATCCTACAAGGTAAGCCTCAATAGGATTAATTGATAAGTCCATGTCTTGATAGTAGGAAATCGAAATTGCACTAGTAGTTGCTCCTGAATCAATCAGAGCTCTAATTGTTTTTGAGTTAGTGTCTTGTCCTAGCTCTATTGAAATAAAGGGTCGTTGATCAACATTAATGCTAGGGGAGTAGTTTCTCTTGGCGTGACACATAACCATGTGATATCAATGAGGTTCAAAGTAAGAAAGATATTTTTTGTTCCTAGGTTGTTCTATGCTTTGTCTTCTCAACTTAATTCTTCAAATGCATTCTAAAGCTTCTACATGTGCTTCTTCTCATATCCTTCTCTCTTCTTCTTTACATGTCTTTGCTATGTTTAGTTGGTTATGCATTTCCTCGATAAAAAGTTCTTGATAGAGCTTGACTCTACATCCACTAATATAGTTTGGTAATTCATCTCCATTTACAGTGGTTAATTGGATAGCTTCACTAGTAGACATCATATTGATGATTATGGGTCCATAGCCATATTTCTCTAATTTACACACGTGTTGCTTCAATGTGTACAGCAAAACCAGATCTCCATCTTTTATACCCTTATCCTTTAGATGGGCATCAAAATAGGCTTTTTGTTGCTTTTCTTCATATATACCTATTGCTTCTCCCAATCTAGTCTCCCCTAATCTCTCTAACTCAAAAATCCTTGAGTATAGCTCATGGCCCATCCATTGATGCTTGTGTGCAACCTTAAGTGTGGATATCTAGAAGACTAATGGAAGCAAAGCATTTAGCCAAATACCATATGAAAGGGAGTGGCACTGATTATAGTTTTAAAGGTCACTCGATATGCCCAAAAAATATGAGAAGCTATTAGTCCCAATGAGAATGCTTATTATTTACAAGCTTTGTCAAAACAATACATAGGGTCTTATTTGTGCTCTTGGCCTATCCATTTGCCTAGTGGGGTGATAGGGAGTTGACTTCTTGTAAATGACCATGAAATCTTGTAAAAGATATCCAGTGACCTTGTTCAAGAAGTGAGTTCCAAGACCACTTACCAGTATAGGCAATCCATATCTTGTGAATACATTTTTTAATAAAAATTTGGCTATCTTTTGTGCAGCATTCCTCCTAGTTGTTTTCACTTCCACCCATTTATTTTGAAGCCATTTGACATGGAGGATTGGAACGATATTTCTAAACCTATTTTTGGCATCGATATTCTTAATCGATAGCTATGATGATGTATTTGGCATGTGAACTCTTAGCTAGGGGATTAATAGGACCTAAAGACTATTCCCCACTTTGAGAATGCACATCCTCCCATCATGGGTCTCAATGGCATCTCATCCTTGCATATAGGATATTGTGTCCTCTAACATGTGTTACACCTCTTCACATAGGTATCTGCATCCATATGAAGGTTAGGCCACTAGACGCCTAAAAACAAGATCGCTTTGATCATTCAATCTGGTCCAAAGTGTCCTCCTACCACACCTTGGTGTGTAGTCTCTAAGGTCTTCAAGTATTCGCTCTCATGGACACATAGTCTTAGATATCCATCACATCCATGCCTATAAATATTATCTCTAATGAGTATGTAGTCTTGAGCCTCCTACTCTAAACTTCTTTGTCTTGCCAAAGTCATCTCTAAAGGTATGGTATTAACAATACTTGATATAACAATACTGGTACCAAGATCTTGGGGCTTGTTTCATGCCATACAATACTTGATATAACAATACTGGTACCAAGATCTTGGGGCTTGTTTCATGCCATACAATGCCTTTTTTAGCTTACATATTTTGTTCTCTGAATGGGAAGCCTCAAACACGGTGGTTGAGACACATATATCTCCTCCTTGAGGTCTCCATTTAGGAACACTAATTTGACATCCATGTGCTATAATGCCCATCGTTCATGTGCAACCACAGCTAGTACTAGCTGAATAGTAGTCATCCTTGTTGTCGGGGCAAACGATTCACTGGAATCAATGCATTTGACTTGGGAATAGCCCTGTGCAACAAGTCTAGCTTTGTACTTTTCCAAAGTACCATCAGCCTTGTATTTTAGCTTCCACATCCACTTGGTGCCGATGACCTTTTGCTTTCAAGGTCACTCCACTAGCTCCCAAGCTCCGTTCTTCATGATATTGTTGTATTCTCTTTGCATAGCAGTTCTCTAGTCTAGATTTTAGAGTGTTTCTTCCACACTTGGTGGCTTCTTTGCTTATTTGCTGATAATCTCAGCCATCAATGATGAGTTTACAATATGGGCCTCTACCCATCTCTATTCCTCTATTCTCTATGATCACCTTGGACCATCCACAATCTATTCAATTGACTGTGGAATGGGATTTGCAGAATCATAGAGTTGCCTCACCCATTTTAGCAATGGCTTTTCCACTTGAGTAACAACAAGTTGGTGACTTTCAGTCTCATCATCTGAGGATGATGCTTCTGTCTCTTCCGTAGAAGGGCTAGCTCTTGGGTTAGGTTCATAGTGGATTACTTATTTATCTATTGATAAGGTTGAAGCTTTCTTTTCTTCTTCCACTGCATATGGTTGCTCCTCCTTGAACAACACATTGCGACTTGCTATGATCTTCTTTCACTCTGGTTCATAAAGCTTGTAAGATTTCTTTTCTTCACTGTACCCTAAGAAGATACATTTGATTCTTTTTGGTTGAAGCTTGTTTCTTTCTTTGTCTAGAATGTGTACACAACACTCACTTCCAAACACTTTGAAATGGGAAACAAAAGGATTTCTACCAATGTAGGTTTCTTGTGGAGTCTTTCCATCAAGTTTCTTAGTGTAGCTATGATTTAGGATGTAAATAGTCATGCTTATAGCCTCTACCTAAAAATGATTAGGTAGTACTTTTCCCTTCAACATGCACCTAGCCATTTCCATGATGGTTCAATTCCAGTGTTCCGCAACATCATTCTGTTGAGGTCTATGCACCATTGTGAGTTCATGCTTGATCCCTTTGCCCTTACAAAAATCATCAAATTTTGTTGACATGAACTCACCACCACCATCCGTCCTGAACTTCTTCATCTTTTCCCTGTTTCAGTTTCAACAAGTTGAAGCCATTCTTTAAACTTACCAAAAGCTTGAGCCTTATCATGAAGAAAGTACACCCACATCTTCCTGTTGTAGTCATTGATGAGTAACATGAAGTAGGAAGATCCTCCCAAGGCTTGTGTAGGCATTTTTCTGCACAAGTCAGCATGCACAAACTCAAGAGGACCACTTACTCTATTCTTGCTTACTTGTGGAAATGCCTTCCTCTGTTGCTTGCGTGTACTTTCTTCAAGTTAATGCACACATGCAACTTCCCATTCTTCTTGGGAACTATCATAATGGGGAATACCCATTCAGTATGCTCTAGCTCATAGATGAATCTTGCCTCATTCAGCCTATCTATTTCCTCTTTGATTTTGGCTACATAATTGTCATTGTGATTGTAAGGCTTCTGCTTGGTTGGCTTGGCTTCTAAAGTCATAGGGACTCGATGAGAATAGATGTCTGGATCCACTCCTTTTAGGTCCTTATATTTCTAAGCAAACACATTTGTATACTCTCTCAACAACTCAATCAGCTCATGTTCTTCTTCACTCAAGTCATGTTCTTCTTCTTCACTCAATTCATGTCCTATGCTTGGTCTTTCTTCTCCATCTTCAATCATGACTACTATCTTCTTAGTCTACTCCTTGTTATCGTAAGCTTCCCCCATAAGAGCTTCTTCTTTAGGCATTCTTACCATGATTTTCCTATCTTCTATTTCATATTTCTTGAAATTGCCTAGCACTTAAGACAAAGATTCTTCCTCTTGTTTTGCGGGTAATTTCTTCTTTCTTTCCTTCTTCTCCCTTTGGTCATCTTCTAGCATAGTTAAGTTCTTCTCAAGTTTGCATTCTTCTTGAGTCCTAGTATCTGCCAAATAGAGGTACTCCTCTTCTAGATCACAAAATGGTTCCATGATGATGGAATCATCATCCTCATCACTAGCTTCAGTTATTACACATGTACTAGGCTCACACTCTTCTATGATTGGATCAAACATGAAGGTTCTATTGTGAATACTTAGATTTCATAGCCAATTTTGTCACAATTTGGTGTCCATTTTTCCTCATTTACACCTATGTCTATCATGGCTAATATCTCTGCCCAACCATGGGGTTCAAATTCTTCATCTAGAAATAACATAGGTGTGTAGGCTAGGTTTACATTAGCACCTAAATTTCTAGCCTCTAATCACTTCTCCTCTTCCACTGCAACTTTACGTATCCATAAACGGGGATCCTCATGCATCCATGAAGAATTTGATCCTATGGAACGCATCGATTCTATCTCATCTACTGCTTTATGGAATGGGTTCGAGTGCAAGGGTGGCACATTTCTATCAAAGTAATCCTTGAGATTGACTTTGGTATTTACACCTAAATGTTGTATGCATAGATAATTGGTACCCCAATCCTACACTATCTGCAATTGTCTCATGAATGGTCTACCCAAAGTCATATCATAGACATGATTCTTCCCAAAGTCACATATGACAAAAGTATGTTCAAACTCTACACCACAATTAATGAGAGTTATCCCTTCTAGCAATTATAGGGTTTTCTCAATGTGTTTGTCTGCCATTTGCAATTTCATCCTTGTTGGTCTTAGAGCTAGTTTGCCACATCATCTCCAAAGGAACCGATGGCAATAGCAACTCCTACACCGGAATATAGGATAGCTTTTGTTGTATAACCTTGATAGGTGATATGTAGGTAAGTGTTTCCTTCTTCTCCTTTGCTCATGTCTCTTATCTTATCTAAGGGTATCTCTGGTACCATCTTTTGTGATCTTGCCTAAGAGTGGGAATCAGCTACTTCTGGTAGTTTATTTGCTACATGCTTTCACAACTCAGGTTTAATCCTAAGTAGCTCCTCTAAAGTGAGATGGCACTTGCACTTTAGTGTTCTTCACTACTTCATTGTTCCTATGTAGAATTGATTCATCATTTCTTACCATGATTGTGGGAGCTCTCATTTGAATATACTTAGATTCTTGAGGGTCTATAAAATGTGGCAATTTCTATAGGGAATCGGATTAAAAGTCTAGTCTTTCACTTGATTGTTTGCTCTTGCTTCCCATATATAGAGGGAATGTCCTGAGGGAATAAATCATGAAGATCATCCACTTCTTGAATAGGGGGAAGGTTCTCACTCTCCTTAGCCCATTTCTCCTCTTGTATCTCTCTCAAGAATTCTTGAGAGTAATGATTTATAGAGGAAGGAATTCCATCATCATAAGAATTAGGAAAATAATGCGGTTAAGCTTATTTTTTTGCTTTTATAGTCTGAGCCTTTGGTGTAGCTAAGGTCTTGGGTTTAGCTACCAACCATTCTAACCTCTCCAAAGGTCCTTCCAAATGCAACTGTGTCTTTATTGATTTTGTTTGATTGAAAAGGGAGCTTGCATCGAACATATCTTCAACTAGTTCTACCATTTTTGCACAAAACTTGGTCCTCTCAATCTTGAAATCCGCTCAAGGATAACATTTATCCAACTCAATTATGTTTGGCACTTCCTAAAGTTGAGCCTAATAGGCCTTGAACATCATGTCTAGGTCTTCAAGAGTAGGACCTGCTAAGACTAATCCTACTCTAGGTGGTGGAGGGATGGATGGTGGGGTTCAATGAGATGGATGAGATGGTGGTGTCTGAGAGTGCATTTGAGAGGCTATTTTGCTTATCTTTGTTTTTGTTTCTTTAAGGCTCTCTTCTAGTTCACTCAATTTCCTAGCTCATTGTCGCTTCATTCTCTCTTGGCTATCCTTCCAAGCTCTAATTCCCTTTTTTTCCTATGATTTCTACCTCACTATCCTCTGATTTCTTCTCTTGCTCTAGGTCTAGGTTCTTCTATTGAGCCTTGGATCAAGTGACTACTTGTACAGGGGTGATATTAGTCACACTTCCATTGGGTTCTACTACCAAGCTAATGACATTACTAGGGGTAAACTTTTGTGGGTTGGTCGGGTTCTTAGGACACTCTCTGAGGAGATATTCCTTCCCACAATCAAGAAAAAATCCTTATATCACTATGGGTTGAGGTTACCCTGGTGGAGGAAGTGGACAATCACGCATGAAGTGATCTCTCTAACATTTATAGCATGGTCCTCTAGGTACTTGCAGTCTCATTTGTCTTAATTGGGGCCTAGGGTTTGGATTTGTGCACATTAGATTCGAGTATTCCTCCTCCCAATTAGGTTCCAATGGTGTTTCATATGGATAGATCTCATTAAGCTCTTATGATTTTGAGTAAGTTGGTGGGCTATCTACATAGGTATAGTCAAAACTTTCCATGTTTGGGTCACTTTTTAAGATCATTTTGGATGTTGGAACTATGGATCTATTTAAGTTATCCTCTATTGCTACATATTTTACTGAAATTACATTGGCAGGGGGTGGTGACTGTTGACCTAGAACTGGATGAGGTCTCTATTGTGCTTGATTGTGAGGTTGGTAAGGTTATTGGGGTCTATAGTACAGCTATGGTTGGTATTGGTTTTGATATCTATTGGGCTACTAATAAGGATACTGGTAGTTTTGCCTCGCTACGTATTTGTTGTAGGGACAATATTGTGTGGTATGGTTGGTGTATTTTCTTTCATTGGCACAATATGGGGCATTGACATTTCCGAGATGAGGAGCCATTAAAGTGCACACATTGGCCATGTGGTCTCCTCCACACATGTAACAATGCTTCATTGAGATCATTCTAAGTAGTTGTCTACTAGGCACTCCTAACTTCTGAGCCACTTGTTCTGCTAACTCATCTATTGATGTTGAGGGTTGGAGGTGAAACTAGCTAAACAATCTAAATCCTTAATGAGTTTAGAAAATTTTAACTCATCACCCAAGTTGTCCTCATATCAATACACAATTGTATGCATTGTTGTATGGTTGAGGGTTCCTTAAAGATAGACATATGATTGTAGATTAGCAATCAGTAGGCCATCTAAGAATAGGGAAACTTGATTAGCCTGCGTAGGTAACTCTAGGGATGACAAATCTCAATGTACTACCTAAACCTACCTCTAGCTAGCCTAATAGTTTCCTACGGTGTATGCTTAAAGTTGTGGAACAATAAGGATGTATTATGTCTGATGCCACTTTTAGAGAACTCGGCTATGAAAGTGTCAAGTAGTTTAGTGAAGTTCCTGAATTTTTCCTAACACAATGGTTGAAAGGATGTTAGGGTTGTGTTTTTCAATGTAAGCCCAAAAGCTTGGTATTGAGTGAATATATCATCAACCTGATCTACTCTCGATACATGCTTGAATTTGGCTACACGATCGTAAGGATCTCTCCTACCATCAAAGTAGTTCTTCATGGCTTTCACCAATTGGGTCGGTCTCAAGAATCTAGGGAATTCTCTAAGTCTAGCTAAGGGAAAATCATCCACGCCTCTTTGGTGTCTATGTCTTCTAGGTCTTTTTGGCTAAGCTCTTTTAGTGTCTAACCCTGATCTTTCTCTCATAGTTGTATGCACAAGACTCACTTCTGGTCTCTCTCTAAGCTTCTCCTTTTGACTACCAAAGACATGAGAGGATCTGGAGCGTTCAATTTAAGTTCTCTTTTAGGTAAATCTTGTTTGAACAGCCATGTCATCAGGAATACTTGAGTTTTAATGTAATTTGATGTTTTGATCGATTTAATTATGTTCCTTTCACTTAGCGTTTTCCATAACAATGCCTTAACTATTCTTGAACTTGAGAAATTAGGGTTTCTTGAACTTGATTTGTGCCTATTGTAGCCCTAACCAATGAATGTCACTAAGCACACTTAGCACTCCCAAGCTTTGTTTTGCACTATTATCTTGCTTTAGCCTTCCAAAAAGCTCCAAAACTATGCAAAAATCCAAAAAAGTAGGCTTCAATTAATCAAAATTTGATAAACACTAAAACTTGTCAAATTACTTGTCTATCATGATAGACAATATTTGTCACGATAGACCTTGCTATCGTGATAGACAATCTTTATTGTGGATGGTTGTCTATTGTAATGGACTGAGTCTATCACGATAGATGTGTCTATCACAATAGGTGGGATTGTAGATGTTATTTGTCATGTGTCCTCTATCATCTCTTGTCTGTTGTGGCCTCTATCATGATAGACAGGTGTCTATCATGATAGATGGGTCTAACATGGGGTCCTATATTTTGCAATAGGCTAGTCTATCATGATAGACCAATGTCTGTCATCTATCATCTATCATGGGATGTCTATCATAATGGATGCTTCTATCGTGATAGAAAGTCACTATCATGGGGGTATGTCTATCACAATAGACCTTTCTGTCATGATAGATAAGTGTCTATTGCGATGGACACCATTTTTTATGACTTTTGTCTATCACAATGGATTGAAAAAAAGGATATTTTTTAGCTATTTTTGATGATTTGGAGTGCTCTAGTGGTGTTGTCTACTGTGCCTAACATGCAAATACAAAATACCAAAATTTTTTTCTCTCATGATAGACAAAGATCCTCATCTCGGGTAGCATGCAGAGTTCTATTGTACCTATGAATGCTACTACTACTAATAATACTACTACTACTACTACTACTACTACTACTACTACTACTACTACTACTACTACTACTACTACTACTACTACTACTACTACTACTACTACTACTACTACTACTACTACTACTACTACTTCTTCTTCTTCTTCTACTACTACTACTACTACTACTACTACTAAAGCTAAGACCTACCAAAAATGCTCACAAAACACACAAAAACAAAGTTCACACAATCGGTCTCTTGCTGTCTCTGACAAGTGAAATGAAAGAAATGAGGTGGGAGATGGTGGTATTACCAAAAAGTTAAAAATTTTGTGGTGAAGGAGGTGGAGGTAGGAGGTGAGTAGAGATGGTAGGGATGATGATGAAGAAGATAGAAAGTAAATAAAATAGAAAACTACCTACTTACCTATGATTCCAACATCAAGACTCTATGTCCTACCATCACACACTCATCCTCGAGTCACGCTCCCTAATAGTGGCACCAAATTTGGTGTCATTAGCACAATGGGAGTACGGACATGAGGAGATCAACCTCATAAATGTTAATCCATGGAGATGTGAGGATGGTATGACAAACATGAGCAAGTGCAATGCACAAGTGAGTGACTGAGAAGCACACTAGCATGCACACACATGCACACACACAAGGCAAGATAAAGAGTATAACAATGGAATCCTTTGACTAAAATCTCTAAGTACATTGTTTCACAAAAATGCCAACCTCCAAAATTAGCTTAGCTCCTTTTATAGTTTTTTTACTAGTTTTTGGACTAGTTCAGACCTAGTTTCTGACCTAGTTAAAAACTAGGTTCTTAGGCTATTTTGAAGGCTCAAATGAGTTCTGGAAATTATGAAAAATAACGTGAAGGTTCTTCTAATGGTCCTCAAGCTTGAGGACTCCTTGGCTTGAAAAAAATGGAACCATGACTTTCAAAAATGAGTATTTACAATGATGTGTAGTGATGAAAATCATTATTGAATACATGATTGATTCGAAAAAATGTAGCTAGGCCTATTGATTGCCAGGTCTACATTGATTGTCTTGCCTTCTTATTCCACCTTGGTCCTCTCCTCCTTGGCTCTATTGTCTGAGACTTCCTTGTCAACTAAGTCTTGGTTGGCTACCAACAGAGGCCATAGGTTGAAACAATATTCTAGGTATGGAGAACCTCTTCTTAGCCCTAAAATGAGTCATGTCCATGCTATGGACACATTTATGAAAATACAACTTCTCTACAAGTGAATAGAGTCGAATTTCTCTACATAGAACTGTTTGTTTCTTGAGATATTGGTAGAACTTTTTGTTCCAATCATAATGATATTCACTATCATTATAAAGAAACAAGGGTATTCTTTATAGATTAAGATGAATTCTTGGATGAAATCACTAAAAGATTCCAACTTGAGAACTTCTTCTTCTAAGATTAAGCTTTGTGTTTCTACGTGATTCTTTTTATGTCCCCAACTAGGCCCATACTTTGATTAGCAATTAGTAATGTTGTTGAATCCAACCAAAATGCTACCATGAGGTTGTTTTCATGTTTATGTCTTCAAGTCACACTATTCGAAATTTTCCTTAGGTAATGACATCTTTATCAAGTGGAGTCATACATAAAGAAGAAATTGCATTTCTCAAAGGAGTATGGAGTTGAAATTGCATCCCTGAATTTTCTTCAAAAGAATCATTAGTAGAAGTAGTAAACTTTTACATGAAATTCTATTTTAAGAGCTTAGAAAGATAGAAACGACGTGAAAGCCTAAGGTTTCATGTGATTCTGATGTAGATTTAAGTCCTAAATTCTAAATTCATGTTCCACGACAAAAAAAGTATTTATAATACCTAGAAGTGATCATTGTATTGTCATTTTGCATGTCTCAACTTGGAGACAATGACATTTTTGTCAATAGTGAGAGGAGATTGAATCAAAATATTCTTGAGCTTGTTGTGTGTGCACAACAATTTTCAACAAGACTTTAGGGAAGATTATTCATGGTAAGATCTAACTCTCACTCAAATTCCATGTCCATTTTTTGATGGAGAGTGTTAATCTCCAAAAGAACAAGTTGACCTTGAATTTAGATCACCTCTATATCAAGATCAACTTTAGACTCCACCTAATTTAGAGAATCTTCACCAAATTATCAGAAAATTGATTATTCTGAAAAATTCAGTTTCTTCAGAAAAGTCTGCTGCAGATTAGTCACTCATTGACTAATCAATCCTGTAAAGTTTTTGATAAAACTTTGCACAACACTTCGCCTTAAGGTTGCGCAACTTTGCCAAGTTAAATCTCTCAAAAAGATTAAGTACACACTGAGAAATGTGTGAAACACTTTACCTATGTCTGAAAGTGCTTCTCTGCAATGGCGACTTTGACACTTGCAACTTCTTAGCACTGGTTCTCCTAACTCTGAACCCGTTTGATCAAGATCTTCTAGCCATAGATGGCTTACCTTCCAACTTAAATTTTAAGCCCTCATTTGTGTAAAACTTTACACTGTGGACTGAGCATTGACCATTTCTTTAAAGATGAAATGTGCGCCAGATTTTTCGACTCTCAGAACATCTTCACATATGAATGTTCCTAAACAAAATTCTCACAGCCTGATTGAAATTAATCTCTCAAATTCTAGCCATAGATAGATTAGCTATGGACTTAGACACGTGCAAAAGGATTTCTCAAAAGATTAAACACAGAAGGAGCAGACAGCAAAATATCGGGCGCAAAATTTTTCTATTTCTCAGAAAACTTACATCTGAGTGAGGATGGACAATTCACTCACTCTTCATGTGTCTAATGACACTAATTTCTCTCTCACTATTCTCTAAATCTTCTTCTGCTCTATTTGCCCGACATTTTCCAACATATTTATAGATGAATATATACAAGTGTATGACTAGACAAAGGTATAAGTCAGCTAATGTACATATGTGTACATGTCTTTGGATTTTTTGAATATGCCCTTCCTTCAACCATCTGAATTTGTTCTCTTCTTGACTCCTTGACTTCATCTCTCCATAATCCTTCAATTGATGATTGTCATGCACCAACAGCTCCCCCTCAATCATTAATTGAGGTTCTTCTCTATCTTCTTGATTCCTGCCATATCCTTGAATCTTTGTAGTTTTGGTCCATCTAGACTTTTTGTCATCATATCTGCAACTTGATCTTTTGTGGGAGTGTGTATAACTTCAATTTCCTTCTCAATGACCTTCTCTCTCAGAAAATGATACTGTATTTCAATATGCTTAGTTCTAGCATGAAATACAGGATTAGCTGCCAAGTATAATGAACTCATATTGTCTCCACAAATAATAGGAGTACTCTGAATCACATCAAAAACTTTCAAAAGTGTCTTTAACCATATTACCTCTTTTGCAGCTTCCACCATACCTTTATATTCTGCTTCTGTAGATGATAAAGCAACTGTATGTTGCTTCTTGGAACACCATGAAATCAATTTGTCTCCTACATAGCACAAGTATCCATGTGTTGATCTTCTATCATCCACATTACCTGCCCAATCTGCATCACTATATATCTTGATTCTTGTATCTGAAGTAAACCCATAGTACAACCCTTCTTTGAGTGTACCCTTGATGTACCTAAGCACTCTTTGTCCTGCAATCCAATGTTCCTTTCTAGGACAATGCATGAATTGTGAAAGCACACCAACTGCATATGACAAGTCAGGCCTTGTCAATGTAGCATAAATCAAGCTACCAACCAAACTTTGATAGAGTTTCATATCTCTGAACTCTTCTCCTCCAAACCTAGACAATTTATGGTTCACTTCCAAAGGTGTAGGTGCAACCCTGCAATCTTCCATTTTAAATTTGGTTAGCAAATTTTTAAGATACCTTTCTTGGGTCACATATACTCCATGTTGAGTATAAGATATCTCCATTCCCAAGAAGAATGATAGGTTCCCTAAATCACTGATTTTGAACTCTTTCTCCATCTGCTTCTTGATCATTTGTATTCCCTTATCATCTGTTCCTGTAAGTATTATGTCATCAACATAAATACACACATAAATGAATCCATTTTCACTTGCTTTGACTAGCAAGCTACTATCTGCCTTTGATGCTTGAAATCCAAGATCATTCAAGAATTTTACAAGCCTATAATTCCAAGCCCTTGGGGCTTGCTTCAACCCATACAAAGCTCTCTTGAGCTTACATACATAATTTGGACTCACTTGATCTTTGAACCCATCTGGTTGCTCCATGTAGACTTCATCTGAAATATAACCATTCAAGAAAGCATTTTTAACATCTAACTGAGACAACTTCCAACCTTTACAAGCAGCAATTGCTATGAGTGTCCTGATGGTTGTCATCTTTGCCACAGGACTATAAGTCTCATCATAATCCACTCCATATGTCTGTGCATATCCTTTCACAACAAGTCTAGCTTTGTATCTAGACACACTTCCATCTGCAAATCTTTTAGTCTTGTAAACCCACTTACAACCAATGATTTTCTGGCTATTAGGTTTAGGAACCAAATCCCATGTTTGATTCTCTATCAATGCATCATACTCCTCTTGCATAGCATCTTCCCAATTCTTCTTCCCTTTGGCTTCTTCATATGTAGAAGGGTCTTCATCTGCTTTTACCAAATAAGCATAATCTTTAGTAGTCAAGAATGAAGTGTCATAGCTATACCTTGTAGGTTGCCATTTGTGCCTAGATGATCTCCTAACCTCTGCACTTCTTGAGGTCTCTGGTTCATCACATTCTGGATCAAATCTTGGCCTCTCTTCAACTTCAACCTGCACTTCATTGTTCTCACTTTCATCAAGTAATTGAATCTTTGCTTTACCTTTTCTTTGTTCCACTACTTCTTCATCATCTGCATGTACATTATATTTACCTGCATACCAAGTACCTTGCTCATCAAATGTAACATCCTTGGATACAATAAATTGCTTTGTGGATGGACTCCACAACCTGTATCCCATTTGCTTATCATCATAGCCAATGAAAACATATTTCTCTGCCTTAGGCTCCAACTTATGCCTCAATTGAGATGGCACATATGCATATGCCAAGCATCCAAATATTCTGCAATGATCCAAGGTAGGTTTCTTACCCCACCAAGCTTCATATGGTGTCATACCCTGCAAAGCTTTACAAGGCAATCTATTAACCAAATATGTAGCTGTATTAACAGCCTCAGCTCACAAATAATTTGGGCAATTCTTCTCTTTCATCATGGACCTTGCAAACTCAACAAGAGTCCTATTTCTTCTTTCTGCTACCCCATTTTGTTGAGGAGAGTACCTTCAAGTAACTTCTCTCTTTATACCTGCATTCCACAAATAATCATTGAACTCATTTGAAAAATACTCTCCCCCTCCATCTGACCTTAGTCTTTTCAACTTTTGACCTGTAATCCTTTCTGCATATGCATGATAGTGTTTAAATGTATTAAACACTTCTGACTTTTCCTTAATCACATAAATTGTGATCCACCTGGTAGCATCATCAACATATATGACATAATATCTTGAACCATTTATACTAAAGTCCTTTGAAGGACCCCACACATCTGTATGCACCAATTCAAGTCTTTCTGAATACATAAACCCATGCTTGGAATAGGATTGCTTATGAGCCTTACCTAATTGACATGCCTCACATCTGTATGTCATGTGTTGACCTGCAATGTTAGGCATTCCAAGCACTGAATCATTGTTAATCATTTCTTTGATACCTCTTTCATTAAAGTGTCCAAGTCTTTTGTGCCAAAGATCCAATTCTGACACCTTCTGCTCTCCATATGTGAACATAGCATGTCCAACATTTCCTTGTACCTTCAATGTGAAGAGCCTTCCTTCTTTCTTTCCTGCAATAATTTGTTTATACCCTTGACTAGGGTCTTCCACATAAACTCCATCATTGGTGAACCTTACCTCATAACCTTTTTCCACAATTTGACCTACACTGATCAAATTCTTTGGAATTGTGGGAACATAAAGTACCTTACTCAGAAGAGTGCTCCCATCCTTAGCCTTGACTGAACCAATTGACTTTACCTTATGCTTTGTATTATCACCTGTCTGAACTGTATGATTAATTGCATTATGATCTAAGTCAGTCATCAAAGCAATATTTCCACTCAAATGATTACTACATCCGGAATCAATATAAAACACTCTCATGTCCTCATGTGAAGTTTCACATGTATTCATAATGAGAGTCGAGTCCTCCTTTTGATCTGATGAATAGTTGTAGTAGGTATTATTATAGGATTGATTTTGGAAGTTTCTTCCACCACCTCTTCCAAAAGAATTCCTACCACCTCTACCTCTGAAGTTTCCTCTCTGAAATCTACCACCTCTTGCTCTTTGATTAAAGTTCTGATAATTACTATTGTTTTGATTATTGTGCCAACAATCATGAGATAGATGATTGGTCTTACCACATATCCAACAAGCTCTTGCATTATCTTTGTTGTTTCTGCCTCTTCCTCTACTTCTGCCATTTCCTCTTCCTCTTATGAAGTTTGCTTGGTTTGATGTACCTTCTTCTTCACCTGATTGTTGCTTCCCTTTGTTGGCTTTCTTCTTGTCTTTAGAATACATTGCATGACCTGCACTCTTATCAACATCTCCTTTGACATCATTCTCAAAAGTTAGCATATGACCTAACAATTGATTCAAGTCAAGAGTAAAGTGATCTAATGAAAGTTCTGTTGATAAAATGAAGGGCTTCCACTTCTCATCTCCTCTTAGCCCTGTGAGTATTTGTCTTACCAATTTGTCTTCTTCAATATCTTCATCAACTGCACCTAAAGAATCTACAATGTCCTTCATCTTTGTCACATAATCAGAGATTGATTGTGAGGCCTTCTTCTTGAAGGTAGTAAATTCTGCCCATAGTGAAGCCTTCCTTGATTTGGTTGTATTTTGGAAATGCTCTTCCAAAGCATTCCAAATGTCACAAGCACTCTCAAGTCCTCTAATGTGAGGAAGCAAATAGTCATTGACTGCCATGTAGATGATGCTTCTTGCTTGAGCATCCTTCTTCATCCAATTCTTCAAATCTGCAAGCTCCTCCCTAGTTGGAACACTAGGATCTCTGAATTCTGGCTTTTCTTCATCTCCTGTGATGTATCCTATCAGATCTTTGCTCATAAGGTGAGCTTCCATCCTCATAGACCATGCAGGATAGTTCTCTCTATCCAACTTTTCAATTTGGAGACTATCTCCCATCTTTACTTCACCTGTAGCTTCAAATCTTTAACCTTTACAAATAATAAATGTACCTTTACTTTGAATGTTGCTCCTTCTGATCCTTTTGTTGCTCTTTGTATGTCTTCCTTCAAGTTTTCTTCAACCTTTACCCTTCTGCACCTTCAAGATGTAAAGATTTGTACTTCTGCAATAGTCGGAGTCTTTTTCACTTCAATTTTGACACAACCTGCTCTGATACCACTGATGGAGAGTGTTAATCTCCAAAAGAACAAGTTGACCTTGAATTTAGATCACCTCTATATCAAGATCAACTTTAGACTCCACCTAATTTAGAGAATCTTCACCAAATTATCAGAAAATTGATTATTCTGAAAAATTCAGTTTCTTCAGAAAAGTCTGCTGCAGATTAGTCACTCATTGACTAATCAATCCTGTAAAGTTTTTTATAAAACTTTGCAAAACACTTCGCCTTAAGGTTGCGCAACTTTGCCAAGTTAAATCTCTCAAAAAGATTAAGTACACACTGAGAAATGTGTGAAACACTTTACCTATGTCTGAAAGTGCTTCTCTGCAATGGCGACTTTGACACCTGCAACTTCTTAGCACTGGTTCTCCTAACTCTGAACCCGTTTGATCAAGATCTTCTAGCCATAGATGGCTTACCTTCCAACTTAAATTTTAAGCCCTCATTTGTGTAAAACTTTACACTGTGGACTGAGCATTGACCATTTCTTTAAAGATGAAATGTGCGCCAGATTTTTCGACTCTCAGAACATCTTCACATATGAATGTTCCTAAACAAAATTCTCACAGCCTGATTGAAATTAATCTCTCAAATTCTAGCCATAGATAGATTAGCTATGGACTTAGACACGTGCAAAAGGATTTCTCAAAAGATTAAACACAGAAGGAGCAGACAGCAAAATATCGGGCGCAAAATTTTTCTATTTCTCAGAAAACTTACATCTGAGTGAGGATGGACAATTCACTCACTCTTCATGTGTCTAATGACACTAATTTCTCTCTCACTATTCTCTAAATCTTCTTCTGCTCTATTTGCCTGACATTTTCCAACATATTTATAGATGAATATATACAAGTGTATGACTAGACAAAGGTATAAGTCAGCTAATGTACATATGTGTACATGTCTTTGGATTTTCTGAATATGCCCTTCCTTCAACCATCTGAATTTGTTCTCTTCTTGACTCCTTGACTTCATCTCTCCATAATCCTTCAATTGATGATTGTCATGCACCAACATTTTTTTGTATATAAGTTGAGATATGAGTGACTAAATAAAAATCATCTTTTATACTGAAATCATGAGAATTTTTTGAAACTTCTATATGCAAAAGAACATATCTAAACATCACTAATCCATTAAAATTTTTCAAAAAAATAATTTAGCAAGGTTTTCAAGTATATATATATATATATATATATCATGAGAAAATCACGATCTAAAAAATCATGATTTCCTAGATTGAAAATCGTGATTGCCTTGTTAGAGAAATTGTGATTTCTCAAGAAATCTTTCTCATAGGAGCTGCAAGATATCATAGTTATTGAATTGTGAATTAAGAAATCATGATTTCCCATCCACATGAGAGCCTTGTACTTGTAAAATCATTGAATTTTGAGACAATAATTACAAAATAAATCACAATTTTTATATAAACACAAAAATCATGATTTCCCAAAGAAATATAGTTTTATGATTTTATTGGAAATTTGTGCATTATTGGACTCAACTCAACTTTTCCTACAAGTGTGCATGTAATAAGAGACTTTGAATTACAATGCCAAAAAAAATGATGAATTAGCATTTTCAATGCCAACCAAGAGGCTCTGAGTGATCTTCTTCACTCAAGGCCATTCCAAAGGCCAAAATTGGGCTCCAACTATTCTGAGATGGACTCATTGAGTCAATAAGTGCATGAAGACCTTTGCTTTGACATTTACATAGTTCAAATCCTAGTTGGGACACTAAAAGATATATAAAGAAAAATTTTAACAAGAAGTTGGACTCAAAAAAACTTATGCACTTATGATCAAGGTGAATATTAGAACGACATTGGTATACGTGGATAAAAATATACGTGGACATTGGTATTTGGAGATTCTAATGCTGTTGATATATTTAGGCAGTGATGTGTGTGAACACTCTAGGATCATCGGGGCACTTTTTTTCCCTCTTTAGGAGGTTTTTCCCCCCGGCTTATATATATGCCTATTTCCCTAATGGGCTACTTATCTTTGTACATTCTCTACTAATACATTCACTATTGTGTGTTGTGCTCCAAGCTTCTTATTCTTCCTTGTGTTGTTCGCATGCTTCCATAGATGTCTAACTCCAACAATTGGTATCAGAGCAGGTCGCTGCTTCATATAGGGCATCATCTACACCTCTCCGATTACAATCTCAAATTCACATGAAATTCGGTGGGCATACTCAAGCTATTTCAAAGATCAAAACCGCTTTGCTCTGTGGTGCCAAAATCACGATCTGAGCTCGTTTCAGCCCCCGAACGCACTATCATAGTGCTTGTGCAAGCTATTTCATCTTTTTGTGCCAAAGGTATATACCTGTTTTTGTTCACTAGTATAAGCATCTCGAAGTTTGCTATAGGTTTAGCAGAACTCTTCTAGGCAGTTCTATTCAACTTTTTGAGATACAGTCAATTTTTTGCACCAGCCATGGCTGAAGGCAATGATGTATTTCATATGTTGGTTGTTGAGGATAAGTTGGATGGTACCAACTACCCATTGTGGGCTTATATGATGCGACATGTATTGGTTGCAAAAGGACTGTGGAACATTGTGCAGGGTATTGAAAAACGTCCTATCACACCTTTACAACTGCAGGTACTGAAGCTGATGCAGAAGGTGTCGAAGATGATGATATTCTGCATATTCCTGTTCGTGCTGCAATTTCTGTTGCACCTATTGTAGAGCAAATTCTTTGGGATGGTAGAGATGCCCAGGCATATGCATTGATAGCTTTGCCAGTCAAACATGCCATTATTCCTCACATTCGCTCTTGCAGAATAGCTAAGGATGCTTAGGATACACTTACCACATTGTACCAATGCTTACCTCCGAAAATAGTTGGAGAGTGAGCACATGAATGAAGGTGATTTTATGGACAGTTTTCTAACAAAGATCAAAGACTTGAAGGAACTATTGATTTCTGTTGATGAGGTTATACCAGATAGCTCACTTGTGCATACCGTTCTGAATGGTCTTCCTGATTCATATCAGAGTTTTGCTTCTACTCTTCGGTTGATGATGAAAGGCAATCCAAATGCCTTGTCATTTGAGGAGTTAGTCTCTGTTCTATTGGAGGAAGATCAATCCAGGCAGAACAGGTCCATTGTGCGTGTTGGAAATCAAGCTTTCCTGGCTAGTCAGAAGGGCAAAGGAAAATGGAGCTTTTCAACTAGTAAGCAAAAATCTGCTAATTCTGCACAATCAAAGAGGGAAGACAAAGATGAAAAGAAATCAAAAAAGCAGAAATTGTTTTGCAAGTATTGTAAAGGAAATGATCATATCATAAAGAACTATCCAAAACTAGTTGCAAAAGAGGCAAAGAAGAAAGAGGCTGGAATGGTTGTTGCAGAAGCCTCTACACCAAAAATAGAGTCTACTAATCTTGTGCAGGAAGAAGAATGGGTGTTTACTACTGCTTGCAGTTTTGACCCATCTTCTCATGAGCAGTGCATGTCTGCAGTAGACTCAGATGTTTGGTACTTTGATAGTGGGGCAACCAAACATATTACCTCGCAGTGCAGTTTCTTCTCTTCACTCGAGCCTGCCCCTACATGGAATACTATTACATGGGCCAACAACTCCTCTTATCATGTTATGGGAGTTGGCAAGATCATTTTGACTATTGCTAATGGTAGTTCTTTCACTTTGTCAGATGCTTTGTTTGTGCTACGGATCAAGAAAAATCTGTTATCAGTTTCTGCATTAGCCAAGATTGGCTTGGTTGCGAAATTTGTTGGTGATAGATGTGCAGTTCATGATCTGTCAAATGGCGACGTGATTATAGCTTTTGGCATTTTATGTTGTGGGTTGTATAAGCTCATAGATTATGAAAGATCTGTAAATGATTTGGCATGTGCAGTACATGATTCTCAGGCTATGTCAGATGCAAAGCTTTGGCATGCATGCTTTCATCATCTGAATTTTGCTAGTTTGCTATGCCTGCAGAAATCTAAAATGGTGTCCTCTTTGCCCAAACTTGAGGCACCTGGAAAACATGTTTGTGAAGGATGTATTTTGGGCAAAATGCAGCATTCCTCCTTTCCAAAAGATGGATCAGTTCGGGCTACTCAGAAATTGCAGCTTGTACATAATGATGTTTGTGGTCCTATGCAGACACCTTCTTTTGGAAATTATCTTTACTTCGTGACTTTCATTGATGATTTTTCCAGGAATGCATGGGTATATCCATTGAAGGCAAAATCCGAAGTATTCATGTGCTTCAAACAGTTTTTGGTTTTGGATGCCAAAATGGCTGGTGTAGACTTTGCATGACAGCAAATTAGATGCACCTCTGTCATACTGTACTCGATCAGGCTCTCATAGTACCTCTTTTGCATCAGATTGCTATGCTATGGCTGCATCTAGTCTCTATGATGAGAATGAGCCTATTTCATTTGACGAAGCACAAAATTTAGAAAATTGGATGGCTGCTATGCAATCTGAACATGATGTTATAATGAAGAACGATAATTGGTCTTTATGTGACTTGCCTCCTGGCAAGAAGGCCATTGGCACTAAGTGGGTTTACAAGCTGAAGCATAATCCTGATGGAACAATTGACCAGTATAAGGCTAGGCTTGTTGCAAAGGGTTATGCACAAAAAAGAGGCATTGATTTTGATGAGACCTTTGCACCTACATGCCGTATGACTACTGTTCGGAGCATCTATGCACTTGCAGCCCGTCATGGTTGGAATGTACATCAGTTGGACATTAAAACTGCATTTCTGAATGGTGACTTGCATGAAGAAGTGTATGTTTTTTAGCCCCGTGGCTTTGCGCAAAAAGGGCATGAAAACCAGTTGTGCAGGTTAAAGAAGGCATTATATGGTTTAAATCAAGTATCACGTGCTTGGTATGAGAAGATACATGCCTATCTGATTGCACATGGTTTTGAGAATAGTCCAACTGAAAGCACCTTATATGTTAAGCGTGCTAATGATGTGCTTCTGATCATTTTTGTCTATGTTGATGACATGTTGCTCACTGGTCCTATTGAGAAGCATATTGATGATTTTAAGGCTGATTCGCATGCTTCATTTGAGATGACTGATTTGGGGCATTTGCATCACTATTTGGGTATTTACTTTATGCAAGTTGATGGTGGAATGGCTTTGTGTCAAACGAAAGATATTGACACATTATTACAGTGTTTTGGCCTTGAAGAGTGTAAGCCTATTGCCACTCCTATGGAGACAGGTTTAAGATTCATTCTTCATGATGTTGGAGATGCATTTTATGTTGTCCTCTATCAGCACATTGTTGGATGCCTAATTTACTTATGCATTACTCAGCCAGATATTCAGTTTGTTGTCTCACAGATGAGCAAGTTTATGCATTGCCCAGGTGTCAAGCAATGGCAGGTGGTTAAGCACATCTTTTGCTACTTGAGTGGTACTCGGCTACTTGGGTTTTTTTATCCCAAGGGGGGATCACTACTGCCAGATATGCATGCTTTTTCTGACTCAGACTGGGCTGATTGCTATGACACTCGTGTGTCCACTAGTGGTTTTTGCTTCATGCTTGGTAGCTCAAGTATGTCTTGGTTGAGCAAGAAGCAGCCTACTGTGGCCACTTCCAGTTGTGAGGCTGAGTATAGGGCATATTTCACAGACTGTTGAGTGTGTGTGGCTCAGATTGTGGCTGATTTGGGTGTTGGTTAGTCTTCTGCCACCACCATCTTCACTGACAGTTAGAGCGCATTGGCAGTTGCGAGGAACCCTGTGTTCCATGCTCGCACTAAGCACATTGAGGTGCATTATCATTATGTCAGGGAGAGGTTCTCTACTGGGGAGATCAACTTGGCATATGTGCCCATGCAGGAGAACATTGCAAACCTTTTCACGAAGGTTCTGCCTAGGGAGAAGTTTGAAGCTTTCTGAAAAGCTTTGGGCTTACTTCCTTTTGTGGAGTGATTTCCACATAGCTTGGCACTTCCTTATACATGAGTGCCAGCTACTTGGTCACTGCATCACTCCCAGGGGGGATTTATTGATATATTTAGGTAGTGATGTGTGTGAACACTCGAGGACCCCCGGGGCACTTTTTTTCCCTCTTTAGGAGGTTTTTTTCCCCGACTTGTATATATGCATATTGCCCTAATGGGCTACTTATCTTTGTAGATTCTCTAGTAATACATTCAGTATTGTGTGTTGTGCTCCAAGCTTCTTCTTCTTCCTTGTGTTTTTCACATGCTTCCGTAGATGTCTAACTCCAACAAGTGCCTCATACACTATGAGTAGGAAAAAATGCAAAAACTTGTAGAGAAATCCTATGAGTAGGAAATTCTTTTCAAAAATAAAAAAGTATCATATTGTCTTAGGATACTCATACACTAACTCTCCTAGAGTTTTCATGTATGTGAATGGATTAAACCATAATGTAGTTGAACTAATATCTACCTTATCACTACTCCTTGTAAGAATCTGAATGTGTAATCCATCAATGGGTCTTATTTAGAGAATTACGCCACTACCTATATGGTGAGAAAGCTAAAAGGAAAGAATCATGAATTAGAAGAAGAAATCCTTGAGAAAATAGACATTGATCATGCAAACAAGAAGTTAATGTCCACTCTATGTGAAAAAATAATTTTTTCTTTCTAAGTTGAGTGCAAAACATGTTCCCATAGGAAGACTCACATAAATCTAATAAGTTGAAGGAATAGTCCTTGCACTTTGGAAATCCACGACTATAAAGGACAAAGGAACTTCAATTTTAGTCACTCAAGAGATGAAATATCTTTAAGTCAAGTTCTTAGTCATCTAAATAGACAAGAACATGAGAGAATATTGGAAATTGATCAAAATTGACAAGGATAAGTACACCTCACTTGGACAACCAATTTTCCCTTTGCAAACATGATATAAAAAAGGAACTATAAATGATAGATTTGGCTATAGTGAGAAGCATATGAAAACTTTTCAGGAGAAAACTCATTGGATGATAATCACTCCAATTCCCATGATTCATCTTAATGTCTCAAGTAGAAGATGCTCACGCAGAGCTAATCTTCAACATCAACCTCGAGCACAAGGGAGAATACCTCCTCAATGTCCATATATAAGAGGAAATGATGCACTTCCTAAGTCAAGACCACAAGAGTATGGATGAAGGCCTAGACCTTTGCAAGTGGCCAAATGCATGAAAAATTAGTACAATGGAAGCATTGATTCATATGACCGTGTGATGAAGTTGAAGCAACTCTTGCACACTCAGCAAATTAAAAACTTTTTAGCTTAAGGGAAGGATTTTAGAATAACTTTAATTGGAACCACCTCAACTTTGTTCTAACCACTAGATAGGAATACATTCAAAGAGATGAACCATCTCCTTGATGAGTTCATTAATAGATTCTAAAAGAATGGGGTCTTTTATGACAGCTCTTCTTTGATTCATAGTTTCAAAGAGTCTAGCAATGAGATGACTATACTTGCCATGCAAGAAATACTATAGATTGATGCTTAGGAAGAGATACTCCTTCTTATGAAAAGGTGATCTTGTATGAAAATAACAGCATAGCGGAATAGACTAGTAGATAGAGTTGAGAGAGAAATGCATAAAAAGATAATGCAGACTAAGAGATAGAGAACTCAACTTCTTATATTTCCAAGTGTAATGCAGTTACAATAATGGTGCTATCCATCTATGTGCTCCCAATGTGGAGCTTAGATGAGGATCTAGATAGACTCTAGATGAAGGGCTTACTAGTGTGCAATGCTATGTAAAGCTCAACCTCGGTCATGCTTATATAGATTTTACAAGGGTATTCGCTATAGATAGTGGTCGAGAGATACAAAATAGCAACAAAACATACAATTCGACAATGTCTCCATGATTAGAAGTCCTACCATCTTGGCTGAGGGGATAGGCCCTCTAGATCCTGCAAAAGGGAACAAGCTCCCTCTACACTCCTCCCATAAAGTTTCTATGGGGAAACTGTGTGGCACCATAAGGCCTCTATTTTCACCTTGAATGGCAACCCAATGGCCTAGAAGTTTATGCCCTACCTAACCTAATGACGAGGCTCACAAAGGTCATCTATTACCATCAATGTTCACACATAGACCTCATCTAACTTGGAAGTTAGGGTTCCACAAATGTCTGGGCTCTCACGATGGCTTCTCCTCATAATGGGGGCCTTACAACTTAGAGCATCATGGATCATTTGTGGTCACTTGAGGGTGGAGCATTGAGCATATCTAACACCCCCCCTCAATGTCCACCCTGTTGTGAACTACATCCTTAGTCTAATGCCAAGCTTTGGAAAGTGTCGATGAATTTTCTCTCTCCCAAGAGCCTTGGTGAAGATGTTTGCTCCATTTTCTTCAGTTGGACAATAGCTTATCTCCACAATCGTTCTCAATCAACTCATGCATGTAGTGATATTGAATTTCTATGTGCTTGGTACATGCATGAAAAATAGGATTCTTAGTGATGGCCATGCAACTTTGGTTGTTGCATTTCAACTCTATAGCCTCTTGTCCTTGTATTCCTATATGCAAAAGGATCCTCCTCAACCATACTGCTTCACATGCTGCAACACATGCAGCTTTGTACTCAGCTTCAGTAGAAGATAATGCTACAGTCGATTGCTTCTTACTGATACAAGAGAAAATTCTTGATCTTAAAGAAAAGCAATATCCAAAAATTGATTCTCTGTTATCAATATCTCGTGCCCAATCTGAGTCACAATATCTGACTATAGATGATCCTTCTTCATAAAGAATACCATAATTAGTGGTTCTTTTTACATACCTAAGTATCTGCATGCTTGCCTTCCAATGAGTTTGGCAAGGCTTATTAGAAACCTCCTTACTACTCCAACAACATAAGAGATATATGGTCTGCTATTGCACAAGTAGATGTGACTTCCAACCAATTTCCTATGTCTTCCAATATCCACTGGAGGTGAACTATCTTCAATTTATAATTTTATGTTGTTCTCCATAAGTGTATAGATTTTCTTGTGATCCTCCATGTGGAATGCTTTCAATATCTATCTTGCATACTTTTGTTGAGAGATAAAAATCTTCCTTGGTTCCTGCTAAACTTCAAGGCCTAAGCAATGATGCATTAAGCCCAAGTCTATCATTTCAAATTCTAAACTCAGGGCATCTTGAAGAAGATCATCATCATTTCCTATAATCACAAGGTCATCTGCATAGTGTACAAGCACGATTCACTTCCCTCCTCTCTTTAGAACATACAAGTTAGCATCAAAAGCGCATCTTTGAAACCTAGATCCAAGAGATACTTATCTATCTATCGGTACCATGCTCTAGGGGCTTGTTTCAGCCCATACAATGCCTTCTTTAGCTTACATGCCTTGTTCTCTAAATGGGGAACCTCAAACCTGAGTGGCTAAGACACATATACCTCCTCCTTAAGGTATCCATTCAAGAATGCTGATTTGACATCCATGTGATAGACTATCCAATGCTTATGTGCAGCCACAGCTAGTACTACTCGAATAGTAGTCATCCTTGCAGTAGTGGAAAATTATTCACAAAAGTCAATTCCTTCAACTTGTGAGTAGCCTTGTGCAACAAGTCTTGCTTTGTACTTTTCTAGAGTACCATCAACCTTGTACTTTAGCTTCCAGACCCACATGGTGCCAATGACTTTACGCTTAAGGGGTTGATCCACTAGCTCCCAAGTTCCATTCTTCATCATATTGTTTTATTTTCTTTGCATGGAAGTCCTCCAATTCAGATCTTGGAGTGCCTCTTCCATGTTGGTTCCTTTGCTTTCTTTTGAATGAGCTCAGCCATCAGGGCTATGTTTACAATATGGTTGCTTGCTTGTCTCTATTCCTCTACTTGTTGTGATCGCCTTGGTCCATCTGCAACTTGTACTAGTGACTATGGAATGGGGTTTGTAGAATGATAGAGTTGCCTCACCCAACATGGCAATGGCTTTATCGGTTGGATGATGACATGTTGGTGACTTTTAGACTCATCATTTGAAGATGATGCTTCCTTCTCTTTTGTAGAAGGGATAGCTCTTGGGCCAGCTTCATAGTGGATTGCCCCTTTGTTTGATGATAAAGTGGAAGCTCTCTTTTCCTCCTCCACTGCATGTGCCTACTCCTCCTTAAACACCACATTCACAACTCACCATGGTCTTCTTAGCCTCAGGATCATAAATCTCATAAGACTTCTTATCTTCATTGTACCATAAGAAGATAAATTTGATGCTTTTTGGTTGAACCTTGTTTCTCTCGCTATCTGGAACATGTACATAACATTCACTTCCAAATACTTTGAAATGGGAAACAGATGGCTTTTTACCATTGTAGGCCTCTTATGGAGTCTTTTCATCAAGTCCCTTGGTGTAGCTTCTATTCAAGATGTAGATAGTAGTGTTGACAGCCTCTATCTAAAGTTGATTAGGCAAACCCTTTTCCTTCAACATGCACCTTGCCATCTCCATGATGGTTCGATTTTGATGTTCTGCAACACTGTTCTGTTGAGGGCTATGTGACACTATGAGTCGATGCTTGATTCCTTTACTCTTGCAGAAATCTTCAAACTCTCACCATTACCGTCTATCCTAAATTTCTTCATCTTCTTCCCTATTTTAGTTTCAACAAGTTGAAGCCATTCTTTAAACTTACCAAAATCTTGAGCCTTATCACGATAGAAGTACACCCACGTCTTCCTACTATAGTCATTGGCAAGGCCTATGTAGGCATTTTTCTGCACAAGTTAGCATGCACCAACTCTAGAGGATAGCTTGCTCTGTTCTTGCTTTCTTGTGGAAATGCCTTCCTCTATTTCTTGCCCATCATGCAAGCTTGACATGGTTCCTTCATTTCCACAATTGATGGTAGGTGTGCAACCATACACTTGCGATGCATCTTCTTCAATATAGGGTATTCGATGTGGCTGAATCTCTCATGTCATAGTTTACTTGTGCCCACACTTGTAGTGGTTGTAAGAACAAACAACTCATATAGGTTATTCCTCCTTAAGCCGATCCCAACAACATTATTGTTACTATCCATAATCTTAGCTCCTATCTTACTAAAACATACTTGATGACCTTGATCAATTATAGAAGCTATTGAAAGTAGATTTTGTTTGATTTGTGGAACATACAACACATTCGAAAGCTTTATGACATCCTCATTAGAATTAACAAAAGAAATCGTACCTTCACCCTCTACGATACATCTTGCATTATTGTGATGGGTTCCTTTAGAAGTTGTAAGGACCTATAAATGTCTTTTTTCTCTGCCATATGACGAGAGGCCCCATTTTCCAACACCCATGAGTCATCTTTTCTTGAATCTTTAGCCGAGGATGATACCTCCTCTATCATAACAAATAACTCAAGCTTTGTTTCTGCAGTGTTGGTAGACTCCTTCCCCTTGCCACCTTTTGAAGATCCATTCTTCTCTTCTACCTTCTTAATGTGACATTCTTGGATTCTTTGTCCTTTCTTCTTGTAGTCAAAACATTCTCCCTTGAACTTCTTTTTGTCGTTCTTCTTTTTGTTTCCATCTTTTGAAGAGTCCGCTTTTCCTCCTTTGGCATTTGTTGTGAATGCAAGATCTCCTTTGTTGCCACCACTCCTTGCCTTGAGCTAAAGCTCCTCCTCCATAAGGCACTAAATTCTTCAAAAGCTAGTGGTTGAGGTCTGATTTGAGTATTATGAGCAGTTATCAAACCATCAAACTTAGGTGGACATATTTTAAGACAATGCCAAGCTTACTCCTCAATTGACTTTTTTACACTTCTGCCTTCCATTTGATCTCGTAGATTCTTTATGCAAGTGATAAAGACCTCTACAGTCTCCCCATCAGCAAACCTTTCTTTTGCTAGATGATTCTCCAAGTTTTGAATCAGTGTTTGATTAGGAGTTTCATATTGATTTCTCAATATGTTCCATGCTTCACATGCCTTGATAGTATGCTGAATGAGAATCAGTTTACTATCAGTAGTACTTGTAACTAGAGCATAGAGTGCATCTGTGTTTCTACATTTCCAAGCATGTAGAAGATCAACATCAAGAGGAATCATTTGACCAGGATTATTTGAATCATGTGCTTCTTAGGGCTCAAGATCAGTCCCAAGAACAGTCTCCAAAAGCTCATATGAATCAAGGATAGAACTGATTTTAAACTTCCACAAGGTGTAGTTTATATCATCAAGTTTACCTTCTGTGGAGGTAAGTGGTCATATCTGCAATGTTGGGATGACTGGCATCATTAACTTTGTTGCTCTTGTCTGTGCTCCACCTACTCCTATTGATGAACCACCTTGATTCCCAGTTGTAGATGATGATGCACCAGTTGACATTCTAGCTCGTAATGTGGAGCTTAGATGGCAATCGAGTAGACTCTAGATGAAGGGCTTACTAGTGCGCAATGCTATGTAAATCTCAACTTGGGCCATTCTTGTATAACTTTTACAAGGGGAGATGGTATAGATAAACATAGTCAGAAGATACAAAATAGTTGATAAAACATGCAATCTGATGATGTCTCCATGACTAGAAGTCCTACCTTCTCGGCCCTATGAGTGGGAGGATAGGCCCACAGGATGCCATAGAAGTAGGCAAGCCCCCTCTGCAGTCCCCCAATTAAGGTTCTATCGGGAAACCGTGCAGCAACATAAGGTGTTTATTTTCACCTTGAATGGAAACCCATAGGCCCGAAATTTATGCCCTAAGTAACCTAATGGTTAGGCTCACAAAGATCATTTATTACCATCAATGGTCACACATAGACCTCATCTAACTTGGAAGTTAGGGCTCTATAAATGTCCGAGCTCTCACAATGGCTTCTCCTCATAATGGGGGCCTTACAACTTAGAGCACCATGGATCATTTGTGGTCACTTGAGGGTGGAATATTGAGCATATCTAATAGATCTCAGAATTCTTAGATGGATTGATCAATGGACATTTGGGAGCACTTGTATTTATCAATCATTTGAAAAGCATTGGTGCATCTTGAAGGAATACATTTATTTAGATGACAAGTTGGCCAAAGATTTAAAGGATCCTCATGTCTAATCTAGACTAGACCATCTATTTAGTAGTGCCTCAAATATTCAATATATGGATGAGTTAATTGATCTACTCCCCAAGGAAAGAAGAGCACAACAACCACAATGGTGGTAGGTTCTATCCAAGAAAAGCACAATGCATGCAGTCACTGAGGAGGTTTCTTCAATGTAGAAGGGCCCATCCAAATTAGAATTGCACTCTTACGAGAGCACAATCACCTCCACATAGTAAAATAATCTATGAGAGTCTAATGAAGATATCATAACCTTCATTCATGTGGAAATGACTAAGACTATCTCCTGTCAATTATCACTTTGAAATTGCACCAAAAATTCCAGTCACCTGCAAATACTTCTTCTCCATATTTTTCAATTCCTCGTGAGACATGTAAATAGCTCAACCACATACTTTTTAAGTAGATTAATTAGTAGAATGTGAAATTGTTTCGTTTGGATACTAAATGGTGAAGTTACGCATCGTGGAAGGTAAGGTCGAGGTGTTGTCAGTTGGAGTACTCTTTTTGCTCTTCGAGCCAAGTTATCATGCATAAAAAGTAGAGTTTGGATGAGAGAAATATGGCAAAAAATGCATTGGCATGTACACACAATCTCATAGATGAGCTAAATGAAAATGGTGGAAGGGGGTGCTTTGAGGAGACCAAATACTGCTCCTACTTTAGAATTTATGGGGCTTCTTAAATCCACATGAGAGTCCATAAACATACTACACATATACATAATATCTCCCATAAAAAATAATCTAATCGACCTCCATTTTCCTCTCCCAAAATAGGATTAATCCATTTTAACTCTTGAACATTTTATAAAAGTTGTTAGAGGAGGATTTTTGTGGAATCCATAATTTTCATCTCCCATGAAACTTTTTCGATTGGTCATGGAGCTATACACTCCATACTTCATAGATATAGACTTTTCCTCCCAACCAATCCTCCAAAGCCCCTCTTTATATGTTCTCCAAAATGAAGATATGCATAGAAATGAAAGAATTCATATACCTTGTACTAGAAGATGGTGTTGGAACCTCCACGGATGCATGTGCATCCACCTAAATATCCCATGTATTATCTCGTTTTGCATTTTTTGCTATATAAAAGGCACATTTTCTCCAATTTCACAACAAAGGGCAAGAGGAGAAGCATGGTCTCCCTCCTCTCTCCCATGCATGCATGCACTTTGTGTTGATGTCTTCTTAGAGGAGAGAGAAGCAATATCTCTCGCTATCTCTTTTTTATTCTAGCCATAGCCAAGGCTACTGATATATTTTGGTAGTGAGGTGTGTGAACACACTTAGGACTAGGAGGGAACATTTTTCCCTCTTTAGGAGGTTTTTTCCCTCAACTTGAAGAGATGCCTATAACCCTAACATGTCTCCTATCTTTGTAAAATTTTCACTTGGTAATACATGTTGTAATGTGCTGTATTACAAGATTCTTCTACGTCCTTGTGCTATTTGTGTGCTTCTGTAGACCGTGAACTCCAACAATTGGTATCCAGGTAGGTCCTCACTTCATCTAGGGCATTGTCAACACCCCTCCAGCCATAGTCTTAGAATTGCACGAAAATTGGTCAGCATAGTTGGGGCAATTAGGAGTTCAAAATAGCTTTGCTCTATGGCAATTTTGTCCTTTTGGGCCAAATATATACACATGTTTTGGTTTGCTAGTACATGCACCTTGAAGTATGTGACAGGTCTAGCAGAGCTTAACAGATTATTTTTGTTCAACTTTTTGAGATACTTTCAATTTTTTGCATCAACGTATTTAGTCACTATCCATGGCTAAAAGCAATGATGTATTTTGTATGTTGGTTATTAAGGATAAGTTGGATGCTACTAATTACCGATTGTGGGCATATATGATGCATCATGTATTGATAGCAAAAGGGTTGTGGAATATTATGCATGGTGTTGGAAAACATCCTACTACACCTACAAATATAGTTATTAAGGGGCATGTAGATGGTGTTGAAGATGATGATGTTTGATTTCCTAGTCATGCACAGCTCTTGTTGCACCTATTGTAGAGCAACTTTTTTAATTTGTGCTAATGAAGTCTTGCTAGACAATTCACTTGTGCAGACTTTTTTGAATGGTCTTCCATATTCACATCAGAGTTCTGCTTCTACTCTTCGATTGATGATGAAAGGCAATCCAAATGCCTTAACATTTGAGGAGTTACTCATGTACAAACTCGTCACCCTTACAAAAGCATAAGTGAACTAATTACATGCTTACTGTACATGTATATACAAATCACTATTCTCTGATTCTCCTCTTTCCTTCATGCTCCATTCTTTGTTCTTTTCTTCATCTTCACTCTTCAATCTTTACTGTAATCATCAATTAATGATTGTCCTTCTCCACATCTCCCCCTCAATCTTTAATTGTGATTACCTGCCATTTCTTTAAACTTTTGCAACTTAGGTCCATCCAGACTCTTTGTCAACATATCTGCAACTTGATCTTTTGTAGGAGTGTACATGATCTCTATCTCCTCAATTACCTTTTCTCTCAGAAAATGATATTGAATCTCAATATGTTTAGTACGGCCATGAAACATGGGATTAGCTGCCAAATATAAAGAACTCATATTATCTCCACAAATAATTGGAATACTTAAATTGATGTCAAAACTCTTCATGAGAGTTTTCAACCATATTACTTCCTTTCCATCTTCAACCATGCCTTTATACTCTGCTTCTGTGGATGATAAAGCAACTGTGTGTTTCTTCTTAGAACACCAAGAAATCAATTTATCTCCCACATAACACAAATACCCCTATGTTGATCTTCTATCATCAGAGTTACCTGCCCAATCTGCATCACTATAAATCTTGATCCTTGTATCTGATGTGAACCCATAATACAAACCTTCTTCAAGTGTACCCTTGATATATCATAGTACCCTTTGTCCTGCAATCCAATGTACCTTTCTTGGGCAATGCATGAATTGAGATAAAACTCCAACTGCATATGATAGATCAGGCCTTGTTAATGTAGCATAAATAAAGCTACCCACCAAACTCTGATAAAGCTTCATGTCTTTGAGTTCTTCTCCTCCATTTCTACTCAATTTTTGATTCACCTCCATTGGAGTTGGTGCTATCGTGCAATCTTCCATTTTAAATTTGATTAGCAAACTCTTCAAATACCTTTCTTGAGTTACATATACTCCATGTTGAGTATATAAAATTTCCATTCCTAGGAGATATGAAAAATTTCCTAAGTCACTGATCTTGAATTCTTTCTCCATTTGCCTTTTAAGCTTTTGAATGCCTTTGACATCTGTACCTCTAAGTATTATGTCATCAACATAAATACAAACATATATAAATCCATCTTCACTTGCTTTGACTAGCAAGCTACTATCTGCCTTTGATGCTTGAAAACCAAGTTCCTTCAAGAACTTTACAAGTCTGTAATTCCATGTCCTTGGGGCCTACTTCAAGCCATACAAAGCTCTCTTGAGCTTACACACATGATCTGGATAAAATTGATCTTTAAAACCATCTAGTTATTCCATGTAAACTTCATCTGAAATGTAACCATTCAAAAATGCATTCTTCACATCTAATTGAGATAATATCCAACCTTTGCAAGCAGCAATAGCTATGAGAGTCCTTAAGGTTGTCATCTTTGCAACATGACTATAAGTTTCATCATAGTCCACACCATATGTCTGTGCATATCCTTTTACAACAAGTCTAGCTTTGTACCTAGACACACTTCCATCT
The DNA here is from genome assembly GCA_020310875.1 of Ceratopteris richardii. Taxonomy (NCBI): domain Eukaryota; kingdom Viridiplantae; phylum Streptophyta; class Polypodiopsida; order Polypodiales; family Pteridaceae; genus Ceratopteris; species Ceratopteris richardii. The sequence continues at coordinate 155,706,639 of CM035432.1, read as the reverse complement.
ACAAATCTTTTTGTTTTGTAAACCCACTTACATCCAATTACCTTCTAGTTAATTGGTTTATGTACCAATTCCCAAGTCTCATTCTCAATGAGTGCATCATACTCTTCCTTCACAGCTTTTTCCCAATTCTCCTTTCCTTTGGCTTCATCATATGTAGATGGGTTTTCATCTGCTTTTATCATGTAAGCATAATCTTTAGTAGTCAAGGATGAAGTATCATAGCTATACCTTGTGGGTTGCCATTTATGCCTTGATGATCTTCTGAGTTCTCCACTTCTTGAAGTTTCTAGTTCATCACATTCTGGATCAAACCTTGGCATTTCTTCAACTTCAACTAGTGCTTCATTGTTATCTTCTTCTTCAAATATTTGAACCTTTGACTACCTTTCTTCTGGTTCAATGTTTCTTCAAAAGCTGCATGAGTATTACTTGTACCTGAATACCAAGTACTTTGCTCATCAAATGTGACATCCTTTGATACAAGAAATTGCTTTGTAGATGGACTCCACATCCTGTATCCCATTTGCTTATCATCATAACCAATGAACACATACTTTTTAGCCTTTGGTTCCAATTTATGCCTTAATTGAGAAGGAACATAAGCATAGGCTAAGCAACCAAATACTTTGCAATGATCTAATGTAGGTCTCTTACCCCATCAAGCTTTGTAAGACAATAGTTACGCAATATAACATAGTAGCAGTAGTAGAGAAGATAACAGATATAGGAGAATCTCAACAATTTTCTACTAACAACAAGTATAAAGATTATGGCATTGTCCACCCGTGCGCTCTCAAGGTAGAGATTAAATGGTGATCTAAACAACTCTAGATAGGGAGATACAAGGTAGAGGTAGGTTGGCTCAATTCGATGTCTCATGTAGTGCAGAAGTCATGTATATATAGGATCATGGGTGGCCTTCCATGGACGGCTATACATGGGTGGTAGAGTGTGGGCGTCCACCGCCCGCATAATTGCCATACATGGCTTAGGCCGGTTGAACCGACCTAACAAATATAAATGATTTCTGACTCTGATAGGGAATATTCCATGGAATATTCTCTTTACCATCGCACCGGGGGTGTTGCCCTCGGACCCCCACCAGGGGGCCCGCTGGCCCCCTCGGACCCCCCAGCCAGGGGGGCCGTTGGCCCCCTTGGACCCTCTAGCCGGGGCTGCTCACCGCTACCCCAGACTCCACAATTGGTGATCCCTGATAACTCCCTTTCCTTACAATAACTTATATGGTTAAATATGACCTTCATCCAACATGCAAGTTGGGATTCCCATCAATTGGGTAATGCACACTTGGCTTCTCATCATAATGGGGGCCTTACAAAATGTGCATACAATCATGAGGGGTAGACATTGATCATATACTAACACCCCCCCTCAATGTCTATCGATGATAAATCAAGTAGATCTTGGTCCTATGCCCATCTATTGAAGATGCTTGTTGAGCTTCTCTCATCCAAGTGCTTTAGTGAATATGTCAGCACAATTTGCCTCTGTTGGGTAATATTCTAGCTCCATAATTTCATCTTCAATTAGTTCATGAATGTAATGGTACTGTACTTCTATGTGCTTGGTGCGAGCATGAAATACTGGGTTCTTTGCAATAGCCATACAACTTTGATTATCACACTTGAGTACAGTCGCCATATTTGATGGAACTCCTAGATCTGCAAGAATTCTCCTTAACCAGATTGCCTCACAAGAAGAAAAACAAGTTGCTTTGTACTCTACTTCAGTGGAGGAGAGTGCAAGAGTTGGTTGCTTCCTACTTACCCAAGAAAATATTCCTGAACCAAGTGAGAAACAATATCTAGAAACTGATTTTCTAGAATCACAATCTCCAGCCCAATCTGAATCACAAATATCCTTGAAGTGTATCACCTGTGCTATAAAAAATGCGAAAATCCAAGGTTCCTACAATGTACCTTAGAATTCACATTCCAGCATTCCAGTGGCTCTCCTTAGGTTTGTTGGAAAACCTGCTTAGTACTCCAACAACATAGCAAATGTCTAGTCTAGTGTTGTACAGAGAAATAAGACTTCTAATGAGCTCCTTATACTTCTTAGCATCTACATCAGGCATGTTATCATCCATAGATAGCTTACGATTTACCTCCATAGGTGTGCTAGTTGGTTTGCAGTCCATCATTTCGAATGCCTTGAGAATTTCTTTGGCATATTTTTGTTGTGAGATGAAAATGCCATCCTTCCTTTGCCATACTTCAATTCCCAGACAAAAATGGAGTAGACCTAAGTTTGTCATTTCAAACTCAGTTCCCAAGCTGATCCGAGTTTGATTGATGAGTTCCTGATGATCTCTTGTAATGATCAAATCATCTACATATACAATGACAACAACTAGCTTGCTATCCCTTTTTGTTACAAGTTAGCATCAGAAGTACTTCTTTCAAAACCCATATTTTTGAAAAAATTATCTATCCGTTAGTACCAAGCCCGTGGAGCTTGCTTAAGTCCATACAAAGCTTTCTTCAACCTACAAACTTTATTTTCTGAATTGGGCACCTCAAAACCTGGTGGTTGAGATACATATACCTCCTCCTTGAGGTGACCATTCAAAAATGCAAATTTGACATCCATCTGGAAAATAGGCCAAGCCTTTTGTGCAGCTACTGCAAGTACCATCTGAATAGTTGTCATGCGTGCTATTGGTGCAAAAGTTTCTTGAACATCAAATCCTTCGATCTATGAAAAAACTCTATGCAACTAATCTTGGCTTATACTTTTCTAATGTTCCATCTGCTTTATACTTAGCTTTCCAAATCCATTTAGTACCTATTACCTTCTTCTTTGGCGGCAAGTCGACTAGATCCCATGTATGATTTTTTGGTATACTATCATACTCAGATTGCATTACTGCTCTCCAACCTGGATCATCAAGGGCTTCTTCAATGGTGGTAGGTTCCTTTATCGAGCCCATGATATCTGCCATTAGAGCCATGTTAACAATGTGTTTTGAGGCTCTTCTTTGCTCCTCTATTCTCTTTGATCTTCCTAATCCATCCGAGGATGATTCTGGTACATCTACATGTGGATTGTGATCATCAAAGAGCTGTTGTGCCCACTTCGATAGTGGCTTACGCTGTGCAGCTACAACTGGTTGGCTTTTTAGTGAGGAAATTTCTTCATCAGATGTTTCCTCCTCGTCAACTTTAACCTGTCTTTTGATAGGCACAAGGTGAGATATTTCTCCGTTTGATGAGATAGTAGATTTACCTTTATCTTCTACTAAGTGTGGTCGTTCATCAAACACCACATCTCGACCGACAAAAATCTTCCTTGCCTCAGGATCCCACAACCTGTATGCTTTAGACTCTTCACTATATCCTAGGAAGACACACTTTTTGCCTTTTGAATCCAACTTTGATCTTGTTGAATCAGGAATATGTGCATAACAGAAACAACCAAAAATTTTGAAATGTAAAACTGAAAGGCTTTTTACCAAAATATGCTTCTTGAGGAGTCATCCCCTTTAGTGCTTTTGTGTAGCTTTGATTGAGGATGTAAAATGTTGTATTGACTGCTTCTGCCCAAAATGAATCAGGCATGTCTTGAGCCTTAACAAACAACGAGCCATTTCAACTACTGTTTTGTTCCTGCACTCAACAACACCATTTTGTTGAGGTGTATGAGCTGTGGTAAGTTGCCTTTTCACACCATGATCCTTACAGTAATTATTGAATTCTGTTGACAAGAATTCACCTCCTCTATCTATTCTGAATTTCTTCAGTTTCCTTCCTCATTCATTTTCCACATACTTATGCCACGTTTTAAATTTTTCAAAAGCATTAGCCTTCTCTCGAATGAAATAAACCCACATCTTTCTACTATAATCATCTGACTAACAACAAAAAGTAGAAAGATCCTCCTAAAGCAGGTGTAGACATTTTACCGCAGAGATCAGCATGTACCAACTCTAGAGGAGCTTGAGATCGATTGCTGGTCTCTCTTGGAAATGCCTTTCGTTGCTGCTTGCCCATCATACAAGGTTCACAAGGTTCCTGCAACTCTGAAAATGTAGGTAAATGAGAAACCATCCCTGTTCTTTGCATCTCCTTCAAAACTGCAAATTCGAGATGCCCAAATCGTTGGTGCCATAACCTGCTTACATCTTTATCTTCTGTAGCAGTTAAGGCACTTAATTCATACAAGTTATCACGTCTTATGCCTTTACCTACTACATTACCTGATGAATCCATGATTTTTGCACCACTCTTATTGAAGTGAACTTCGATTCCACGATCTGTTATTGTAGAAACTGACAACAATTTTTTTTTAAGTGTAGGTACATAGAGAACATCGGATAACTTTTTCTCAACACCTAGAGAAGTGATAAAAGAGATGGTTCCAGTTCTTTTTGTTGGACACTTGGAGTCATTTCCCACCACTACATTGATGGATTCCCATAGAGGCACTAGGGAACCATACCAATCTTTTTTACTGGTCATATGGCGAGAAGCTCCACTATCTAAAATCCATGGTTCATCAACACGCACTTTTGAGCAGATGAGCATACCTCTTCAATAGCTACCCATAGTTCCAACTCTGTGTTGTTTGCAGACTCTTTGTTCTTCCATGATGATTTTACAGTCCCATTTCGTTCATCATCTTGCTTCTTTCTGCAATCCTTGATGGCATGGCCTTTCTTTTCACAATAGAAGCAACTTCCTGTGAACTTTTTCTTTTTTGGCTTCTTCTTTGATCCATCAGAAGAGCCTTTACCTTTTGCATTTGTTGAGAATGCAGCATCACTTGTACTTTGCCGATTCTTCAACCACATCTCTTCTTCTAAAAGCATCGCACAAAACTCTTCAAATGTAAGGGGAGTTGGTCTTACCTGAGTGTTAAGGGTTGTTACTAATCCATCATAATTTGCTGGAAGAACACGTACACATCTTCAAGCCAACTCTTCTGGTGTTATAACAACACCAACTGCAGCCAATTGATCTTGAAAATGTTTTATCCGTTTGATAAAATCTTCAGCCTTTTCATAATCAGAATGCTTTTCATTTGCTAACTGATATTCTAAATTCTATATCCTAGTGTGGTTCTTGGTCTCATATTGACAAGCCAATATGCCCCAAGCTCCATGTGCTTTAGTAGTATATTGAACTAAAGTAAGCACAGAGTCACTTACACTAGTGACAATTGCACATAATGCATCAACATTCCGCCTCTTCCAAGCTCGTAGAAGATCTGGATCTGGCTGAATCATCAATCTTGAACTTGTTGGATCTTCAACTGGTATAGGCTCTGGATCCAATCCCATCGGTCCCATGATAGTGTCAAGTAATTCATAGGAGTCCCAAATTGCAAAAATTTTGAACTTCCAGAGTGTATAATTGGTTCCATCCAGCTTCCCTTCAGTGAATGCAGGTGGGCAAATTCGAATACGTGCAGCATTAACATTAGCTGAAGCACCAAGACTAGTGTTCGATGATGAAGTCATCATGTAATCACTCGAATAATCTACTGATATTATAGTCTGCTAGTAGGCTAAAATAGTGATACTTCTCAAGCTATTCGAACCTTACAACTCTGATACCATGCAAGACAATAGTTACACAATATAACACAGCAGCAGTAACAGAGAAGATAACAGATATAGGAGAATCTCAACAATTTTCTACTAACAACAAGTACAAAGATGATGGCATTGTCCACATGTGCGCTCTCAAGGTAAAGCTTAAATGGTGATCTAGACAAGAGTCTAGATAGGAAGATACAAGGTAGAGGTATGCTAGCTCAATTTGATGTCTCGGGTAGTGCAGAAGTCATGTATATATAGGATCATGGGTGGCCTTCCATGGACAGCTATACATGGGCGGTAGAGCAGGGGTGGCCACCGCCCACGTAATTGCCATACACGGCTTAGGCCGGTTGAACCGACCTAACAAATATAAATGATTTTTTACTCCGATAGGGAATATTCCATGAACCCCCCAACTGAGGCTGCCTCATCGCTGCCTCGGACCCCACAATTGGGGACCCTGGTAACTCCCTTTCCTTACAATACCTTATATGGTCCAATATGACCTTCATCCAACATGCAAGTTGGGATTCCCATCAATTGGGTAATGCACACTTGGCTTCTCCTCATAATGGGGGCCTTACAAAATGTGCATACAATCATGAGGGGTAGACATTGATCATATACTAACAAGCTTCATATGGTGTCATACCCTACAAAGCTTTACATGGTAACCTATTAACAAAGTATGTGGCTGTATTTACAGCCTCATCCCACTAATAATTAGGGCAATTATTTTCTTTCATCATTGATCTTGCAAACTCAACAAGAGTTCTATTTCTCCTTTCTGCTAACCATTTTTTTGAGGAGAGTACCTCCAAGTAACTCCTCTCTTTATACCTGCATTCCACAAATAATCACTGAATTCATTTGAAAAATACTCTCCCCCTCTATCTGACCTCAATCTCTTCAACTTTTGTCCTGTAACTCTTTCTGCATATATATGATAGTGTTTAAATGTACTAAACACTTCTGACTTATCTTTGATCACATAAATAATGATCCACCTGGTAGCATCATCAACATATATGAAATAATATCTTGAACCATTTATACTAAAGTCCTTTGAAGGACCCCACACATCTGTATGTACCAGTTCAAGTCTTTGTGAATACATGAAACCATGCTTATTATATGATTGCTTATGAGCCTTACCTAATTGACATGCTTCACATATGTATGTCATGTGTTGACCTGCAACATTAGGTAATCCAAGTACTAAACCATTATTAATCATCTCTTTGATACCTCTTTCATTGAAGTGTCCAAGCCTTTTGTGCCAAAGATCCAGCTTAGATATCTTTTGCTCTCCATATGTGAACAAGGCATGTCCAACATTACCTTGTACCCTCAATGTGAAGATTTCTTTCCTGTAACAATTTGCTTATACCCTGGGCTAGGGTCTTCAACATAAACTCCATCATTTGTAAACCTCACCTCGTATCCTTTTTCCACAATTTGTCCTACACTAATCAAATTCTTTGGAATTGTAGGAACATACAAAACCTTACTCAAGAGAGTACTCCCATCCTTGGCTTTAATTGATCCAATAGACTTCACTTTGTTCGAACTGTATGATTAATCACTTTATTCTCCAAATTAGTGATTAAAGCAATGTTACCACTCAGATGATTGTTGCATCTTGAGTCAATGTAAAACACTCTTTGATCTTCACTTGAAATTTCACATGTTGCATTCATGATTAGAATTGAATCCTCCTTCTGATCTGATGCATAATTGTAGTAGGTATTGTTGTAGGACTGACTTTGAAAGTTTCTTCCACCATTTCTTCCAAAGAAGCCTCTACTACCTCTTCCTCTGAAACTTCCTCTCTTATTTCTTCCACCTATACCTCTTTGATTATAACTCTAATTAAAGTTACTAACACTTTGATTGTTATGCCAACATTCATGAGCTAGATGACTAGTCTTACCACATATCCAGCAAGCTTTGACATTATGCTTGTTGTTTCTGCCTCTTCCTCTACTTTTGCCACTTCCTCTTCCTTTTAGGAAGTTTGCTTGGCTTGGAGTTTCCTTTGATAGCTTTCTTCCTATCTTTAGAATACATTGCATGACCTGCACTCTTATCAACATCTCCTTTGATATCATTCTCAAAAGTTAGCATATATCCTAATAACTGATTCAAATCATGAGTGAAATGATCTAATGAAAGTTCAGTTGACAAGGTGAAAGGCTTCCACTTCTCATATCCTCTTAGACATGTGAGAATTTGTCTTACCAATTTATCTTCTTCAATTTCTTCATCAACTGCACCTAAAGAATCAGCAATGTCTTTCATTTTTGTCACATAATCAAATATTGATTATGAGGCCTTCTTCTTGAATGTGGTAAACTCTGCCCATAGTGATGCCAATTTGTCCATGTGTTTCTTGCAAAGGGAATGAGATGCCAGGATGCAGGGGCTTGTGCCCTAAACCTAGGTTGCCTTTAGTCAGAGAATACCTGGGAGGAAATCCAATCACGTCCCTTGTGATTCTATTTTTAGCTTTGATGGTATTTGCCATTCCCATCTTTGTGTAGCCTCCTCTATCATGTTCAAAGATTTTGTTGCCATATGAGCTCCCCTCATTTGAGGTTAACTCTTTAGCTCTCTAGAAAGCCTTCCCATTTGTTGCTCATCATCACTCCCTTAAGATGACCACACCACATCATCTATATTCATTCTAAACATTTCCTTCACTCAAGTCAATAGGCTAACCGATGTCAAATTCTTTTTGGAAGGCATTAGGAGGTAGGCTTAAAGATATTGCCTCATGTCAACAAGCCTCTACATATCAATATCTTCAGCACACTTTCTGCTTTCTAATTCTACGACATCTCTGCCCTCAGCACACCTTCAGATTTGAGAATTCTAACTTCATTGTAGTGGTCCATGCATCCTGTTGTTGAATTTTCCCTAAATCTTGTACCTTCATTCTCATCAGATGATTGTTTCTTATTATCTGTAATTCTGTCCATTTCAATAGGTACAAATGATTATGAAAAGAGTGGATCCAAGGACTATATGTTGTCTCATCAACAATGATCCTATGCTTGGTGTAATTCCCTATTTCTACATTCCTTTGTGTGCATTAATGCAAGTTGTAAAACATTTCCCTATAAGGCATATTCAAGAAACTTGGGAATTATTCAAGTCACATTTATGTTACTTACTATGTTAACTTTGTAAGTTTGAGCCCAACCTTGATACACTATTTATAAAAAAATTATCCTTAATATTAAAGTGCCAATTTAATAAAGTTCAATCAAGAGATATAGCATGTTCTAGTGTGTGAATGAGTTGGAAAGTAAAACATTAGGACACAAAAAAATTGTCTCAAAAATCCTATGTAATTCCCATTTTTCCTGAACATGCCTTCTATTGCAACTCATGTGATTTGAACATCCACTATTGATGTAACATGTGGTGTCTATGCCTTCTTTCCTATCGCTCCCTTGCATCATGGATAAGAAATTATCATTATTTTATGTATTTTAAGTATTTGAGAAGTTACCTTGATTCTTCTTGTACGCTCCTTGGTTCTCCTTTGAGTAACAGTCACTTGCAAAGTAGTCCAGCTTGCCACAATTGTAGCATTCCTTTGTGTAGTCCATTCCTTGAGGTTCAGTTCCTCTTCCTCCCCCTTGCTCCATAGATTTGGCTTTGAACCTTATTGATCATTTCTTGATCTTCCTCTACTTTTGCATTGTCCATTGTGTCCACCTATCTTTCATTTGCCTTTATTTGCATAAGATTCTTGGGCTTCATTTCCATTTGAATGACCTTCATTGAGGTTCATCTCCTTGGTCACCATGAGTGTGAATAATTGCTCAAAAACTAGTAATGATTCCCTCATACAGACTAAAGTAATTGATACTATATTCTTTGTCATTGTAGGCACATGCAACACATATTTGAGAAAATTTGCATTTTGGTTTTCATCCAAAGAAACATAACCTACGTGTGTGATCCTATGCTTGGTACCATTCCCTATTTCTACATTCCTTTGTGTGCATTAATGCAAGTTGTAAAACATTGCCCTATTGCAACTCATGTGATTTAAACATCCACCATTGATGTAACATGTGGTGTCTATGCCTTCTTTCCTATCACTCCCTTGCATCATGGATAAGAGATTATCATTCTTGGATGTATTTTAAGTATTTGAAAAGTTACCTTGATTCTTCTTGTAGGCTCCTTCATTCTCCTTTGAGTAATAGTCCCTTGCAAAGTAGTCCATCTTGCCACAATCGTAGCATTACACTTTTCTTCTTCCCTTGATATATATCCTATCAGATCTTTGCTCATTAGATGAGCTTCCATCCTCATAGACCAAGCTAGATAGTTCTCTTTGTCCAATTTTTCAATTTGGAGACTATCTCCCATCATTTCTTCACCTCTACTATCAAATCTTCAACCTTATGAGTAATGAATGTACCTTAGCTTTGAAATTTACTCCTTTTGATTACTCTTGTGTGTCTTCCTTTAGCTTTTCCTTCACACTTTTTCCTTTTGAATCTTCGAATGTTGAATTCTGTACGTCTGGAGTAGTCAGGGTCTTCCTTTCCTTCAATTCTGATGATTCCTACTTTGATACCACTGATGGAGATTATTAATTTCCAAAAGACAAGCTATACTTGAGTTTAGAACACCTCTATGTCAATTATAGCTCAAAACTTTCACCAATTTTGAAATCTTTTACCAAAATATGAACACTCAGCTTCTCTATGAAAACTAGCTTCATTCAGAAAAGTCTGCCTCACAAAATTCACTTATTGACTGATGAAATGATTAAATTTTTCCATGAAGAAAATGTTACAACACTCTTCTAGTGTTTTTGCAACTATTCCAAGTTAAATTTCTCCAAAAGAACTTACAAAACTTTAGATTTACTTCAATAAGTAAACCTTTGTCTGAAACAAGCACTTTCTACAAGGAACTTTTACATATACAACTTTAAACAGTTGGTTCTCACAAAATATATTCCATTTAATGAAATGCTTTTAGACATAGATGTCTTACCTTCCAACTTAGATTTTGACTCCTCATTTGTGTAAAACTTTACACTATGCACTGAGATCTCTGATCAATTCTTTGATCATCAAAATTGCACCTATTTCAAAACTTCAAGACACTTATCAATTCTTCACATACAAATATTCCTACTCACAATTCTCTCAGCCTGATTATAAATAGGCTCTCAAATCTTGAACATAGATACATTAACTATGGAATTAGACTTCTACAAAAGGATTTCTGAAATGATCAAACACAGATAGAGAGATGCAGAAAAGATCGTGACACAGATTTCAAAAGTTTTCTTCTATTCACATGAAAACATCTCATTGATGAATCTCATACATTCATCACACATTTTTTCTCTTCTACTCATCTATACTTGTTCTATATCTCTTCTCTCATATATGTTCAGACTCTATACTAGTATATATAGGCATATATGTACAAATTCTTCACCATTACAAAAGCATAAGTGAACTAATTAGATGCTTAATGTACATGTATATACAAATCACTATTCTCTGATTCTCCTCTTTCCTTCATGCTCTATTCTTTGTTCTTTTCTTCATCTTCACTCTTAAATCTTTATTGTAATCATCAATTACTAATTGTCGTGCTCCAACATTCTCCTCCAAATGCACAACAAGAAGCTTGGACCCTTCCCAAGACCTATCTGCCCTCATAGCAATACTCATGCATACCTACCCACAAACATACACATATACATACACATGCATATATATGTACACATGCATACACAGTGCACACATACACATATACATATACATACACATACATATACATACACACATACATATACATGCATACATATGTACACGTACATATATTGATTTCTAACCCATTTTGTTTTATATGTACCGATATTATGGATCCTAGTAGAGAGAGAAAGGTGAAACTCACTCTCATAAAAAGTCTTATGAGAACAAGAGTTTTGCTTGATACCTTAGGGATCTTCATGCATGAGTACTCAGAGATGCATGATGATGAGTTTGATTTTATGATCCAGATGCTTACCCAGTGACCAGAGGAGGGCTCTTATGTGGCTCCATGCAGGAAGAGAACTATCTGCTCATAGGTATGTTTTTTTTTTTCACAAATTTTTTTTAATGATATTATAATACATAATTTTTATTTATTTTTATATATCTATTTTCAAGACACCTATACCACTTACAGATCATGAGAGCAGAGCACAAGTGCCTATGAGGACATGCATAGGCACCCTAGGGCTGGGGTGTGATATAGAGCCAAGGGGCAATATAGTGCATATAGGGAATGGATTGGAGTTCAAGAGAAGATGTGAGCTCCTACCTGTACATTATCCACTTGCAATGGAAGTAAGTATAAGTTTTACATATAAATTGAAATAAATATCTTATGTTTTATTTACATTATTTTTATATTTTTGTGGTGAGCATGATAAGAGGGATTAAGAATATGTACTTAGTTCACTTGAGATAGAGTTTAGGACTGGGTGGTCGCATAAGTGGTTTCTAAAAGAGATGCGAACACTTAATGGCTCATCATCGTGATAATGCATGGTATGCATTGCTTTTATTTGTTATATTTATATGTGTAACTATATATATATACACACACATAATATACACATATATATACACATATCTTTACATATATATTTATACACATATTTATATACACACACATATATACACAAACGTACACGCACATCAGGTCACATGCATACATGTGTATGAGTGTATGTATATATGTGTGGATATGCGTATGTGTGTTTATGTATGTATGTATATGAGAGAGAGAGAGAGAGAAAGGAGTGCGATCGGAGGTACACATACATGCATACACACACATACACACATACACATCCATACACACACACATACATGCACATTTACACACACACACACACATACATGCACATTTACACATACATGCACATTTACACATACATGCACATTTACACACACACATACACATGCGTGTAGATACACACATATAATGAATACACACATAGACACATACACATACTCACATACACATACATAATCATATGTACACACACATAGATTCACATAATCATATATACATACATATATACACATACACATGCATACACACATATAGATGCACATGCATACACACACATACATATACACACACATACACACACACACACACTATATATATATATATATATATGTGTGTGTGTGTGTGTGTGTGTGTGTGCGTTTCTTGTACAGAGACATAGATTCACATAATCATATATATATATATATATATATATATATATATATATATATATATATATATATATATATATATATATATATATATGTATGTATGTATGTATATATATATATATATATATATATATATATATATATGTATGTATATATATATATATATATATATATATGTATATATATATATATATATATATATATATATATATATATATATATATATATATATATATATATATATATATATATATATATATATATGTGTGTGTGTGTGTGTGTGTGTGTGTGTGTGTATGTATACACACACACACACACACACACATATATATATATATATATATATATATATATATATATGTGTGTGTGTGTGTGTGTTTCATGTACGCACACATAGATTCACATAATCATATATATACATATTTCATGTACACACACACACACACACACACACACACACACACACACATATATATATATATATATATATATATATATATATATATATATATATATATATATATATATATATATATATATATATATATATATATATATATATATATATATATATATATATATATATATATATTCAAAAACCCTAATAAAGAAACACGAATTTTGATATTAGGGTTTTACAAACCCTAATTCATCCTTTTAGCCATATGGTTGAAGTATATGTACACATTGCATCTATTCCTCCCACCACATACTAGAGAGATGTTTCTCCTCCCAACCTTATGCCTCTATATTTAGCTACTCGAATCAACGAGGATCATAATATATATAAAGATACATACACATCATGTAGATACACATACATAAATATAAAATGATGGAGTAGATACAACTTTAAATGTTCTGAAGAAATGACACAGGGCATGTCCGAATATCAGTCTCAGAAAGGTATTACCATATGAGATACATCACACATACATGCCTGTATGCACACATGTATACATATACATGCATACATATTTACATGTACACATTTACACATATACATATATACACATCATGTATACATGCCTACATGCACACATGTATACTTATACATGCATACACAATTATAAACACACTTGCATATATTACACAAATGCATATGCATACATACATGTGTGCATAATAACACATGTATACATATATCACACAAATGCACACACATACATATACATGAAACACACATATGTGCATAGTAACACGTGTATACATATAATACACATGAATACACACACATATGCATACATACATTTGCTCCTCGAAAATAAATCTATATATAAATAAATTTTAGGCATACCCCTGAGCTTCATGTTCTAACTTAAAAGAACATGATTTCATCTCTCTAGTGGGATTCACCAATATTCTAGTTGAATCAAGAAGAATCTATTATCTGATATCCATTCAAATGGTTCAAGTTATTGATCGATAACTACAGTAGGATTTACCATCTAATCTACTCATATGTTTTCATTATTGCCATTATTTTGGTAAGACATCAATATAGTCTCATCTTCATTATCCTTATTGATTTCATTTATTTCTTCTATTGTTAAATCTGTGTTCTCTTGAATGACATCATCTATTGATGGACTAATATCGATTTCAGGTAATTCTTGTTCATCATCAGCAGAATCGGCATGTAGAGTATTATCCTCTTCATCAAGAAAATTAGTATCATTGTCATGTACAATGATTCTAATTTCTCTTTAAGATGTTGATGTATCAGTATCTGATGGTGAATCATCAAGAGGACTTTCATCAATCTCTGTAACAATAAACTGTTCAAACAATGTCCTACCTCTAGTTTAACATGAATGACTGCCACCAAGGATGAGCATCAAGGTTTTTATAAAAAAATGTTTGTTCAATATTCCTAGGAAGAATATATGGTTCTCTAGTAGATTGCATGACCTTGGAAGAATCAATTGCCCAAAGCCTAGATAATTCCTTTCTCAATGTGGAATTACTATATTTATCTCGGCTCGAAACCAGTAAACCTTCAAAATGACCTATCAAAATATATAAAAAAAACCATTATTAGGTGCTTAAAAAATTAATAAACTCTATCATAAAAAATATAAACTTTTTTCTACCTGTTTGAATGTACGAAACGATATTTCATAGATACCAACAACAATTCCCACGTAACCAAGTTTGCCATCTATAAGGTTCATGTCTTTTGAGCTTGCGCGTGATAATTGCTTGAAAGAAGCAACAATGCTAGAATCCTTTGTTTTACATAAAGAATCAATAGCTTTGATTCTAATATGTTGTCCAAAAGCCCACATATTATTGAACATTCGAGCTTGCAAAAGAAATTAAATTAGTAAAGAGAAACTAATATACATATATGAAAAAAACAAAATATTATTAAAATAAAATTACCTTTCGTTCACAACCTATCATTAACTCTCTCTGCTCATCTACGATTTCTTCATTATTTGCATTGGCTCAATGCAAACGAGAATATAGCCAATCCATGAAGGAAGATATATTTGTAATCTCATTGTTGTCGAGATTACGTCTATATCTTTTGTTTCTCCATCTTTTACTTTGGAGATTTTGAAGTTCCTGTTCGTACTCGCTAGTGAATGCTTGCATGCATTCACTATTATATGCTACAAAAGTAGAAACATCATTTTTTCTTGAAATGTAAATAAAAA
Source organism: Ceratopteris richardii (assembly GCA_020310875.1). NCBI lineage: Eukaryota > Viridiplantae > Streptophyta > Polypodiopsida > Polypodiales > Pteridaceae > Ceratopteris > Ceratopteris richardii. Next base: position 155,691,148 of record CM035432.1, on the reverse strand, counting down.
TGGAACTCGCTTACCTAATAATACCTCGTCTGTTATTTTTGAAGAAGTCTCGTTGGTCCATGCATGTGGAGCTTCTTCATGAACTCTTTCAAGGTACTCACTAACATAGTACATGCACTCCTCAAGCATCCAACCCTTTGCCATGGATCCTTCTGGTTTCGCTCTTTGCTGCACATAACCTTTTAATATTCCCATAAATTGCTCAACCCAAAACATCCATTGAGTGTTGACAACACCTGCAATCTCTATTTCATCTACAATATGGACTAATAAATGAACCTGAATATCAAAAAATGAAGTAGGAAGCTCTTTCTCCATCAAACATAGTAGCTCTTTGCATTCACATTTCTTTTGTGGGATCAAGTTTTTATCAATCTCTTTTGATGTAATCCACCTATACACATCATAAAAAAATTATAAAGAACTTAATTCAAAAATAAAAGATATCAAATACTCATATATATTAAATATAAAAGTATCATAATTACCTTATAAGTGATCCAAGATGATAGATCACATCTCGTACTCCTTTCGTTGTACATCCATCGATAATCAAAGGTAAAATGTGCTTCAAAAAGTTATGTAGAGATAAACTGTTATCATCCATAGTAAAGATAATATGGAAAGACGCTCCATATCTTGTAGGGGTCCGAATCAATTGAATCCTATTGTTGATAGTCTTTATCTCTTTTGTTGTAAGTACCCAACGAGCAGTTGCATAAGTTGTTTCCTGTTGATGTCTATCAAAAACTGGCCATAACTTTGGTTTTGAGTTTTGGTCCTTCAAATCATTCCTTGATGCTATGGTGTCTTTTAATACAAGAAGATGCTTCCATAATGAATAACCAATATTCTTGAATATATGCATAGGATTAAGAAGATGACATACTTTTAACTCTTTCCAATACTCCAAAGAATACCATATTGATATATTCTCTGCGAGTGCCAATTTTCCTTTACCTCTCTTCACATTCTCATTATCTTCATCATCACTAAAGATTTCTGATTCTGGATCTATCAGAGATCCATCTATCCATTTTCGATACGAATCCATAGGCGTCATTGGTTTTGGACACTGACGTGTTTCAAGCTTTCCATTAAAATGTATCGCTTTATTTTACATCTTAATGGATGATCATGAGGCAAGAATCGTTGATGTCGAAGATAAATATTTCTGTTGAGATTCTTACTATAGATTGATCTCAACCAATGACCACAATATGGACAAGCTTTATAACCCTTAGTAGATATTCCTGCATCATGAAAACGATAAAAATATAATTAGATTAACTCACATTTATTTGCGTGCATATTGAATAAAAAAATTACATCAATACCTAAACAAACACCATATCCTAGAAAATCATGAATATTCTAAGCCACAATACCACGAACCATAATATATCTTTCATTGATGCTTTTAGATACATCAATGACATTAATGCCTCTCCATAACTCTTGGAGATCGTTAATGAGAGCAGCAAGATATATATTCATATCTTTAACTTGTATTTTTCCTGAGATTAAATGTGAAAGCATGAAATGTTCCTTTTTAATGCTAAGATATGGCGGAAGATTGTAGTTTATGACTACCATTGGCCATGTTGACCATTTACTAGATTTCATGGAGAATGGATTAACCCCATCTAATGCAACTCCTAACTTTAGATTCTATGGTTTTTGTGCAAAATCAGGCCATGTAGAATCAATATGCTGAAAAGCAACACTATCTGTTGGAATTCTGATTATTCCATCGGTACTTTTATGGTCATATCCCCATGTCAAAAGCTTTGATAATTCGGGGATTTGAAACATATGTCTAATCCTTTGAGCCAATGGAAAATGTCTTAATACCTTTTTTGGGATTTTACCTTCTTCATCCTTATATCGAGGAGATTGACATTTTGGACATGTCAAAGAGTTTGCATATTCACCTCTATATAAAATACAATCATTAGGGCATGCATGTATACATTGATAATCTATACCAAGATGGTTGATTATCTTCTTCATTTCATCATGTGAGGTAGGAAGAATATTTTGACTTGGTAAAAACTTTTAAGCTAATAACTTGTAAGTTCATGAAAAAAATACATATTAATAAAAAAGAATAAATAAATATACATATATATACATATATATATATATATATATATATATATATATATATATATATATATATATATATATATATATATATATATATATATATATATATGTATGTATGTATGTATGTATGTATGTATGTATGTATGTATGTATGTATGTATGTATGTATGTATGTATGTATGTATGTTTATATATGCATATGTGTATGTATATGTGTATGCTTATGTGTATGTGTATGTATATGTGTATGTATATGTGTATGCTTATGTGTATGTGCATGTGGATGTGTATATGCATGTGCATGCATATACGTATGTGTATGTGTATATGTATGTATGTGTGTATATGTGTATATGTATGTATGTATGTATACGTATGTGTATGCATATATGTATGTATGTGTATGTGTGTATATAGTTGTGTATATTTGATTTCGTTTTTAATTTTATTTTTGTTTATTGTGGTTTGAAGACTTTCATATAGATATCTAGACCATTGAATCGTTTGGATGTCCCATTTTATAGTCAATCAATTACCTGCCTTGCTAACTAAAACTTACATATCTGTTTACAAATATAAAGTATCAGTTAGCTATGGAGGTACTAGGCTGTTTGGAAAATAGGAGAAGCAAACTTATCTCGCAGATTTTGAAAGATGGATGAATAGTTTTAAAGGATGGTTGGACAAAAAACGTCCATTCAATGCAAATTCTTGTTCTTACCTTAGCTAAGGTAAGAACAAAGGCGTGCATTGAATGGATGCTTTCTTTGCGCCCATCCTTTAGAATTATTCTTCCATCCTTCAAAATCTTCGAGATAAATTTGCTTCTCTCATTTTTCAAACGACCTAATACCTCCATAGCTAACTGATACTTAATATTTGTATGCAAATTTCATAAAAGAGTTAGCAGCGCAGGTGTTAGGTCGACTAAAATAGGAGAAGCAGATGTGTCAGTAAGATTCTAAAGGCTATGCGGACAATTCCAATGGCTAGATGAACAAAATATCTTCATTCAATACAGGCATGTATAATTTGACCTTAATCTCATAACATGTGTATGTGTGTATATGTGTGTGTATGTTTATATGTGTGTATGCATTCATGTATATATATGTGTATGTCTATGTATGTATGTATGCATTTATATTTATATATGTATGCATGTATATATATAAATAGATAGAGAAATAAAAATTATACCTTAATAGTGCTGAAACAGATACATTACTCCATTTGAAGATTGATAATAAGTAAGCTCGCACTTAGTCATGTCAAATGACTTCCGTCATATACATGCTTTAGACATTCCTCTCAAAGATATTTCTCATTTTTAGAAATATCAATGCTCTCACTGTCATTTTGATACCAATCCTCAATAAAATATGACATGCCATCATCTTCATCATTGTTGCACAAATCTTGTACTTTATCTTCTTTTGAATATAGGTCTTTCAACCTTGCATATTCCATAGGATCACTTTTGCATAGCCTCCTCATAGAAGCTTCTGATAAATGAGGTCTTACTGACAACTGTGAATGGTGTGGTGGAATATCATCAACATCATATGTTGGAATCTACACACATGAATAAAAATCATTAGTATTCCATAAATGAATGAAAAGTAAACTTTAAACATAAAATTAAATATGTAAGTTATTAAACATGGATAGAAAGTTTTCATTCTCTCTCTAGCTAAAAGTGCTCTTGGAGGTCTAAGCCATCCATAATTCACTAATAATTCATCACCAGCATGTAATGAAGTAATAACATTGACAACTATGTATCTTGCTACATCTCTACTCATGTATGGTGATTCATGACTATTTTCATGCTCCTCAAATGTGCAATTAGTCCTTGAACTATTATGTAAACCTCGACTACTACTTATTAAACGTGCTATATTTCCATGCGTGTAAGGTCTTCCATTAATATATAATCTTTCATTTTTTGCATGTGAAATCCCGCTACTAGTAAGGGATGATGCATTCAAGCATATTCCATAAGTACTCATGCTTTGAACATAACGTACAAGTCAATGCCAATCTTCCCATCCATATATAGGACCACAAAATGACATAAGAGTGACTTCAGAGCTCGGAGGAACATACAAATCCTCTACAATAAAGAGACCACGACCAGCACTAGTAATAGTGGATGGAGCAATCATTTAGCGATTACCCCAAAAGTTAAAAACCTCTCCTCTCCATCTAAAGGAAGTGATCCTCTATTCCATCCTCCATTTTTCTTCTATCATATGTTTGTACTAGAGAACGATCACGAGCTGGCAATGGATAATCTCCAGCCGTTTTAGTCTCTAAGCCAGGAGGTAGAGGATTTCTAGAAAACTCTACTTGTAATTGATGAACAACAAGTCCATGACGTGTACGAGGTATATTAGCATTATGAGTATGAGAATTATTATCATCATCATCATCAAGCAAGTATTCTTGTATATCAACAATAATTTGATTTTGTATATGGTTTTAAAATAAAATAATGACATTAATTTATAGAAAAAATACATACCCAAGCATTATCACATTGACCAGGTGGTGGTGTATGTTCAAAAGTACCATACTCTTCCTCATGTTCAATACATTCCAATCATGGTCTTCGATATGTGCCATAGCAAGACTTACATCAACATATAATATGCTCTTGATAGTAAAATTCATCATAATTCCTATCGGAGGACACATGTGAAGTTGTTGCATGGGTGGGAGGTGGTGGAGTGCCCTCTGATTGATCAGAATCTGCATATAATAAGAAAAAAACATATATTAGTTATGTATCTATCAAATATATTTAAAATAAAAAGTTTGATATACTTACAGTATATAGTCCTTGCACGATTAGGAGACGGTGGTGGAGTTCTCTTTGATTGATCGGAATCTACAAATAATGATATTAGATATTAATAATCTGATTATTTACATACATAAACATTCACATATACACATTTACACATACACACATATTCACATATACACAAATACACATTCTTGTGGGATAAATGCATGTATTTTGTATGAGTGTGTGTATATGCATGCATGTGTATGTGTGTATGTATATATGTGGATATGTATATGTGTGTTTATGTTATATGTATGTATATGTGTATATGTATGCATGTATGTATGTGTATATGTTTGCATGTATATGTGTATGTGAATATGTGTATGTGTATGTGTGTGTATGTATGTATGTATAAGTGTATGTATATATGTTTATGTGTGAATGTATTTTGTATGTATGTATGCATGTATCTGTGTGTGTGGATATGTGTATGTGTGTGTATGTATGTATAAGTGTATGTGTGTATGTATAGTTCTCCACATTGGGAATCAAAGTAATCAAACTTGAGAGTTGTGCAAGAGCATGGAAGCGTTGGAATAGTAGATTTTAAGTGTAAAAAATCTAGAACATACCAACTAGAGCATGTATAAAATTTCAAGATATTAAACCCATACTATGATCTTTATGAACCTTGGGTACTTGTTAGCAATAACGAGCCTTTGGGGTGAAAGAACGAGCCTTTGGAGCCTTTGTGTAAACTAGGTGATACGCACATGTGGAATCAGCACACAACAAAGGCATAAACTTCATAAAAGGAATTGGATGTCACTTCGAAGTTTGCTAGCCAACTTCACTCACATGATAAAGAATTTGCATGAATGATCATGTGCTCAACTATTCCCACTACATGATTAAATAATAGGTAGAATATGATGTGCATAAATGATTAAATAATTTGTATAAATGATCAGGTGCTCAAGTATTCCCACTACATGATCACACAATCCTTACTAGTGTTGCCTTCAGGAAGTCTTAACTCCTACTTTGTGGGATATGGTGGGTCCCTTGAGTACTATGCCCGTTCACTTGTAGAGTTGTTCTTTCAATCAATTCAAGCGAGAGAAGATTAGGCTTCGGTCAAGCTTCCTCTTAAAAAAGAAAGAGGGATGTGATGAAAGAACTTACTACCCAAGTATTCACACTACATCATTAGATAAAATAGGTAGAACATAAGATAAATAAACAACTTAATACCTTTGTATGTCTTTCTCCTTTTGACAACCCCATGTTCGATCCGAGGAGAATCCGACAACTTAAAACTACCTACGCTTTTCTTGTGTGGTGTACAAGTTACAACTTACAACTAAAACCGATCAACCTTCACATGGAATAAATTACAGTAGGCTTGCTGTCTAGTCCTTGGTGGATACGATCATACGAGCGCTCTCATAGATTCCTTTGTAAGCCTTCTGACACAGAGAGAGAGAGAGGGAGAGATGATCCATGAGAGCGAAAAAAGTCTGCGAGCATGGGCAGCTACAAGATTTGTTCCAGAGCTTAGCTGCCATTTCTCAGCAAGGCTCGCAGGCCCCTGTCGCAGCATACATCTCTGCTGTAAAAGAATGTGCTACAGTTGGAGCTTTGGAATATGGAAGACTAATACAAGTACATATTCAAACAAGCGGGATCGTCTCAAACGTCATGCTGGAGAATTTTATCATAGCCATGTATGGAAAGTGCGGTAGTCTAGAAGATGCGCATAACACTTTCTTGCACATGCCTGTTAAAAACGTGTTCTCTTGGACAGCCATTATCACAGCATATGCAAAAGAATATAAACATCTTGAGGCCGCTCTATTATTCCATGAGATGCGTCAGAATGGCATCGAACCAGACAAGTATGTGACAGTCGTCGCCCTTAAAGCATGCGCTGCTATTGAAGCACTGGAGCTAGGGAGGTATATACATGGAGATACTTTAGCTGTTAATACTGAGGTTGATTGTTTTATTTGTAGTGCTCTTATAGATATGTACGGAAAATGCAAGAATGTTCCAGATGCACGTCATGTGTTTGACAATATGAGAGTTAGAGACGTGGTCGCATGGAATACAATGCTTTCTGGTTATACTCAACATACAGGACTTGAAAAAGAAGCTATTTTCTTGTTTGAGAAAATGCAAAGTCAAGGCATAAAACCGAGTGTAGTGACCTATGCATACGTTATCAAAGCTTGTGCTCTTATAGCAGATCTAGAGTATGGAAGAAAAGTTCATGAGCTTGTCATTCTGTCAGGCTTCTCCAATAATATTTTTGTTGCAAATAGTATTCTAGATATGTACGTAAAATGCTGTTGCTTGGTGGATGCACAGGACGTTTTCGTATCGATGCCCAATAGAGACGAGATTTCATGGACGATTATCATGACTGGCTATCTGCATCAGGGGATGGGTTGGAAGGTACTCATGCTCTACAAAGAAATGCTGCAGTGTGGTTTAACACCAAATACAGTAACGTTTGTTACAGTACTTAATTCGTGTATACAGGAGGAGCTCTTTGAAGATGGTAGGCACTTGCATTGGCAAATTTTGGAGATGGGTTTAAGACTTGACTCTTTCACAGGGAGTAGCCTTGTTGATATGTATTCAAAGTGTGACTGTATGAATGATGCATGGTATATTTTCAAGAGGATGTCAAAGCCAGATCTCTCCTTATGGAATGCTCTCATTGGTGGATGTTCTCGGGAAGGGCTTTGGGAGAAGGTGAAATTTTTGTTTGTTGAGATGCACAAAATTGGCATGGAGCCTGATGGGACAACATTTGTTCATGTAATTAAAGCAGCTACTACTGCTAAATGTTTGGGGGAGGGAAGGAGACTTCATGCGTATGTTGTGGAGAAGGTTCTAGAGCAGGATGTGTTTGTGAGAAGCACCATGATTGACATGTATGCAAAGTGCCAGAATATTGAGGAGGCACATTCAGTCTTTGCAACAGCCCAGCAGCAAGATACAGTTCTTTGGAATACGCTTTTGGGCGGCTATGTCCAACAAGGGCTTGAGGAGGCGGCTGTTGTGCTGTATGATTCTATGATAAGTGAGAAACTTTCTCCTAATCAAAGCACCTTTACCATTATTCTTAAAGCTTATACGAACTTGACAATTCTGGATTGGGGCAGGCTTCTACACAATGAAATCTTTGAAAAGGGGTATGAATGTTCTCTTGTTCTGAGAACTGCAATCTTAGACATGTACACAAAATGTGGTAGCTTAGTGGATGCACAATATTTGTTTCAAAATACCTGTCCAAGAGATGTTATTGCATGGACTGCAATGATTACTGGGTATGCTTTACAAGGCTGTGGCAAGGAAGCATTAGGTCTACTTGAGCAGATGAATAAAGCGGAGGATCCAAATGAGGTTACATTTGTGAGTATTCTGTGTGGTTGCAGTCATGCAGGTTTATTGGGTGAGGCATTTTGGATTTTTGTGTTAATGATCAATGAGTATGGGCTGACACCAAGGAAAGACCACTTTTCATGTTTGGTTGACCTTTTGGGCCGTGCAGGATGGCTGGAATCAGCTTTTCTTGTGTTGGAGGCTCTGCCAGTTCCAGCAAATGAGGTGCTTTGGATGAATCTGTTGAGTTTTTGTGGGGCTCTTGGATGTGTGGACCCAGGCAAACAAGTAGCAGAAGAAATTGTAAGTCTTAATCCTGACAGCTCCTCAGCTTTTGTTCAGCTATCAAATGTTTATGCAACAGCTGGGACTTTGAATCTTAGCTAATCAAACTTTGCTTCCCAGCATTTTTTTTTTCATTTGATTGCACACAAATTTTTCATGTAGGTTTGCATCTCAGGGTGGTGAGGCTTCAGCAGAAGGTGATTCCCCCTTGCAGAACCTTTAGCCACACATAGCTGTTGCAGGTGAATATCTGAAATATTGCGGTTTACCTTCTGATTGGTCAAAAAAAGTAGCAATGCATGAGCATAATCCATCAGATATATGAGGTGGCTGCAGAGTTCTCTGCATAGATTCTTTTGATCAAGGTATAAAGCTTATATGCATCATGATTCTTTGTATTGTTTTGTTGTTTAATTACTCTGTCATGGGTGAAAAGATTATTCCAGTGTTTTCGAAGGAGTATTAATGACATGAGCAAGCAGTGACATTGGGCTCTCAGATTGCAGATCAACTCCTGTCAAATCATCAGTAAGTTTACTGCCTGAAGTCTTAGGTTTGTTTTATTCTTATGAAGATTGCTTCTTTATTTTCATTTCATGATTTTTTTAAGTTTTTATGTAAGTATCTTGTATTGTGTTTTCTGATTTCACAGATACAGACGAAGTCCATTACATTTTCTTTAATGAACGAGATGTGTCTCGTAGATTGTGACCAACAGTTGATTACTAGTCATCATTGATCTACATTCAGGAAAATGCATTGGATGATGCCTTCTTTAATATTTTATTTATCTCAGGTGCGCTTGTCTTCTTCATGCTGAATTTGCACAATATACCGAGTCCTAAGTGTGCTGTTTGCTCTTACTACCTGCCTTGCTGGATTTCCTGATGGGTTGAGAATGCACCTGGAAGGCCTGCTGCAATGCTACAGTAGCAAATCTCTAGTGGAGTCATGTTATTGCAACAAAGTTCAGGAATACTACTGGATTAACAAGGAATGACCTTTGGGTGTGGCAATTTTGTGATGTAAGAAGCTCCTTCGTGTTTTAAGCATGTTGTATTAGTGGAACAAATTTCAGAAGTATCACTTAACAACGGATGAGTTTTGGGTGTGGCAATGTTTGTTACAGGCAGAGCAGTATTTGTTAATGATGCTGACATCAGCGTTGGATTCCTGTTCCTGACATGGTTTTCTTTGTTTTGTTTTTTCTTTTGTTTTCTTTTGTTCTTGTTTTTGTTTGTTTGTTTATTTTTTTTGGTGTTTTTTGTTTTTTTTGTTTGTTTTTATTATTTTATTTTATTTTATTTTTGTTTGTCTGTTCCCCCCCAACCCCCTTTTTCTTTTTTACCCCAGGTCTGCCCATTTTTCCTTGCATCTGAATCTGCCCGGGAGTGTTCTACTGCAGAATAGTGACCTTCAGACTTTTGAATCTGCAGTGTTCTGTTGGCTCCACATTATTACCCGTGACCTTTATATGCAACTCTCTACTTGCATATGTAACTCTCTACCTGCACACAAATGTTTACACGCAGTCTCCACCCTACAGTTCACTACATGATATGATTCATGATATATTGGATATGATTATTGGACAAATTGTATACTGGCCTACAGACATGAATCATGATCTATGGATTGACTTTGGACTCAATTTCATTGTTACTACATATATGCTGTATAAGTTGCTGATTATGCTGTATAAGTTGCTGATTTAATATATATGGTATATGATAATATATTTGTAGATGCCAAGCTTTTAGTCTTTAACAACCTGCAACAAACTCGTCGACAGAGGCAATCCATTTAAAACCTCTTTGATTGATCATTAAGCATGACATTTAACCAAGTAACTTTCAACTTATCTTCACAGCTCAATCCTGAATCAATTTTCAATTTCGTTCACCATAATATGTCCTTCATGAAGCTCGAAATTGAAAATGATAAAATAAAACCTAGAAGAACAAAAAGTGTTTTCCCATCAGTTCTAATACATGAATGAGACTTTTAGTCTGTCAGTCTGGAGGAGAGTAGATCCACTATGTTGGAATTATTGGTTGAAAGCAAGATATGATTGAGAGTCTAATGATTGGAATATGTACTGTGAATACAAATATACTATATATATTCTTATTTTGAAAAAAAAGGTCTAATTGGTAAACGTCAATAAACATTTTATTGCACTTGTGAGATCGCTAAATGTCAGAAGTCAGAAAGTCAAAAGTCAGAATCTCATCAGTAACAACCATGGTTGCAAGTAATACATACGTCACAAAACATGCATTTTTGTCTGGCAGTACTGTTTCCAATATGATTATAGAGTTCATGATTGTTGTAAATTGACGCATCAATAATAATTATCGAAACAACATTTGACCCCAAGGTCTATGGCAGGCTATTATATCTCTGTTTTGCCAGTCTTGTAAAATCTGTAAATATTTATAGCATTGAAAGCTCTTGATTTTTCTAAAAGATGTACAATATAAATAAACATTAGCAATTGAATATTTCAGTACAAGACTGAGAATTAGGGTCTGTTTGTTTGCTATCTTTTTCACTTGAATGTCTCATATGGTCTTTGCATCATTTGAATGTCTCATATGGTCTTTGCATCATTTGAATGTCTTGTATGGTCTTTTTATCATTTGTTTTGTCTGTAACATGTACGAATGTTTGATTGTTTTAATGTTATTGCATGGAAAGTCCAACTTGGATTAGAGACATTGGGTACAAGAACCAGAGTGTCCTTGACGAACAAAGGAGAACGGTACAACTTCTTTAAGTACAATTTTTATCCTAGCTTCATGATTTACAAATTCCTTTGAATACCTTAAGATGGGAATTTTTACAAGCTTGATTCCTCTAGCAAGAATAGTTCGAACATCTCTATGAATTTTTACGATAAGTATTGGGAGCCACATTTTTGGCCTTTGCATTAGCCAAATTCCATGTATTCATAGTTCAAGGACTATCAAATGCTTTGTAATTTTATCTCCCATCTTATAGGATTCCAAAAGAGCCTCCACCTATGATAAAACTAGAGATGAATGGTGACTTATGAAACATTACGAAAATAAAGGCCTTCTTTCTAGACATGTATTTTTGCTGAAAAGATTGGTCTTTGAAAGACTCAATTCTTCTCTGCTCCAAAGCTTCATCTTGCTTAGCAGCCAGATCCAGCCTTTCTATCATAATTATAGAGATTTGGGCCTAGCCTTAAAGGCTCATCCAAGGATAGTTGCTTTCGATCCAAATATTCAGCCACACTTTAAGCCCCTTATCTAGAGCTTCCTTGATTTGTAAGGTCTTATGTCCTTGATTGAATCTGGAAGATTGTGGCCTCTTGGCATTATTTGTGTTGACCATTTCTACTTTACTTTTTTATTTCACAGTGCTTTATGAAACACCACACAACTTTAAGCATATTAGAACCATGCCCTCTCAAGGTAATTGGGAAGAATAAGAATGGGTGCTTCTTGTTTTATACATCTAGGGTATTCATAGTAGGGGAAAACTTGTAAATCCCTACGATACTTATGGCTATGTCCAAAGATAAAATGGATGTATTTTGCAATGTGGAGAATAATCTATTTGATAAGCGATATCACTAAGCTTCTTTACAACTCTCCAAGGTTCACAATAACCACTGGAAATATTTTCACACTTTCTTGTTGAAAATGTTGATTCTATTGTAACTTGTAGGAAAATCTAATTCATGCAACTTGATAAAAATTAGATGAATTTTGCAATGTGGAGAAAATTTTAATTAATAAGCATTGTCATTTTAATTTACAATTCTCAAGGTCCACAATACTTAGGAGAAAGTTTTGCACACATTCTTGTTGAAAGTGTTCATCTTGTTGGAACTTGTAGGGACACTCTACCTCTTTTAATGACTCTTTGGTATCTATGTTGGTTCGCATAATCCTTATCTCTATTAAGTGATTGGTGCATATAAGCTCTTACTATCTCTAAGTTTCTGCGAATATTGTTGAAAATTTTGAAGTAATGGGACACTTCCTAGGCATGCCTATGATACTTGGTACACTTTGATTAATACTATAAATTAGATGGGGCATACCATAGTTCACCTTTCTAGGCAAGATCTTATTATGAAAACTCTACTAATGGTAGGAAACTATTCGAGTTGTGTTGCTTCTCTGAGATATAGGCTTAACACACACTTGCAATAATTTGATTGAATCTTTGTGTCTCATCATGAATCTATGCATGATTTTCTATATTCTTCTTGAGTGAAACTTTCCATTCCTCATAAATAACTTTTAAGAATTTTCCTATCAACATTTTTTAATTCGAGACTAAGCATTGAGGTTATTCATGCAATCTGTAGACATATTGAATTAAAAAATCACATACTTGTGGGACTTCACGTCTCCTAGATGGAACAAAGTGAGCCATCTTGCTCAATTTGTCCATTATGATATGGTAGAAAGCTATGTCAATAACTTTTCTTCTTTGAGACATAGGATTGAAGCACACCTTCAAGAATTCGCTTTGTGTTTGATCATGAGTCTATGCATGGTTCCACTACTCATCTTGAGAGAACTTTCAATTCATCATAGGTGACCTTTCATAAGTTTTGTGTGAACATGTCTCAATATGAGAATGAGGATTAAGGTAAATCATGGAATTTTTGGACATTGAATAAACAAATGACGAGCTTGTGGAGCTTCCACCATCTTATACATGGGAATAAGGTGAGAAGAGGAAATCTTTCTTTTGTGGTTCTTTGGATCACTCCATGATAAAATCTATGGAGATACTCTCCCAACAATGTTGCAAAACTTCTAGAGTCTATAGCAGACCTTGTGCTCTTGCCTTTATCTAAAGGAGGCCACACAGAGTTATCGCAAGGTGTGCTAGGTTGCTCCAAACACCAAGTGACTAACCAATTTTATGAGGAGCAAGAAGTCATTAAGTATCATAAAAATGCCTATATATTCACAATTTGATGGAGGATCAAACTTTACAAAAGGGGGCTCCTTGCACCCTTTCCATAAGACGAACATTTATCTCTTTTGAGCCCATGTTTTAGCTTTAATGGATCAAAATTCTTACACCATTTCTTAGGGACATTTTTCAGCCCATACTATGAGATACTCTTTTCCAAGCATGGTAGATCCCTCCGTTTGTGTCATGCACAACTCTTCATCTAAGTGATCATACAAAAAGGCCCTTTTGACATCCATTGGAATAACTCCAAATCCAAGGCAGTCGTGAGAACAAACAACACATGTAATGCGGTCATCTTAACCACTAGAGAGAAGATTTCTTGGAAATCAATGCCCTCTTTTTTGGCATATGCCTTAACAACCAACCTTGCCTTGTACTTGGTTTTACCATTCATGGTCTTGATTTTGTCTACCATCTTGTTAGGAATGGCATTTCTACCTTTGGGAACTCAATCAAATCCGAATTATCATTTGCATGCAAGGCCTTTATCTCTAATTGCATGGCTAACTTCCAAGTTCACATATTTTTGCCACTTTATAAGTGATAAGATCACCCTCATCAAATAGCATAATATAAGCTATATAGGGATTAAATTTGTTCACAAGCCTATAGGTATGAGTAGATCTCCTCGTCCAATGATCTACATTCTTTGGTGATGAATCGATATGAAGAGGTATGATTGCATCCTCATTATTAATGGACTATTTTACATCCTTTAATGGACTATTAATGAATCCAATGATCTACATTCTTTGCAGGCGTAGTGTGTTGAAAAATGACCTAGTACACCTGCAAATATAATTATTAAAGGTGGTGTAGATGGCATTGAAGATGATGATGATCTTCAGGTTCTTGTTCGAAGAAAAAGACAAGAAGAAAATAGAAAAGCAAAAATTGTTTTGCAAATAGTGTAAAGGAAATGATCATGTCATAAAGAGTTGTCCAAAATTGGTTGCAAAAGAGGCAAAGAAAAAAGAAGCTAGAATGGTTGTTGTAGAGGCCTCTACACTTAAAACAGAGTTTGTTAATCTTATGAAGAATGAATAATGGGCATTTACTACTGTTTGTAGTTATGACCCATCTTCTCATGAATAGTGTATGTCTCCAGTAGACTCAGATGTTTGGTACTTTGACAGTGGGGCAACCAAACATATTGCCTCACAACACAATTTCTTCTATTCACTTGAGCTTGCCCCTGCAAGGAATACTATCAGATGTGCTAACAACTCCTTTTATCTTGTAATGGAATTTGGTAAGATCATTCTGACTACTATTGATAGTAGTTCTTTCTGATTGTCAAATGCTTTGTTTGTGCCAGGGATCAAGAAAAATCTATTATCAATTTTAGCATTATCCAAGATCGGGTTGGTTGTGAAATTTGTTGACGACAGATGTATAGTTCATGATCCTTCAAGGTGATGTTATTATTGCTTCTGGCATTTTATGTCATGGGCTGTATAAGCTCATAGATTACACAAAATTTGTGAATGATTCATCATGTGTAGTTCAAGATTCTCAGGCTATGTCAGATGCAAAACTTTGGCATGTATGTTTTGGTCATTTGAATTATGCTAGTTTGAAATGGTGTCCTCTCTACCCAAACTTGAGCAGCTTGTAAACATATTTATGAAGGTTGTATTTTGGGCAAAATGCAGCATTCCTCTTTCCCAAAAGATGGTTCAGCTCAAGGTACTGAGAAATTATAGCTTGTTCACAGTGATGTCTGTGGTCCTATGCAAACACCCTCTTTTTGGGAGCTACCTTTACTTTGTGAATTTTATTAATGATTTTTCTAGGCATGCATGGATGTATCGACTGAAAGCAAAGTCCGAATTGCTTATGTGCTTCAAAGAGTTTCTGGTTTTGGCTGAAAATCTATCAGCATGTAAAATGGGAACCCTTTATTCTGATCGAGGGGAGGAATACATGGCTTTTGATGTTAATGCATTTTTGGCTGAGCGTGGGATAAAACATAAGTGTCTAGTGCCATATACACCTCAATAGAATGTAGTTTTTGAAAGGAAGGAGATGTCACTCATGGAGATGGTGAGGTGTATGGTCAAAAGTCAGGCTTTACTACATAGCGTCTAGCTTGAGGCTATTATGTGTGCAGCATATGTACTTAATAGGTATCCCACCAAAGCATTGCAGTCTATCACTCCATATGAGGCTTGGCATGATTGCAGGCCATTTGTTGCTCATCTGTGTATCTTTGGTGGTCAGGCATATGCATTAATGTCTGAACAACAATGCAAAAAAATGGATGATAAAGCAGTAAAATGTTTTCTTTTTGGGTATAGTTGTGAAAGCAAAGACTATTATCTGTATCATCCACATATTAAACACATTTTGGTTATCTGTGATATTGTTTTTGTGAAAGATGCAATTCAGCCATTACTTTCATGTACCAAGGAGACACTAACTCATAGTTTGACATTTAAAACTCCAATGGTGGTTTACATGAAGAAGTGTATGTATTTCAGCCCCATGGTTTTGTGCAAAAAGGCTATGAAAACAAAGTGTGCAAATTGAAAAAGGCATTATATGGTTTGAAGCAAGCACCACGTGCTTGGTATGAAAAGATACATGCCTACTTGATTGCACATGGTTTTGAGAATAGTCCAACTTAGTGCACCTTATATGTTAAGTGTGCAAATGATGTGCTTCTAATCATTGTTGTCTATGTTGATGACATGCTTCTCACTAGTCCTAATGAGAAGCATATTGCTAATTTTAAGGCTCATTTGCATCCCTCTTTTGAGATGTCAAATTTGGGGCATTTCTATCATTATTTGGGCATTCAATTTATGCAAGTTGATGGAGGAATAGCTTTGTGTCAAACAAAATATATTGACACATTATTGTAGTGCTTTGGTCTTGAAGACTGCAAACCTATTGCCATTCCTATGGCAACAGGTTTATTGTTGAGTCTTCGTGATGATGGAGATGTAGTTGATGTTGTTCTCTATCTGCAGGTTGTTGGATGCATGATTTACTTATGCATTACTTAACTTGATATTCAATTTGCTATCTCTTAGATGAGCAGGTTTATGCATTGCCTTGGTCTCAAGCATTTGTAGGAGATTAAGAGCATCTTTCGCTACTTGAGTGGTATCTGACTACTTGGATTGTTTTATCCCAAGGGGGGATCACTCCCACTAGATTTACATGCTTTTTTTGACTCTGACTAGCATGGTTGCTATGACACTCGTGTGTCCACCAATGGTTTTTGCTTCACCCTTGGTAGCTCATGCATATCTTACTTGAGCAAGAAGCACGCTACTGTGGCCACTTCTAGTTGTGTGGCTGAGTATAGGGAAGCTTTTGCAGCGATTGTTGAGTGTGTGTAGTTAATATGCCTTTTGGGTGATTTGGCTTTTAGTCAGTCATCTACCACCACCATCTTCAATGACATATAGAGTGCATTGGTAATTGTGAGGAACCTTGTGTTCCATGCTCACACTAAGCACATTGAGGTGCACAATTGTCAGGGAGAGGTTCTCTACTAGAGATATTAGTTTAGCATATGTTCCTACATAGCAGAACATTGTAGACCTTTTCACAAAGGCTCTTCCTAGGGAAAAGTTTGAAGCTTTTTGCAAACCTTTGGGCTTACTTCCTTGTGTGGATTGATTCAACATAGCTTAACACTTCCTTATACATGAGTGTCGGCTCCTTGTTCACCGCATCACTCCTAGGGGGAATTTGTTGATATATTTCGGTAGTGATGTGTGTGAATATACTTAGGACTGCTAGGGAACTTTTTTCCCTCTTTAGGAGATTTTTGTTCCCTCGGGCTTGTATATACACCTCTAACCCTAACGGGTTACTTATCTTTGTACATTCACTTGGTAATACATTAAGCATTGTGTGTTATGTTGTGAGCTTCTTCTTCTTCTTCCCTGCGTTATTTATTCGTGTGCTTTCGAAGACCTCAAACTCCAACACTTGTTGAGATTAGACATATATTTTCTCACGCTCCCAATAAAATAATTATTTGGTATGGTGAAAACCATAGCATACATGAGATTATCAACAACAAATTGTTAAGGAATTATGGTAATGAATTCCTTCGTCTCATCAAATTTGGGGAAATTATTCATACCCAACTTCACATACATAGAAAATGGTTTACTCAATGCCTTTTCACCATGAATAATAAAGTTGTGAACTATTTTGGATACGTACTCACTCTCAAACATGTATATGCATCTTTTACTCCTACCCCAAATGATCCTTGTGCCAATAATATATTTGACATCCTTCAAATATCTATCAAAGTTTTGAATAACTTTTTCTTCAAAAGTGACAAGTCATCTAAGGGATTTTTGATAATTACTATATCATCAATATGAAGTACCAAACTACCATATGAACATCTCTTAATACAAAGAGAGTGACCTACATTGCTTCTAGAACAACCTTGGGACTACCTGACGAGAAAAAAATTATGATGACATTGTCTATGTGAATTTTTGGGTCCATACGTGCTCTTCTAAAGCTTATAAATTGGAATTTCTTTGTTAGGAACAACATAACCCTTTGGTTGTTCCATATAGATCTCATTTGTAAGATCTCCCCAAGAATGCATTCTTCACAACCATTTGGACCAGCCCTAAGTTCTCTTTTGCAACTAATCCAAGCAACATGTGTAATGTTCTTAACCACTAGAGAGAAGATTCCCTCAAAATCAATCCGTTCTTGTTGCTTGATTCCCTTTACAACTAGTCATGCTTTAAATTTTGGAGAAGCAATGATGTGAATTTCAACTTGCAAATTGATTCGCAAGGCAAAATTTCTCTACCATTTGGCAAAGAAATAGACCTCAAGAATCATTTTGTTTAATATAATATAATTCACTTTTCATGGGATGCTCCCACTTACCATGATCGTCTACTTGCATGGACTCTTTCTGGCAAGAGGGCTCACCCATATCTGTCAACATAATGAAATACAAACTTGGAATGAATTTACCGAGTGAATGAGAAACACATGAAAATAATCTTAAATGCAATTGATTAAGTACACTAGCAAATTGTTTTTGCATAACATTTCTCTTAACACGTTTCTATATAGAATTACTTGTGCATGCTTATAGGAGGATTAACATCCTTAAACACCACTCTTTATATTTCAACTTCCTTTACCCTAATTTATCAATATTAGACTCATTTAAAATTACATAATTACTTCTAACTACTGATCATGTTTTATGCTCCCATAAGTAATGACCAAACTATCCATCTGATCCATATCCAAGTAAAGTGTAGTTTCTAGAATTTTAGTCTAGATTTTTTTGTGCTTTGGAAAATGAATATATGCTTCACAACCAAACATTCAAAGGTGATCATAATGTAGTGGCTTGCCAATTCATAGTTCTTCTAGAACTTTAAAATTTTTGGTAGTAATAAGTGATAAGTTTATCACCTCAAATGAACATGACATAAAACAATCATAAATTACTCATCAACAACGAACAAGTGTTCTTCTTTGAGATACAAACAAAGAATAAAGTGAGCCAACATTATTGCCTTTAGCAAAAACCATGTTGTTTGTTCACATATGAAAGGGCCCAAACTAGAAAAAACACTCACTATCTAATGTCATCATGCTAACGAATTGACATGAAATAACATGAAAGCTGAGAAACATCAAAGACATTATGCATAGTAAAATGAGCCATGCGCAAACTAAACATTTACCATAAAGGTTTTGCACTATGCATTTTATTTAGCGCAAAACCAGTAGGCTTAAGCATTTACCATAACACTATTAGTGCTTAGCTTCACCCCTAACGTGCTATGTATTTTTTTAATGCTTTTCCTATTGGGCATGAGAAAATGCTTAGCCTTTTAGGTTTAAGCAAAAACATTTACCATGAAGTGAATTAGTCAAATCCAATAACCATGTGTGGGAAAGAGGGTTACTGATGAGAACATTAGTAGATGTAGTACCATCTGATGCCAAAACATCAATATCATCATAAATGACATTAATTTCTTCAATTTTGATTGATGAAGAAGGAGTTGAAGGTAATCGTTGAACATGTTTATGACACAACCCTTCTCCTTTGAAATTCATCAAAGCATGAGAATCTTTCTTCAAATGGACTTTTTGTGAAAATAAAAACGCTCAGCATTCCTTCCACAAGATTGGCTTCTACTCTTGTCTGATTGGCTATTTTTCCCTCCACTCTTACTTGTATTGAGTTATTGATTCTTTCCACATCCAAAATCATGAATGTTTTATACATCCCCACTACGTGTGGAAAACTTAGATTTTTTTGCAAAATTGTTAACTAGAAAAAGCACCATAGATATCATTGTAAACAAGCACTATTTCTTATGGATGTGAAAATTGTGTCCCATGAAGGTGGTAGTGTGCATAGTATAGACAACTGCCTTCATATCATCATCCATGTTCATCTTTCGTGTTCGCCATTGCAAACACAAGTTATCCTCATGTTGCATTACAAATGATTACTTCCCCAATCTTGAACTACCCTAAGTTGTCTGAGAAAAGGCCTTCCTATTATGATGTCATTAGTGGTCATTTCTAGGAACTCGACCACTCCTAGAGAGTGCTTGAAACCTATACCACAAGTCTTGAGATTTACTTGGTCCATCAATCCTATTGGGTGCTCCATATGCCCATCAATTAATTGAAGTTTTAACTTGGTTGGTTTCAATTTAATTTTTCCCCACTTTTCCCAAACTTCCTTAGTTATGATTGCCACTCTAGCACCACTATCCAGAATGTCTTGAACTTTACATCATTGATATTTTTTAACACTAAGGTTGTATTTCCTTCTTCACCCTCACAATATCCCCCTACCTTGTCCAATGGCACTTGCATATGTTCTTCCCCTTCCACTCTTGAGTCACTTTCTTCATCTCTTATTGAGGTGTTAATGCACATGTTTCTCGATTTAGGGTTTTGTTTCACTAGCTCACACCAAGAGATTTTACAAGTAATTTCCATGTCTTGTGTCTCTTTTATCTTCCCTTTTTGCATTGGTTCATGTAATCTCATTTTTCTATTGCTCACACTTTTATCATCTCCTGCTCTTTGCATTACACCCTCCCCTACTTCTTCCATGCAAGGTACATCTGTTTGATACTCTTGGGCTTTTTGTCCTCTCAATTCTTCCCAAACTACTCGGTCCATGCATTTATGTAAATTTTTTTCTATGATTCTTATTTCTTTCAACATTTGATCCTTTCCCAAGATCTTTTGAGTAGTCTCAATTAATTGCTTACACATCAGAAACCTCCTTCTTTCCTCTTGAGGCAAAGGGTATCCTTCCTCTTGCTTCTGTAGTGATATTTCATTCACTTTTCCTTGATATTGTTTTCGCAAAGTTTTCATTTGTTTGGACAAGGGGTGTGCTAAATTGATCCTCCTTTTTTGTCTTTTTCCTTGTGTTTATTCTTTTCCTCTTCCCCTTGATCCAGCTTTTGTGCCTTTGTTGTGGCTCTCTCCTTTCTCTTTTTCCATGAGTTCTTCTTCTTTTTGTTGTGGCTCCCATCCACATTTGTTTCTTTTTGGGGTTTCTCCATTCCTCAATGTTTGGGCTCTTGTGATTACTTGAGCTTAAACCTCCTCTTCCGACTCCATGCCACTTTCTATTGTTGACTCCCTTGCTTGACTACTTGACTCCACTACCTTCACTAATTTTAATGGAGAAGCATTTGTGAGTGATTTATTAGGGTTATTTGGGAAATCCATTTTCAAATGATCCTTTCCACAATCCTTGCACTATGCTTCTACTTTCAATATTGGGGGTTGAGGGTAGTTCCTTATGAAGTGATCTCCCCCACACCTGTAACAAGTTCCTCTTTGGAAGTTTTTAGGGTTTTACCCTCCCATGTTTCTCTATGATGGCATGAACTTGTTGGTTACAAACATGATGTGGCATCGTCCATTTCATCATTTCCACTACTGTTTTGGTACACCAAGTATTGTTTTTCCTTGTTTGAACCCCATGCTTCATCAACATATTCCTCATTGTAAGATGTTGAACATCTTTCCTCTGAGTCATCATAGTATATTAATGTGTTGGAGTTATGGCTCTTTCCATGTTTTCTTCTAGAGGTATGTACTTGACTGACACCGCATTTGTGGGAAAAGGAGACTATTGACCTAGGACAAGTTGAGGTGTTTCCTGGTTTTTTTTGCCTTTCATTTGATAAAAGTTTGGTTGGTATAGTCTCTTACTCCCTGTAGTTTGA